>REGM01000088.1:197380-284342 GCA_004194415.1 Aurelia aurita | reverse complement strand
AATAGACCTTTTCACAGAGGTCTGGGACGGCGCGCTACTTTTCTGGAAGATGGCGGATAGAGGGAATCCTCTTCGCGATTTCGCGATGCAATCACTGAACTGGAGCTGAAGTGGGAGAAGCTGTGCACGAAATCTCGCATTTAAATCCAGCTAAATGGTTCATAGGAGACCAGAAAGGCTTAAAACATGAAAACAGATAGTCACCTATCACGTTAAGGTGGTATTTAGCATACTTTACAAGGAAAAGTTTATTTCTTCGAGTTTGGTAAATTTGGATTGTATGATGATTATTTCCCAATTTTAGATTTTTGTTTATGAATAAACGGAGATTAAATATTGCACTTTAACCAGAGGAATACGAAGGGACATGTGCACTTTTGGTACAAATGTATGCAGGCAAAGATTTCCTGTGCGCTTTTAGCCTCGTAACAAAAGAGAGACTTTGGCGGGAAAACATTCGCCATTATAAATGCATTCGTCATTTCGTTCTCTCTGGTGTTTCTCAAAATCAAAGAAGAAGAAAGTGGTTTGCAACAAATAATTTATATGCTTTACAAACGAAAACAAATAAAAAGTGTTCTGGAAGCTTTACAATTGTAGATGAGAGGCCAAGTCAAAGAATTGCTGAAGTATGTTGTTTTGCTTGAAGGCATTTATTATTTTGGTGGCATAGGCCTTGGTTGGAAAATTTAATGCAGTCTGTGTTTGGCTTTCATTTTGAACAATAATTGTACGAATAAATGAGAACCCCGGAGTAGCGTGCAAGTTGAGAAGCTGCTTTGAACCGGTAAGTCGCCTTATTTTAGGAGTATGCACAGTAGTGCTTTATTTTGAAATATCACAAGCCACACTGTTTGTCAGTAAACTCATATGTGAAGAAATTGAAGAAACTGTTTATTCTTAGCTAACTTGATTGATTTAGAAAGGCTTGCTCTGGTAGCTTCAGAATTGGGAAGAAATATAAATCATTATTTGGTTCCTAAAATATACGATCGTTCATATTCCTGCAGCAGTCAATGGGCAATAAGCTCGATTCATAAACTAAAATCCAAAATTAGTTTGACCGAGTCCCTCATTCATCATCAATAATCATAAAATCCAACTTCGCTGAAACAACTCGAAGAAATGAAAGTGTCCTTGTAAAATGCTAAATATCACTATAATGTTGTAGATAAGTCTTCAGTTTGATTCTGTAAGCCTTGCTTGCCCTCTAATTGCTCAGTAACTGGGAGTTAAATGCTATTTTTCGCTAGCAACTTCGCCAACTGCAACTCCAGTTCAGTGTATGCATCGCGAGGGGGATTCCCTCTCGCAGCGTATCCGCCATCTTCCAGAAAAGTAGCGCGCCGTCCCAGACCTCTGTGAAAAGGTCTATTCTTTGGGATTTGAAGAGCAGCAAAACACCACAAGAAATTATTTAGGCCTGTTTTGAAGGTTTCTTAAAGGGGTTTCCTTGAGAAAATCCCTCATCATCTCAGAACGGAGTGGCCGATTTCAGTCAGATAAATTCTATAATCGATTTGAACATATCCACCATTAAATGATATACATGCCAATATTATCGTCTTGATATCGTCAGGGAGCAGTGGCTTTTCAAACGGGGATTGCTTTTTCTGACTCAACCTGTAGATCTATCCTTCTTCTTTTGGTATATACTCCTCATCCTTGTACTCATGACTCCTTTTTACAACGCCTTTTCGCGTGCGCAATGAGGCAGTTAGCCATACTGGTTTCAGGAAATATTTCACGGCTTCGTTTACAAAGCGCAACCGCAAAGGATGCTGGTTGACAGGCGTTCTTTCATTTGTTGCTTGAGAGAATTTCCTTTGTCTGTGATTGCTAATCGCTTTGAAATGTTAAAAAATCAGCTCTTGTTAAGATACGGTACTTTAAAGGTGGTGTTTATTCACGGGCTTTAGGAAACTTTGAATTAAAAATTAGATTTTCGGATGATACATCGAGTATTTCCCTTCTTTTGTATTTCGTTCGTGATACATCGAGTGCGAAGCGCTTGGCAGAGTGGCAGAGTGACGTGACCTAGAGCCATTATGCCACTCAAACGAAAACTCCGGAAAAAGACAACTTCTTTCTCCCCATCTCCAGTTCGTTTTGCCACACTTGAATGGCATAATGGCTCTAGGTCACGTCACTCTGCCACGCGCTTCACCCTCGATGTATCACGAACGAAATATAACAGAAGAAATATACTCGATGTATCATCCGAAAATCTAATTTTTAATTCAGAGTTTCCTAAAGCCCGTGGTTTATTACATTAAGGAGTTGTCATTTCGCTAAATTGAAAACCGTTTGCCCCGACATATTGTGTTGTGTAACCATGACTATGGTGTTACCGCGACTTACAAGGCTATTCTCAAAATAAAAGCGTTTCCGAATAAAGCTATTCAAAAGTCTATTCTGACATAATGTATGCTAGGTTACCGCTAACTAAAAAGCCATTCTGGAAATAAAACATCTTATTTTCGTTTGCAGAAACTACCTTGAATTGATTGAGGTTTTCAATTGTGTTTAAACCACCAAAGACCAAATAAACAGTATTCATTTTTTCCTTCTCAGCAGGGTTACTGGTCAACACGGCAGGAGAATGGTCTTCTCTCCCTATGATTTCTGGTAGTCATTTTCTTTTGAGTGTGAAAACAAATCATCAAAAACAATACTAAAGGAGGATACCAGATGAGTAAAAAAAATATTTGGCTGCTTGCTAAAATATACAAGCATAAATAGCACAGAGGGGGGCTTTGGGGTTTCACGGGTTGCGGGCTTGGGCAATTTTAGCCCTCGGGTTTCGGGTTTTTATTTTTTAAACGTCCGGGTTTACGGGTTTTGAGATGTTTCACGGGTTGTGGGTTTAGCCTATTTTTCCACTCAGATTTCGGGTTTTCTATCTAAAATCCGCAGCTTTTCGGGTTTTCCAAGTCATATGGCTGTTGTAGTTGATTGAGATCGACAAACTGGCTTTTTGATGCTTAAAACAACGAGGAAGAGTCACTGAAAGCGAAAACGTTGAAAATAATCGAAAAATACTGCAAAAATTCAAACGTTTGTCCAAAAGTGCAGCTTCGGGTTTTGTTTGTTTTTGCGTCCGGGTTTTCGGGTTTTTGCAAATTTTGTTGCGGGTTTGCGGGTTCTGGTACCCCCCCAAAGCCCCCCTCCTTAATATTTTAGTTGATCAAAAGTTTAGTAATTAGGAAACACCAATCCACTGCGTAGTTTCAGAGCATATGTGCCCAATTTAATACCGTGCGAGTCAGAAAATGTTTAGATGTTTGAAAGCCTGTAGCTCTCAAAGCATTTATCAGATCCCTATAAACTGATAATACCTGTGTAGCTAACATACCAACTTAGATAAGAAAAATTAGTTTGTCAAAATCAGTTGCATCGTTCTCGAATTGCAAGCGATTTTATGAAATGCCTCATCACAAAATCCTTCAAAACAGTCCTAAATTCTTGACCAGATTTACTAGCAATTTAACCCCACAGCTTTCGTAATCAAATTTTATCTGTCTATCTTGTCGCTTAAACGTTTACTAGGTAAAGAGGCTGCTGCATAATCCTTTCCACTTGTGACCGTCTTTCAGCCTTCTTCGTCTATTTTATATTTTCATGCAGCTGGATTGCTAGTAAATTTGATCAGGGCTTTTAGGCCTGTTTTGAAGGATTTTGAGATGAAGCATTTCTATAAAATCAATTGTAATTTAAGAATGATAAGACAGATTTTGACAAACTAAATTTTCTTATCTAAGTTAATATGTTAGCTACGTAGGAATTACCAGTTTATATGAATCTGATAAATGGTTTGTTTGCTACAGGCTTTCAAACATCTCAACATTTTTCTGGCTCACCCGTTATTTGCAAGTGTCAACGATCTTAACTGCCTACCAGTACACATTGTTCATTAAATTATTCATTAACAGAAAGAAGATATTTAGTATTTAAAACAAGGCTTCCACTGCTGGACATTTTGTGTCACTTCTGGACATGAGAAATGTAAAACTCAACAACTCTGCACTAGTTTATTACCTCACCTGTTCAACTTTAAAAACTCTGGTGAAAAAGTTATTACGCAGGTGCTGCTTTTGAAGAATGCTGCTTAAAAAACTGCTAAATTTGCAAAACCCAGCAAAAGGGAATGATACTATTGCCCGTTTAAACATGAGGACTTATCTGGATCCAACAGATGAGATACATTTACTGTTTTGCCATAGAACAAAATTTTCACCAAATTCTACCGGGTGAGTCAGGCTAAACGTGGGGCGTTTAGCAAGCCATAATTTGGTGAAAAACAAGTCAAATCGGGAGTGTTAAAGTTTTATATTGCAAAAAAAGATTGAATTAGTTATAGACATTTATACCCCATTCATACTTGCAAGTTAAACCAGCTTAAAGTAAACCAGGTTATCGAATGGGGTCATCTAATTGGTCGATCCAACAAATCGAATGCATTTGATTGGTTGAAATTCAACCAGGTTTAGATAAAGCTGATTTAACTGCATCAGTGTGATTGCGGTATTAGTTTGTTAAAATCAGTCATTTCTTTCGTTATTTATTTGCAATTTTGTGATATAGCCTTTTTGGTGAAAAGTATCGCTAGTAAAAGAGCTTTCTGCTTGCTAATGACAATTTAAATGACTAGTCCCCAAGGGATACAAAACAAGTAACATTAGTTTCCCTTTTGTGCTCTAACACAATGCATGTGTTTGTTTCAATTTTTTGGTAATGAAACAGTATGTTTGTCATCTTTTAGAAGGCCACGCGTGCATGAATATAAATCGAATTGAAGGCCTATTTTAGCAATCTTGCGAAACAGCATTTTACTAAAATCGCTCGTAATTCTGGAACGAAAAAACCGATTTCGACTAGACAAATTTTAATATCTGAGTTAGCTTTTCTTCTATGCAATGAACTTTAAAGAAACGAATTTGCAAATTAAACTGCATCAATAAAAATTGGCAAACACCCCACGTTTTTTCTGACTCACCCGGTATAGATCTGACAAATTTTAAACTTTGGGCAAACTTCGAATTTTGATTGGTTTGCATTATATGATCTCAAAGTTAACTTAACTTTTAAAAAGCCTTTAATCTCAATTGTAAATAAAGCCTTTTGAAATACAGCCAATGAATGCTGAGGAAAGGTAGGAATGCTTTCGAATTCTTTCACAAACAAGAATTAACCGAGTAGAAATTTATTTCTTGACGAGTCAGTTTCAAATGTCTAAACATCGAACAAATATTTAGGTCGTGTGACTCCAGCATCAAAGACTCTTTTCAAAAATTCTTTGCTTGAGACAAGCAAGATTTGTTCTTGAACTTTGGTGCAAATTTTCTTTAAACTCATCCTGCCCATAAAATGAAACATCTTACAAGGTGGCCAAAAGGTCTCGATTTTTCATATAAAAAGAAAACTTACTCATGTGGCAAGTACATCAAATAATATTACTTAGGAAGCATTTTCCACTCCGGAAAAGCAGGAAATAAATAGCGGCTGGACCAATTTTGAAAAGATTATATAAATTCTGCCAACAAACCAATCTTTTATAGGTTGGCCAAATAATAAATACACTTCCGACAATCAAATTCCTAACTGAAAATTGCAAATATTTTTGCTAGTGTGACCACGGAAACACTGCTTGATAAGTGGGGACAGTAAGCATGAAAAGAAAATACTGTATATCTAACCTTTCGAAAAATAACTACAACATATTCTTCCCACAAAAATACTTTGTAGGGTGGCCAAACGAGAAAAGCATTATCTGAGAAGAGAATTTTGCCTATGCAGTAATGTTTCAAAATGTGGCCAAATGGAAAATTTTCCAGAAAAAATTCTCAGATTTTTATCTTAAAATATATTTCTCGTCTTATCAGCCTCTATGAAAATTACACAAATGTTAATTACACATTAACAATGACGACATCAATAAGCATACTGATAAGAACAGACAAAATTGAATAAATAAACAGTAATCTTACTGTCTTTGTCATATTTCTTGAAACTCTCCAAAAATTCAGCAGAATTTACAGTCGTTTGTCCTTTCCAAGAAGTGACAAACGGCGATGGCGCATCTGGTCCATTTTCTGTAGCAGCCATTTTGAGAATTGCGTCTTTACAGCGTTCTCGTCAAGAATCAAAACAAGTCTTGTTCGATCTGCAAGTGCACTGGTATGTTTCAAAAGCCCTTTACTTATTAAACACTTCTCACGCCATAACCTGTCGTAGTAGGCATTATCTTTTTGCGACTGGTAGATACAGACGGGGGTTAACAACAGTAAGAACCCGTCACTAAGAAACTGACTTATAAGAAACCTGCAGGCTTACTCTTTTTTCTAAATTATTAACAGTGATAAAAAACGTTCAGCAAGATGCTTGAAAATGATGTTGATTCAAACCCCAAAATTCATCTTTGATAAAGCAGTTCATAGATGAAACATTTCTACACTGACTGCCAAAATTAATGAGCCACAATGCACAAACTGTAAAAGTGCGTTTTTGATGTGATCCCGTGTGACTGAACTGCCTTTTTATGGACATGCGTATGCGCAGATGCAGCATTCGGGATAAAATGTAGCTTCCGAATTTTGACGTTATTTTGCTAAATCCTGCACCATTTACTTCTGACGTCACGATGACGTTTATAGGAAACCTTAGGAATAATAGTAGGTAGTCAAGTAAGCAGGCATGCCAATCTAGAAAGACACGGTACCAACATGGTACCAAGCCAAGCTCTAAATTACACGAATCGATGTAGAATTTCTTCGTCAAGGTCATATCCGAAATGATGAGAAAGATACAAAATGGCGGAGATTTTCACAAAACAACATCACTAATCAGAATCTACATGGAAAAGTGACCTGCAAGAACTGAAAATGTATGAAAATGCAGATCAATCGCACGAGATTACATCAAAAATGTATTCCAAAAGTTTGTGCATGGTGGCTCATTAATTTTGGCCTGCAGTGTATGATGTCATTGGTATGCCTAGCTCCCAAACAATTCCCAAATGTTAAGAAACCAAACAGAGCAATTTTGAAAGCCTTGTTTCTTAGTGGCGGGTTCTTACTGTATAGTCGCTTCTTCTTTTCAAAATTTATTTGAATGTTTGATGAAAGCTTGTTCTATGAAATAATTTGAAAGATGAAATAATGTTCTGCTTGGAAAGTTTGTCCCGCGAAAACTTGTCCATAAGTCTGATTTTTCTATAATTCTTTTGAAGGTATAATTATCAAAAGTAGATGCTCATGGATGGTTGAGCAGTTAAGATCATTTCGTAACAAGTCAATAGCAGGGTTTGGATTAGGTGGTATAAAAGTAGTTCAATTGCCCATTATCTTATTGCAGATGGTTGCTTTGTAGACCTACATGACTAAAGTCCGTTTCATATTAGATGTCAGGTGAGATTTGCGATAACGCAGATTGCTCTTTCAAAACTCTTTACTTGTTATATTCGCGGATACATTCGCCTAACATCTAATTTGAGACAGGCTTTCATTAATTGTTGTTTTAGAATATCTTACACGCAAATTTCTTACATTCTAGATCTTGCAATTTTATGTGATATTTCGAGTCCTACATCATATATAACCCTTTTGACCCGGCTCTAGAATTTTCTCCTCTAAATGATGACCGGCTTTAGGAAAAATCGGCGAAAAGTATCATCGAAAACGTAAAAAATACACTGCGCAAAATTGAAATAACAGCAAGCTCAAACAACATATCCCCTTTGACAAACGGCTTTAGAAAAATTGCCTTCTTTCGATACCCGGTGCTAGAAAAGTGATGCGAAAACGATACCCGGAAAGAAGTGCACATCCCGTCAGTTAGATATACTTAGTACCAACCCCCCTGTATAAAATGACACATAACGTAACATTGTTGCCTATGTCCTTGATAACGCTTTGAATAACAGCTTGATCAAGGACATAGGCAACCAATTTAAGTTATGTGTTGGGATGAAAATGCAACAGCCTTGATCTAATTATTCCAATGAAACAGTCCCCCGTCACAATATGAATTGCCTTTAAAAATTTACATTCCGAAGTGTTTTCTCCCATACTTTTATCATCAAGTAGGCCAGGAGGCCGAACCACAGATTTTCTTGTGAATTATTGAAACATATTCATGGTAAGTGTCTTGAAAGCAGGTAGTGACGAAGCCAATTTTGGCAGATTTAGTCCTAAAAAATTGTGCTCCATTTGTGTAGCTGCTGTGGAGGAGCTGTATGTTCTATTGTCTCGTTCTTGATACAGTTGCATAGGATAGGCTTCAAGTTGGAGTTCGAGACCTTGTTTTAGCCGATCGGACAAATGGTTGCTGATTCATGGCACAAGTCGAAAAAGTGATTGCTTCAAAAACAGCACTTTCTTTGTTCTCCAAAAATGCCAGAATCAGGTAAACAGTAAATACTGCAAGAAAGGGTTCTAGTGCTGTGTTGGAATTTCTTATACAGTTTAAAAAGGGTTAGTTGTATTGCTTACTGATAACACAATGACATTGAGCCATTTTAAAAAGGAAGAAAAATGCAAATGCAACGCTAAAACCCTTTCTTCCAAATTTTACCTGATTTTGATATTTTTGGAGAACAAGGAAATGTTTCTTTTGAAAAAATCACTTTTTCGACTTTCTTGTGCCATAAATCAGCAAAAACTTGTCATATTGGCTAAAACAAGGTCTTAAACTCTTAAGTTGAACCTATCCTATGCAACTGTATCAAGACTAGAACAACAGAAGATACAGCTTCTCTGAGACCTCTGAAGCAGCCACACAAGTGAGGCACTATTTTTTGGGACACCCTGTATCTTATTTCGAGCACAATCATAAATGATAAGCTCCAAATTATAGAGTGATTAAAAAGTTGTGCACCTTTTGGAAAATCCTCAATAAAATTTGATTATGTTACAAATATGTTAAAATTTTCCTTTTGCGTATTTTCGCCAAGGGATAAAATAAATTTAATACGTAGATGATAGTTATTTTGTTCTTCTGCATGAGAAACAATGAAATTACGGTGGGAAAACCATATTTTGAGCTGTTGTATTTTACAATGCATGGCATTTTTAGCCAGAAATACGTCATTTGTGATTTCTTATAAAAGGTCAAGTACCACACGACCGAGGGGTGTGTCACGTCCTAAAATAGCGTACTAGATTTCTACGACAACAAAAGGATTTCTACGACAACAAAAGGATTTATACGACAACAAAAGGATTTCTATTGAATTTCAGGGATTTCTCAAGAAAATAAAAGGATTTCAGCCAAAAGTGTACGAGATTTCTAGGAAGTGATATGCCCCTCGTACAAAACATGGGAGCTTCATCGAGGACAGAAGAAATCAATTTAAATTTGATAATCATTCCTTTTGATTTCGAGCATGCTTCAAAACCAGGTAGCTTCTAAAAGCACAAATCCCCACAAATTCAAAGCCATTTCGACACTTTACAATATGTCTAAGCACTTTACAATATGGTCCTCGACATGACAAAAGGCCCTGGGGACGAGGTTGGGTCCTCGACACAAATATATACAAAGAAATTGTCTAGATAAGTAATGTAAGCAAACTTGAATGATTTTTCTAATAATGGGAGGACCAAAAAAAGTAACCCCCAAGATAAAGAAATTTCTGAAAACTGTCTGAAGGCAAGATTTCGATGACATTTATATGGCACTAAGTACAATATAAAATACGCCTGTTGAGTGAAAATGAAAATTTCCTAGTTTTGACATGTTGGATCATTATTTTTCAATCTCATTTTGTGGCAGTATCTTGCAATGTAGTGATTATTTTTAAAAAGAAGATGCGACTAGGGGTGGAAACAATGCATAACAGGATAGAATGTCTTGTATTGGACACTTTATTTGGTCGTTCAATTTGTGCATTTCGGTAAAGTGAGTTTTCGCGACCTTTTTTTCAAAACCTCATTTCTCTGTAAATACAGCTAATAATGGGTTGGTTTTTACTCAATAGCTTATATAATATAATATAATATATGGATTTTAGGGTATGAAAAGCTAAATAGCCTATGTAGCCCTATTTAAAGTTTCTTACAAAACTCAACTGACTACAAACTTGTTGTCACTCATGTGTCTGTCGTAAGCTTTTTCGAAGTCGAGAACTGACGTCGATTCAATAATGGAAGCTGGAAGGTCATTCCATTGATTAATCACTCTTTGCGAAAAGAAATTTTTGCGAATTGTGGTGTTTGCTCGTTTCTTGTATATCTTGAGGCTATGTCCTCTTGTCATATTGCCATTCAGCTTGAAAAATATATTCGGATCAATATTTATATATCCTTTGAAAATTTTGAAAGTTAAGATCATATCTCCTCGACAGCGTCTGTATGCAAGTGTTGGTAGGTCTAGGGTGCGCAACCGATCCTCATATGGAAGGTCTTTTATTGCCCGAACCAGTTTTGTTGCTCTTCTTTGGACGCTCTCCAGTGATCTGATATGCTTTAATTTATAAGGATTCCAGACTGAACCCGTCAATTCGAGTATTGGGCGAACTAAACTTTTGTAAAGCAATTTGAAAGTATCACCGTTTATGAACTTTATGGTTCTTTTTATTGACGCAAGAATACCATTTGCCTTTTTTGTACATTCTGCTATTTGTTTCTCAAAGTTTAGATTGTCATCGATATGTACTCCTAGGTCTTTGACGTCTGACACTTTCGAAATCGGTACAAGTGACTTGTTCGTATTATTTGTTAAATTATAACTAGTCTCTTCCGTCTTCTTTCGACCCAATTGCAGAAAATGACATTTTTCGTTGTTTAGTCGGAGTTGCCAAGTTGAGGACCATTTCTCAATGTTAGAAATGTCAGACTGGATTTTATCGTCATTCGATACGTGAGTTGAGTACAGTTTGAGATCGTCAGCGAACATTTCAACCTTGCAATTTTCGATACATTCTGGTAAGTCGTTAACATATAGCACAAATAACAACGGGCCTAATACGCTCCCTTGTGGGACTCCGCTTACAACGTTACTCCAGTTATGTTGTATTTAGTGACACATAAATTTCACCAAAATGTTGCATTCAGAAAGTTTTTCAGAAAATTTTCTCTTAGGGATTACTTTTTTAGCCCACACCCATTAATTTCACTTTTTTGCCACCCGTCGGTAAAAGGGTTGAAATTCTGTGATTTTCAAACCAGAAATTGTTTTGATTCTTCTGGAAAATTCCTAGATTAAAAGGAGCTCAAAACAGCAATAACTCAATAAAGAGACCTGCCTAATAGAACCGATGAAAATGAAATCAATAGCGGTGCTCATCAAGCAAGCAAAAGAAAGGATTCATGTAGTACCAGTTAATATAGCAACAATGGCTTTCGCTTGGTTTTTTATCAATAAACTAAAATGATAAGACTAAGACCGACGTTTATGATTCATGAAGGAAGAGAAACTTTTGAATAAATTTCACATACAAGTTAGGTACTTAGCGGTTAGCGCTTCCATTGAGTCTCAAACTGAATCCTACTACGCTGAATTCAGATTTATGATTAAGAAATTGATTCATCCCCTAAGAAACTGAAATAAGCAATGCTCAAATTTTCATGCAAATGATACAATTTATATTTCCATATGTTTTCCACCATAAGGAAAACTTGACAAAGAAAAGAGTTCTTTTTATTCTGTGGTTCTACTGAGCTCAAAACGTAGAATTCCAATGAATATTTAGTACTGGGGTACTGGAAGTATCAGGACTCGAGGATATCTTTGCAATAAATAAATCACCTTAGCTTAAAAATGTCTTGGCGTTTCTCAAACATAGCACTAGGGTTGCTCAATTCATTGCAAGACACGTATTTTTTTATAAGAAAGTAAGAATTTGAGCCAGTACTGGCAGTTTCTTAAAATTATCAGAATTTGAGTACTCAGAGTTTCTTACGAGTTTCTTGCGACTTCCATACAATCTTCATGTTTAATTCCTCTGCCCTCGTGAACATTTCAAAATGAAGTTTTTTAAAGCTTTTCTACTGTTTAGATTTTAGTCAAGTACCTTCTGAGTAATATGATACGGGAAACAAGTGAAAATAAAGTAAAAGTATGCTAAGGATTTGCTTTATTAACATAGATAGATGGTTTCTTAAGTTATACTTTCCCAGTACTGGAGTTTCTTAATTTTTTGACGCACGCGCAAACCAGCCTTTAGAGCAATATTGACTCAATGACGAGAGTGGAGGAGTTTGGGTTGGGCCATAGCTATCAATGATAGTAGGGTGGGCGTACAACTCCTCCACTCCTGGCTGATGGTTCATAGAATTACAATCAAACTTCAACTTCCCTTCCAGGTAAGTCTCGTTTAGCGATCTATAAATGTCGTTCTTTTTACAAAAAGTAGCAATATTTCAAAACCCTCCAGCCTTATTTTGATGTGATGCGATCTCTCATCTTTTGAGTTTTTTAAATTGTAGGCCATCGAAGTACAAGTTTCTTGAAAAGGAGTATGGTTTCAGAAATTGGGTACTATCATTTAGAATTAGCCAATGAAAAGTCTGCTAGTGGAATCAGTGGAAATCTCCTCGCTCCTCGCTCCTGCCACTCCTATTTCAGCCTCATTTTGGTTTGATCAGAAAGAGGCAAAACCACAGGGTCACCCTAACTTTTGCCAGTAATTCATTATTGATCATGATGATTGCAAAATGTTATAAGGTGCGAATGTGATCACCAGTACTTGCTGAATTCATGCTTGTATTTCTATTGTAAAAGACGTGATTGACGATTATCATCTACATCTTAATGTTTGGTTTCACTTCTATGAATTTTTAAAGGCGGGAAAGGAAATGCGATGACCTTCAAGTTGACAACTGTAGGTCGGCCTAGTTAGGCCAGGCGAAATCAAATTCCTCGCTTGTTTCATTTGCCACACAGAATGGACGCAGCTGCTGCTGAAAATACAGAACGGAGACAACTGAAGGGCATTTAATTGCACTTCTACGAACTTTTTCAACCAGATGATGACACGTCCAGTCTTGAAGATGAAAATGCCAACGAAAGATTGGGTTTGGGGTCCTTCGGCCAATTGGAAAATTTACTCGTCCGCGAAGAAGAAATTGGGCTCATCAGGGGGCGCTCACGCCAATGGATCATTGCTCAGGTATATCTCTAAACTTGCTGGAGGATACCAAGAAAATGTTGTAGATGCTTGCAGAAGTGTTGCTGTACAGGCGCGAAAAGTCATAAGACCAAGGTTCTACAGTATTCATAGTCATGGAGGAGCATTTGGCCCAATAATTAACTCAATTTTAGCTAATAACAAAAGGAGAAAAGGGCATGCCAAGAACAGAAGGCGTTTTATGAATGATGACAGACAAATACTGTTGACAAATGATGAAATTAATACAATCCTACGAGCACAAGAACATACTGCTTTCTTCAACTCAAGTTTAGCAGCAAGAATTGATTTCAATGAACTATCATCAAACAGACCAATGGAAGATCAGACATTTGCTTGCAGAAGCTGTCATGATGATGGTATAATCATTGGCATCTTAGATGGACATGGAGGTAGCACTTTTGCTGAAAGGGTTAAGAAATATTTACCTCTTTACGTCAGTGCATCTCTAGTTGATAGCCATATCAACTCAGTTCTAGATGACCATTTTAATGCAGGGTGTCTTGTGGAATCTGTAATGAAAACGTCTCATCCTGGCATGGATAAATTCCTTACAGAGAATCTTATAGATTATATAAAGGAAGTTTCAAGGAATTCACCGGCACAAAATGATCCTGGAACATTCTCAACATATGTTAGACAGTTGCTTGGACCATCAGTGCTTATTGGAAGTGAATCTGAGGAGGAAAATTCCAGAGATGTTTCTGACTCTCTGAAGGAATCATTTGTAAGGCTTGATTTAGACATGGTCAATGACATTCTGAATTTGTCTAAATTAGGGAAATTAGAATCAAAAGATGTTGGGATAACTGCTTCAGGGTGCTGTGCACTTGTTGCCCACATCAATGGAAATGATTTGCATATTGCGAACAGTGGAGATTGTAGAGCAGTTATGGGGAGTTTACATGATGGACATTGGAGCTCAATTCAACTTACATTAGATCATACTGCCAGTGAGTCATATTTTTTACCAATGGTTGTAGAAGCGGTAGACGCTTAACTGGGGGTAAAGCTATTATTGTTCTAGTTTGAAAGCATTTTGTAACCCTAGAACGTTTTGTGACGCTGTGTTGTAATCCACTGACTTTGCAGCCAGAACAATCAGGTGGCCACATTTTGAGCCCCACCGACTTCTCTTTAGCATCATGACAAGGGGTTGCAGACTTAAATTTTGTGATCTCAGCGCTTTGCTCTAAAATTCATAGCTCTACCTTCACATATTTTTCAAACAACAGGTAATTGTTCCTTGCAATATTAGGGGGTGTCTTCACCCCCTTGGTGTCAACCACTGGATTATGTGACAGGCCCGTCGGAACGAAAATCATATTGGGGGGCTGAAAGTAAATGCGAGCGGTGCGAGCAAAAATGGGTGTCCGGGGGCTTGCCCCCAGGGAAATTTTTGTGACCACGCCCTTTAGATCGTCGGAAAACGCCCCTTTCGTGAAGAATTTGCAATTTAGAGGAGCAAAGGATTGCCACTGACAAAAGGTTTTCCCTGGAAATTTTGAAAATAGGACTCCAAAATCACTTAGAAATAGATTATATATATTTTAATTGCTTGATATAAACAGCAATAGCTTAAAGTAACTTCAGGTGGTTCAATTGAGAACTTTGATAACCTCCTCGAATATGAATAAGTTTAAATCTTCATTTCCATAATCTTTGCTCTTACAGCCTTTTTCAGCAAAAAAGGAACAAACTTTAGCAAATTATTGGGGGGGCTGAAGCCCCCCCCCCAGCCCCCCGCTTCCGACAGGCCTGTGTGACCAGCAACTAAGGTCAATGGTAGTATGGCAAGGAGACTGGGGAGATGAGTCCTTTCAAATTCTTTTGGTTTTTTTCTAATAGATAACACTTGAAAATTGTGTTTTATGAAATTTTGTCCAAAAGTATGGTGCTCTTCTCACCAAAAATGGAGAGGCAAAGCAGATTTTTCAATGTGAGGGGTACTTGCCCCTGCTTTCTGTCTAATTCCATCACTGAGAAACCAAGAAATAATTGCTGTTAAAAAGATTAAGCAATATTTTTCTTTGCCCCCTGTACATTTGGTCATCTTTGTACCTTGATCCCCTGTGCTCCGCCAGAAATAACCGCTGCTAAAAATCTTCCTAGCAGCAATTATTTCCTAGTTTCCCTGTGTTTCCACTACCGCCCAATTATCCTAGGGGGGGGGGTACACGACTTGTTGATGGACTGGGGGCTGCTGCCCAGTTTTCAGAAAGCTACCCATTTCTAATTGCCAAAATTTGCCTTCATACCCACTTTTATGATAAATTTTGGCGGAAAACTACCCATTTTTAATGATGTTTTGCCGATTACCGCCAAACCGACCCATATTTAAGGAAAATGTGCCGAAAAATGACCCTTATTTAGAGTCCATATGGGTGGCACATACCCGTAAATATTTTAAGGGGTTTAATGACTGCTCCCACAACAATCTTTGTTTCTTGCTGTAACATTTCCTTAAATTAAATAATATTCCTCAAACTTTAAAGATTATAGTAATATCCCTTGTTAGAAACTGTTTTTGTAGCCTGAAACCTGCTATGAAGAGAGGTTTAACTGAGGGTTATAGGTAGACTCGTTATTTTCTTGTAGTTTCGCTCCCCTGACCTAATATGTCGCTACAACTACTGAAGCGACTCACTGAAGCGACAACAACAACATCAATTCAATTCAATAAGCGAAAGTGAAGGGACTTCGACTGCACTTTAGCGGACCAGCTTTATGTCATATCTCTCGGGAACGTATTTGACCAAACACCCTACTAACCCTAAATAAACCTTACCTTACCCTAACTAACCCTAACTAACCCTAATCTACCCTAACTAGCCCTAATTTACCCTAACTAACCCTAGATTACCCTAAAAACCACTTTTCCAAAACCTGACCCTAACCCTTACCGCTAAAGTGCAGACTAGCCGGGACTTAGATCGTGCGTCTAGGTTAAAGGCAATGTGTATCAAATACCAATGTTAATATTTATTGCTTTTCAGCTGCAAATCCCGAGGAGGTTCAAAGAATCTTATCCGAGCACCCTAAAGAAGAATCACGATCTTGCATCCAATATGGCCGATTGTTAGGCCGTTTGGCACCTTTGCGTGCTTTTGGAGATATCCGTTTTAAAATGGACGCAGAACAACAGAAGGTGCTTATTGGTGGCCTAGATCCCAAATTCAAGAGTTTCGCCACCCTGAAAACACCGCCTTACCTAACAGTCGAGCCCGAAGTTTTTCAATACAAGCTTGAGAAAAGTGATAAGTTTATTGTAATGGCTTCAGATGGATTGTGGGATATGTTGAGTAATCAAGAAGTCGTTGAGCTGATTGGTAGTTATATGGATAACAGAGCTGCTGACGCCATGAAAAACCGCGCGGTCAATGCGTCAATAGCCAGTCTGGATGATGTTTTGTCCGTGCAAGGAGAAAGCGATGTGGAAAAGGACAACGTAGCGACGTTTTTGATTCGCTGCGCGTTAGGAGGTTACGATCATCATACTTTAAGCGCAATGTTGACTTTGCCGTATCCGGACGTGCGCATGTATAGAGACGATATCAGCGTTGCGGTCATTTTCTTCGATCACGATGCGGCGAAAATGTAAACAAAGAAGCGACGAAACAACAAAACAAACAACCTCAGTGTCCAGCATTGACGAATTGGAGTTGCAAATTGCGACTGTCAGAGTTTGCGTGTATTGGATAATTAACCCTTCGTACCGTAAAAAACGACAATTTTCTTATTCATACAGGAATTTTATTGAATCCTAGATATACACTTCATTTTCTTTAATGCTTTTTTACAAGGCTAAATTTGCGAACTTCATATTTTGTACAATATGTGAGAGGTTATTTTCGTGGATAACACGAGTTATGTTATAATGCTGTGCGTAAGACTGCAATAAAAAGCTCGAGTGTCAAGAGTGTCTCCTTTTTTGAATTTTTGTACCAGAAATTGCCCATCAAATGTATTAAGGTTTTACTTTGGTGTACTAGGGCAGTGAAAATATATGCGTGGTTATATTATAGTCGTATATCATTGTATATGTCAATAAAACTGAAATTCGTTGCAAATTTGAATTGTTCCTTTTACGTAGGATCGTTAATCTCGAGTCTGGAATAGACATCCCGGGCCACTTATCAGTTTTTTTTTTAAGTTCTACCCTTTTCACGCATTTCGAGTTTACGGATTTTTTATAGATTTAATTTTACCTATAGTTCCAATGCTCAGAAAAATGACAAAGATACCTCAGCCTTTCTGATATCAACCAAACTTTGATTGATTCCAATATCTCTAGTATTCTAAACATAAAGAATTATCAAACATGTCAAGATCTTTTTGGTCCACTCGGACTTTTGAAAAATTCCACCCAGGACATCCTCATTCCAGACCTCGGTTTTTTATTTGAAATGTGAAACGTGTGAAATCATGTTTCCTGAAATGACTAACCTAACCATTAGTACCAACTACCAGATTTGCCATTTGCGATGTTCTAGTCCAGTTCCACTCAGTCAATCCCCTTTTCGAACGTCAAGTTTCGAGAGCTAGCTACAATCCTCGCCAGAACCTCTTGTCACAAACTAAGTTTTTCAGCATTTTTCGACAAAAATCACAGTGCCTACTATTTAAGCTGAAATATTTACTGAACCCCCCTCCCCCCAGGTCAATGCTGTTTTTCTTGACTTTGTGGACACACTTGTTGCATGATATGTTCCAAATTAGAAAAATAGTCAACATTGACTTAGGGGGGGAGGGGGGTTTCCATTTCTGTGTCTAAGTTTTCCTATTTTGTGACAAGGTTTTTGGTGAGGATTGTAGTTCCAACTCAAACTTGATCGTAAGGTAAATAAGTAATTTCTTTAAAAATACCCTTCGAATTTAGCGTTCCACGCTCACTGCTCCTATTATCTTTATACCTGATGTATATAAGAATTAAAGCTCGAAACGTTAAAATTTGATCAAAAAAGGTAACAATTCTTAGTCTTCGTACATGGTCGTATTTTTGAAGAAATTACTGTTTTATTGATACAACAACGTGCAACACTCACAACAACATTGTGTAAGGTAGACTGGACCTAAACTAAAGTTAGATTTCATGTTGAATTCTCAAATAAATGTGTAGCTTAGATCTTGTCTTTTCACTCTTGGATTTAAACGTAGAAACTTTACCTTCAACATGGTTTGCCTTCAGATGCATAGTTACTGAACTTAATGGTTGGTCTTGATGACTAGGCTAGACTGACAAGTAAAAACTCAAGCTATAAGTCTACTAAGCCCCAAAACATGCAGCTGTCTAATTTAACGCATTGATTAGTGACACAGCAATTTATTCATGTGACGTCAGAGCGATTTTGCCAATATTTTTTGCCAAGTTTCACATCACAATACAGGCTGTTGTATCAAAGCAAGACGTGTCGATTTGCAGCTGAGTTCAAAGTAATTCACACGCTGTTGCTTTAGTTCCACATCGAAAGGTATGTCTAAGTTTCTTCGCTTTTAGTTTATTTCTTTGTATTGACAAGGTCGTTTCCTTTTCTGCTAAAGCTAAAGTCTGGAAATTTCCTATATACTTCAAATGTTCTCTGAAATCTGTACTTGTTCTTCTACTTGTTCTTGTTCTTCTTGTTCTTCGAAATCTGTACTTGTTCTTGTTCTTCTTGTACTTGTTCTTGTACATCTACGATTTTAATCAACTACTTCAATTCTGAAGGTTCTGTTGTTGTATACAAGTAATGGAAAACGTTAAAACAAAAAAAGGGTACATGCGTTAGCTAGCAGAGCAGTAATACCATGGCAGACTATATAATCTGTGTGTATATCTTGACTTTTTTCAAGATAACAGCATCCTACCATTTTACCACATTCTACCAATGCTGTACTTTGCTAGATTCATGTAGGAGAATTTCACTATGTTAACGTTTTTTCTTTATTTTTCAGGAAAATGTTCTTTGGATCAATAGTCGTGATACTAGCAATTTTGACAACATGCACAGAAAACAGAGTTATCAAAATATATGACATCCCTGGTGGCAAAAGCAACCTGAAGTCACGCTCATTGCATATTAGAAACAACCTTGAGGTTCGTTCAATTTCAATTTTATTTAGCAAGAATATGTTCAAAATTGTGCAGTGCTGTTTCCGGACTGTTACATAACTTCAAAGAAAGGATGAAAAGCAAAGGCAGATTTGCAACGACAGTATCTGTTACTTTTTATTAACTTATCTATGCAAAGCATAGGCATCAAATCTTTAAAAATGATTGCACGGATAGTGATTGAATCTTTCTTTTGATTTAATGGCTTGAAAGGAACCTCAGGTACTTTGCTATTGCTATTATTGTTCATTGGAACTTATGTTCCGAATTAAATCCGTTTCTTTGTGTTTCAACCAGTTATGAGGTTGTGATGTCATCAAATCGTAATCCAGAAATGCGACAGATGTCTGCTTACTGCCATATTGTAGACTTTCATTAAGTATGGTTTTCTTGAAGATTGTACCGTTTTTCCTCTATGATATTAGGATTTACGATGATTTTAATATTTTCAAAACTTATCATGAATTTTTCTAATAAAACGAAAAACGCTGTAATTCCGAAAATAAGCGAGATATAATAACAATAATAATCAATTTATTTACAGTTGTTAATATCAAACCCCCCCTCCCCCCCCCCCCTCGAATCTGTAAAAATCCAGCTGATTCAGGTGAAAGATTAGTCTAAATATGAGAGGTATATATATATATATACTATAATTGTACAAACAATTGTTCATTCTCTCTGTCTCTGTATACCATGCATGTCATGGGCTTAGGTTGTCATGGCCTTCCACTTTCTGCGATCTTTTGCAGCATGTAACATTGTACTTGTTGTTATTGCAGAGTGATCCGCCATGGATGGTAGCATCATTTACCTCTGTTTTCCTCTCGATTTCTTGCCTTGAATATTTCCTGTAGTTATGGTGTGAAGAGTTCATTTGAAACATTAATTGAACAAGAGAATCATTAGTAACCAGATGGCGTGGCTTCGGAGCGCCCCTCTGCATTTTAATTTGCTCTAATACGCAGCTTACTTTCACAGCAAGGATATTTATTTGAGATCCTTTCTCTTGCAGGGCAACGTGGAGATCCAAGATGCCACATCATGGAGCATTGAAGTCATAATCAGGGGGTCGACTAATGAACTAGAAGCAGATGTTGCAACGATCTGTTCAGTGTCTGAAGATGATATTCTTGATATTCAAGTGGTGAGTAATGAAGACCTATTGCGATATTAGAAATTAATATTTTCGTTGTGAATTTTCAGAGAAAAATTCCCACAAACATTAAACAGCCCTTCTTATTGAAGAATCGAAAAGACGAGAGTTCCTACTCCGTATTGATCAAACTAATCTCTTGTTGTGGCTCGAAAGTAAACATGATTTTTGTTCATTTTTGGTTACTTCCAAGAGAGAAACATATGTTTGAAAGAAAATTAATCTTGGAGAAAATTTACAAATTTCCTTTCATCTGTGATGCTTGACTTTCTGTAGAATTCGAAATATCCGAGCAAGGCTTTCTTGAAAATTACCTAAAGGTTCACTGCTGACAATGTATCTTTCTTTCGGCTGCTGGTTGAATTCGGGCATCCATTTTGTGTTCCCTTCTAAGACAGATGCATAACTTAGACTACGTTCAGACGATGCCGGCACAATTTGAAAAAGGCAAAAACATGACGGTACCAACATTTTAGCTAGTGTTCACACGATACCGGCACAATTTTGAAAAAGATAGAAAATTCGACGGTAACAAACTCTTCGCAATCCCTGCAACAAAGAGGCTGGATTTGGACGACAAAGAAATTTATCAAGGCTAAGGCCTAAAGAATCAATCAGCCTCGTTTCGAAAGCGTCGATAAACGTTCCGTTTTCATCATTTTTTAGTGTTCACACGATGCCGTTTTCAAATTGTGCCGGTTAGAGTTCCGTTTTCAAATTCTGCCGTTTGCAAATTGTGCCGGCAAAGTTGTGCCGTTTTCGCGTGAACATTTGCCTATCCGTAACATTTTCATGCCGTTCTCAAATGGTGCCGGTATCGTGTGAACGCAGTCTTAAATGAACTCTCTCTACTCCTTAATCGAACTTTTACGGCATATTTTCTCTTTAAAAATGCACAGGTGTGGTGATCTTGTATAATCAAGGTCTCTGTACTGTCTCGATTTGTTTAATGAACAATTGTCACCCAGGGTCCTTTACGGGCACGCTGCAATTTCAGACCGTCAGAAAATCAAATTTGGCCTTAGCGGAAAATATGGATCCACAATGCAGTAGTTGAACTGATAGAAGAAGCAACTAAAGTCAAACTTTTCTAT
This sequence comes from Aurelia aurita, assembly GCA_004194415.1. Taxonomy (NCBI): domain Eukaryota; kingdom Metazoa; phylum Cnidaria; class Scyphozoa; order Semaeostomeae; family Ulmaridae; genus Aurelia; species Aurelia aurita. Next base: position 262,875 of record REGM01000088.1, on the reverse strand, counting down.
GCGTTCAACTACTGCACTGTCGATCTATATTTTCCGATTAGGTCAAATTTGATTTTCAGACTGTCTGAAATTGCAGCGTGCCCACAAAGGACCCTGGGTGACAATTACTCTTTAAGCAAGTGGTTCTAAATCTTCTAATGAAGATCTTTCCCGTTCCTTTTCAGTACCAGAAAACGCCTCCATCATCTTATTACGGTACACCAAAGCTTTCAGTCACCGCCAACATCATTTTACGAGGCCCTGGCTATCTCATCATGCCGGGATCGAAGATCTTCCATAAAGTTAACAGTACTGGGAGAACATTGCTACATAAATGGAGTGGATACAAACCAGTCATCGAGCAATATGGTATGATCTTTAAATCACAAATAGAAAAAAGTGTTTATTTTTTATCCAGGGCTATACTGGACTGGAAACGTGCCAGGTGAGCCGAAATATTTTCAGCATTTGCGAAGCATTCAACCGTAAAATATGCACTAATTTAAACAAACACAAATCATAGTGGAAAGGCTAACATAGATGTGAAAATTTATTTCATTAAGATTGGTCACACCATTCTAAAGTTATAAGCGGCGCCGCTCAAAAATGCTTTGAAAGAAGACTAATACCTCATTCACACTGAAGCAGTTAAACCAGCTTTGTCTAGCCCAGGTTAAATTTCAACCAATCAAATTCATTCGATTTGTTGGATTGACCAGTTAGAACGCAGCATTCAATAACCTGGTTTATTTTAAGCTGGTTTAACTTGCCAGTGTGAATGGGGTATAAAACATTGAAACCGGTTTTTTCTAATTTCCAGCCTCAGAATTATGGCTGCGAGCAGGAGCACCCCCTTGGAAAGAAAGATGCCTTATTTCCGTTTCTTAAACAATAGATGATGCAAATGTCATCATTCTGAAAGCTGGACAGAACTTCGAAGGTGTTGTGGCGCAGTGGTGTAATGCTCTTATTTTGCATCCAGAACAGTCAGGCGGACAGGGTTCGAGCCCAATTCGAGCCCCACCACTTGAGCGTCAAGATAAGGGGTCGCGAATCGATTAGGTCTTCTCTACTTATCGAATCCCAGCACTTGGCGCTAAAAATTTTATTAATGTGCTAAAGTCGATGGACAGATTAGTGTCTGCCGGGTCAACCGTAAGTGGCTACAAAATAACAGGAAGCCGCTCTGAAAACATCGCGGCTAATTTAATCTAAATAACCCCAACCTATGACCACAATATTTTTCAAAAAGTAATCCATGCGTCTCCTACCGGTCATGGTCTTTCCACCTTACAATAACAGATGGTTCTTTGAAATTGGTCATTAAATAACGATGTTACATTTCCGTCAACACCGAAACTCTTCTAACTCATCCGCTACACTAAATATGTAGACAAATTAAATGCATTACATCTTACTACAGATACAAGAAAGTTGAAATCTCTGTGTAATCACGACTCATCTTCCTGTAGGTAGGACCTAGACTTATTACATCGTCGTCGTTTTGCTCCTCGCCTGAACTGATATACCACTACAACTACGACTCACGATCTGATTATAAGTTGAGACGACCACCTCATGGCCTAAGCTATATCATCGAAAACACCGATGCTAAAACGCTTCAAAATTTGAGGTCCCAGGACTTGAAAACTAGTTAGTAGTACTTAGAAGAATCAATATTTGATCCAAAAGTTTAAATACTTGAACTTTTCTGCAATAATCTTCCTGTTTGGAAACAAACTAGATCCAGTAAATCTACTCGAAGCTGCGCAAGTCAACTTCTGCCGGCTTTGCTGTCATGTCAACGCGATCAACCAACCAGAGCGCGTTATTTGGGTGCTTTTCGCCCATATTTGGCTCTCGACTTACTCTCGACTACAAATGCTGCTCTCTGATTGATGGCCCACAAAAGTGTCTCAGCTGGCCGTTTCAGCGAATAGTTAGATTACAAGACTATGTAGGACCATTTAAGCTCTTGTGAAGCTACTTAGGAGAGACATTTCATATTATTCATATCTTCGTTACAGAAATTACTCCTGCATACCAAGGCCTTGATATATCTCACTCTTGTTATTCAACGTGTGAAACTGCATGTGACGTAAAAGAATTCACATGTATCCCATGCAAACGAGGCTTTGAATTCAATGCAACGAAATCAGACTGGGACCAGAATAGCTGCAAAGGTAATTAATTTCATTTATAATTGACATTTATTTCGACAGGGTTGCAATCCAGCATGGTGTGCCAAGAAAGTACTTCTGGTTGAAAAATCACCAAAACTCGATTATCAAACCTATCACTACATTTTCTTTTTGGTCTCTTTTTTCAAAGATCCAAATATATTTAAAGATGACAAAATGTTTGTTTTCGATACTTGCATGGTATGAAATTACATGTTGGAAACCTTATTCTGAGCTATACTTTTAACGCAACATCGTAAATCTTTTCTAAGAGCCATAATTTTGAGATTTGTCATTATTCTTTAAGTCTACAATGATGGTGTGTATTTGTTTCTGACATTTATGGCCAAACTAGAAGCTTGATATTCAAAAAGAAAGTAATCCGGTAATCATCAGTGCTTTTNACCAAAACTCGATTATCAAACCTATTACCAAACGATGATATGTTCAGCTTAAGCACAGAAATTAGAGAATCAATAGTCACATCAAAGTAGACTTGCTCCAAGTCTATACCGTGGTCTATCAGCGATCAATAAAACATAATAACTTCTGCGGGGGCGTAAATCGTGACGAGGACGCTGCGAAGGAGGAATGAGTTTCCTTTCGTTTCTCGTTTCTATCAAACCTATCACTACATTTTCTTTTTGATCTCTTTTTTCAAAGATCCAAATATATTTAAAGATGACAAAATGTTTGTTTTCGATACTTGAATGGTATGAAATTACATGTTGGAAACCTTATTCTGAGCTATACTTTTAACGCAACATCGTAAATCTTTTCTAAGAGCCATAATTTTGAGATTTGTCATTATTCTTTAAGTCTACAATGATGGTGTGTATTTGTTTCTGACATTTATGGCCAAACTAGAAGCTTGATATTCAAAAAGAAAGTAATCCGGTAATCATCAGTGCTTTTTGCAGTATGCTTCAAAACCAGGCAGCCCTAGAAAGAGCTAAATTTGCTATTTTTATAACTATAACTAATCACAAGATCAGCTATACCTGGGAAAATAATTTGGTCTTTGATCTATTTGGCAAAAAAGGAAATTCAAAGATCAGCCATGTAATCAAATTTTGTTGATTTTTCAAACGGGAGTACTTTATTGGCAGAAACGGTATATGATGTGTAACAATTAGCCCGTGAATACATACTTACAATTTGAAAATTTGATGCAAGATACAGATGTTTATAATTTTGGAAACATAACTAAAGAAATGAAGAGAAAAGGTAAGATTGGAAAGAGGGAAAGGGACAAAGGAACGATAATTTTGGCATTAGAAATCTTTATAAAAAGCTGACTAGCCCCTTTTGTTTTTTGGCAAATAAACCACTTGGAATTTTCTTAGTACGAGCAGAAACAGGTTCACTACTGTCATTTTTCGGTTTACGATGATGATATGTTCAGCTTAAGCACAGAAATTAGAGAATCAATAGTCACATCAAAACGAAATACCGAATGAGACACGAGTGTTTTTCGTCGGAAGATTTGTCCAGGTCTCTCCTGCCAGCTTTGAAACGACAGTTTGTAATAAAGATAAAAATAAAATTATGTCGCAAATTCTGTTCCAAAAGCCAAAATGAAATTTATTCGAATTGACGATCAAAATTCCGCTTCTCAGTGCGATGTCACAAGATCCAAGAATGCTAAGTTTTTTATACCGGGTGAGTCAGAAAAAATGTGGGGTGTTCGCCAATTTTTATTGACGTAGTTTAGTTTGCAAATTCGTTTCTTTAAACTTCATTGCATAGAAGAAAAGCTAACTTAGATATGAAAATTTGTTTGGTCGAAATCGGTCTTTTTGTTCCAGAATTACAAGCGATTTTAGTAAAATGGTGTTTCGCAAGATTGCTAAAATAGGCCTTCAATTAGATTCATATTCACGCACGCGCGACCTTCTAAACCATGACAAACATACTGTTTCTTTACCAAAAAGTTGAAACAAGGCATGCATTGTGTTAGAGCACAAAAGGAAAAACTAATGCTACTTATATTGTATCCCTTTAGGACTAGTCATTTAAATTGTAATTGTTAGCAAGCTGAAAGTTCTTTACTAGCGATACTTTTCTTCAAATTGGCTATATCACAAAATCGCAAATAAATAAGGAAAGAAATGACGAATTTTAACAAACTAAATTTCTATAACTAATTCAATCTTTCTTCTGCAATATAAACTTCAACACTCCCGATTTGACTTGTCTTTCACCAAAATATGGCTTGCTAAACGCCCCACGTTTTTTCTGACTCACCTGGTATACCCTTACAAATATTAATCGTTCCTATTTTAACACCTCTTTTGATTGTAACTTTGCTGCATATCCTGTCAGTATTAAATTCATTGTATAATCTGATTTAACTTATATCGAGGAAGATTGTCGTACAATCGCAACACGTCTATCAAAATTAAAAATTTCATAACTATTTTCTAAATATAGCAGCATTGGTCTAAATATAAAATGGTGGCCATTCATTACTATTTATGACAACTTTTCTTCCTTCCAGATATCAATGAATGCCGTATTCAGAGATATAGCTGTCCCACTAAAACAGTATGTGAAAACACTGTAGGTGGTTATAATTGTAAATGTGGTAGAGGCTATTTTGGAGATGGTTCCAGCTGTAAAGGTGAGTGTTTATATCAAGTAATAAAGAAACACATGGATGGGTCATATGATTAAACTTCAATGTATTTTCCCGCTCTCTTCTTTTTACGTTCCTAGTGGACCTAGCCACGTAGCCAAAGCCACAAGTAGTGCAAAACACTGTCGATGATATTGCCTTACGTGCCTTAAAAGACACATTTGATATGTGGCTCAGTTGGATGATAAAAGATTTGAATAAAGTTTCTATGATGGCTGTTGGCTTTTCGTCTCTGTTGCGTCTTGTTCACCGCCATCGTGGTCACTGCTTCCACCACAGATGTGCTTCGGTTTCCTGTAACTACCGGGTGTCCCCAAAAAAGTATACGGATTTGGTTGGCTCCAGCGACGTGAATTTAGCTTTAATCGATGGCTAATTACTCTAAAAATGTTCCTCGATAGTTAACTTGAACATGGATACCTCGTTTGTTGGTATTGGTGCTTTGAAAGCAGACATATTAACCTCGAAAGCTAAAATTTACATCCACGTGCAAACCAGAGCTTTGGCCTTTTGGCCTAAACAAATTCTTGAGGCACAGCGAATAAATCAGCGATAGCCTTGATAAAATTTGAATAATGTTAGATCTTATTATATTCTGTTTGCCAGAAGTCATCCCCCAATCACCCATTGGGCAATTTCTTGATTTTTCTTTGATTTCAGTTTTCAATTTTGATGTGCTTTAAGAATTTGCTTAGGCCAAAAGGCCAAAGCTCTGGTTTGCATGTGGGTACAAATTTGAGCTTTCAAGATTGATACGTCTGCTCTCAAAGCACCAATACCAACAAACGAGGTATCAATGTTCAAGTTAACTACAGAGGAACATTTTGAGAGTGATTAGCCATTGATTAAAGCTAAATTGACATCGCTGGACCCAACCAAATCTGTATACTTTTTTTTGGGACACCCGGTATTTGAATTGAAGTTCCATGCAACATTTAAATTCGGATTTCGCATGTAACCCATGCATGTGCACCTTGAAAAAGGTATATTTCTTTGCCGTTTCAATCCTTTCTTTGAATTCACTTAATAAAGTTTATTCTTGAAATGGAGGTTCATAGTTTGAGGAATTTGTGTCTCTAAAACCTAATAGAATGTTACTGGAAATTTTTTTTTAATTAAGATGGATTAGATTTCTTTTTCTAGATTCTAGATTTAGAACTTTACTGGAAAATAGAAAATTAAGTACCTATCAACCCTCATATTACCAACCAAGAACAACCACCTGTTGAAAATTTCAGATTAATCTAAATAGAAATTTACTATTTAAATTCCAGCATGCAAATCCTGTCCCACTGGTTCCTTTGAGAGTTTACCATGCAATTCAACACACGATGCCGTTTGCAAACGTAAGTTGATGTGTCTCATTTTTAGTTTTGTATTATTAGCTTAGTGTAGGCATGGGCTTTAAGAAACGCGGTAGTTGTTATTTCTACAGCAGTCTTGTTCCTCCCTCTGTCGCTAACCGTGAAGGTTACTGTTACAGGGCACAAGGATACAAGGGATACTGAGAACAGGGACACAAGGAGGAATAAAACTGTTGAAGGGACAAAAACTATCGCCGCGTTTCTTAAAGCCAATGTTGTGGGCTTATTCCAGTAGCACATTAACCTTGAATTGGATTACTTTGTTAATTTAACGGGACGATTTAAGTGCCATCATCGTACCCCCATATGTGATGAAAACGTCCAACAATTTCTAAAGGCTGGTTCCCACTTTGCGATGAACTATCATTGATTTCCTCGTCGCCAATATTTCAAATGCGATGAAAGTTCATCTTACACAGGAAGGACATTTGGCTGTAGATTCTGACTTTTACGACCAGTGTGATTCAGGCTTCAGCGTCAAAGGTCGTTCTCAGTGCAAGATGAACTTTCATTGCATTTGAAAAATTGGCCATGATGAGGAAAGCGATGCTAATTTATCGCGCAGTGGCAACCAGCCTTACGTGATGGCAGTATATTCTTTCCTAATGGCAATGGATAAATATCAATGAACATTCCTAGTGGCAATAAATATCTTCTTTCAGCATGCAGCAAACGGTGTGAAGGATACCAATATGAAACACATCCATGTGGAGAAGGGTATGACCGATTTTGCGAAGGTAAGCTGTGTTTTAAAACACGTTTGGCTGATGGAGAGATTTTGCAATATTTTTTTCTCAGATTTAAAGGACAATTCCGGGGGGTTTGTAAAATTACTGTTAGAAAACAAACTTACCATCTCCTGAATCAAATTACAAACTTTTTTCCACATTTAGACTTGTATTTCAGCTGTCAATTCAATAAACATCTTGGTAGTTTAGGCCTAATTTCGCCGCCATTGGTCTCCATTTTTTCCAAGAGTACACGATAAGGCGGCTAGTCACGATTCGGAGGCGAGAAAACAATAGGGCAGCCTCATTCTCGCGTTGAACGTGACGTCAGAACGGTCTGACCTTGTCTTTAATGAGGTCACTACGCATTTGTCGCAGATTTTAAAACGTAATTTCGCAGAGAAAAGATAAAAAAAGTAGGAAAAAAGTACGATACACCATTCATAACAGTGTAATCTTTCATTTTATCATCAATCATACCAACCCCGGAATCGTCCTTTAAATTCAGTTTGATAGCTCTTTAACATGGTTGCTAGAATTGCATTTGTTGTTGATTTTGCTCTTCTTGAAACGTGCTCTTTTGGGACGGTAGTTTTTGGAAAGTGGATACAGATGACTGTTTTGTCAGAAAAAGTTTTTAAGTTTCTAAGAATCTCAGAAAATCTCAAAAACACCTTTGTTTAAGAAACCTTGTACGCTAAGAATTGATTTGCCTGTCTATAGTAGTTTCTCGTATCCATAAAGTTGAATTGTTACCCGTTGTGTATTATTGACAACGCTTTTTCCAAAAGTGAATAACAATAACAATACTTAGTTCAGAAGTATAGCCATCAAATATAGCATTTTTTCATGACTTAATTTTACGTTTTTTAAAGCCTGGTTGAAATTCGGTCGATGCAGTCGCTGGCATCACTAGGGTCGTTAGAGTTATTGGGAACGAACGACTTGAAAGACCCAAAAGATTGAATATGAATCGCAAAAACTCAGTCGTTAGGGTCGTCTTAGTCTTCGAGGACCTGATTTCACCGTTCATATAAACACTTTTTGGGTCTTTTGGGTAGTTATGGTCGTTCGTTGCAATGACTCCAGTGACTTCAATGACTTAATGAGAACCAGGCTTTTNAAATTGTATGTTAATTCCGAAAAATACGAGGTAAAAGACCTAAAAGCCCGGGGTGGGTACTTCACTATCCAGTCATACGGGGATGTGCGCCAGTTTTGGGGTAGTTTTTGGCACGAAAATTCTGGGAATGGGATATGCTTTTTGTAGGAATTTTCTGGGATTGGGTCTAATTTTTACTAGAAATTCTGGGAATTGTCAGGTTTAGGATAAACAACAATTTTACTATTGTTTTGTAGTGAAAACACTTGTCGGAAGCCTCACCCATATTCTGGGATTGGGTCTCAAAATCCCGCCTATATTATGGGATTGGGTCGTAACAGAAATTCTTGCAACGCACACCAGGGCCTCTTTTAACATACTAGCTGGGTGGGCAATTGCCCCCCTAGTCCCTTCTTTAGGTCTATTGTTTTACCTTTTCAAACAATAGCCCTATTGTCCCTTTTAATAAAGGAAACAATTGATTGCCCCCCGAGTCCTGGTCCCTTAAAAGAGGTCCTGACGCACACCCCCATATGATCCAATAGTGAAGTACCCCCCCGGGCCTAAAAGGCTATCATATCTATAGACTTATCGTTTGACTTTGTGAATAAGCCCCCTCTCTAATAACCCCCTCTGGAGTCTCCAAAATTAAATAAGTCCCGTGGGCTTAATAGAGGTTTTCACCTACATCTACCTCTGTCGAAATACTGAGCAGTACCGCATAGCAGTGTACAGTCATGCCCAAAATTATGCATATCCATGCCAAATTCGGAGTATTTTGAATCGTTTTATTTGCAGATGAATTGTATTGTGGCTGAAGTTATATAAGAATGTGACGAAAGGCTGAAAGAAGCACCACACAAAAGACATTTCAAAAAATACAATATCTTGGGTAATTGGTCTGCAAATAAAACGATTCAAAATACTCCGAATTTAGCATGGGTATGAATACTTTTGGGCTTGACTGTGTATGCTCAGGTGTAAAATAAAGACAAATGTAAATTAGTAAATAAAGGGTGGTAACTCCTTTCCGTTCTTTTTCAGATGTACTGAAACGTTTGACGAGAGTCGATAAATCGAAAATGCTGAAGCCGATTAAAGGTATGCTATCATTCATCCATTGTTGAAAATTCACCACGAAAGTCTGATGAAAAAATTAATGTCCCTTGTTAGTAAAATCGCGAAAAAGCAATCAAACCTTTCTAATTTTCTCACATTTCTACTGAGGATTCATCTGGTTGTGTGCTTTGTTTTGAAATTGTGATGGATGCGATATGTTGATTATCACTTTTTGTGATTCCATAGAATATGTTTCAAAAGTTTGGTAGCTGACAAAACCACGAATTTTCACAAATTTTATCATTATAGCGAGAAAGAGTTAGAGAGAAATGTTACATTTCTCCCAACTATGAACAAACGCTCGTGCAACAGATTATAACTAATCGATTTCTAAATCCCCAAATCACCACGAAATTTTTTCTCTGTGTCCATTCATTTCGAGCCTATAGCAAATTCGATCGACGTTCTTTGATAGTTTTCAATGTTTTGGAGACCGAAAATTAAAAAACACTCGCTTATAGCTTAAGAAAGAAAAGACTAAAAAATTTACAAAGAATCCTAGAATCTAATTCTGGATTTTAGCTAAAGATTAAGTCATAAATCTTCAAAATCGGTCCAGTGTACGATTTATCGTGGCCTGTCAAAAGTGGATAGATTTTTTGGCGCACCCGGTATGATTTGATATGATGCATGGTACTCTTGGGCAACTGCCGATACTCTTTTGAAACACGGTGCATTTCTAGTTTTTTTGTACTGTACAATTTGTAAAAATACTTCTCTGTGTTTGTAGAAATTTCTGGATCCCGAATGTATCCATCACATGTGCTCAAGCAACACATCATAACTGATAACAAAATGCGTCATTCACATCCCAAAGCAACGATCAAATTCCTCAAAAATGAAAACAAAGAATTCATAATAAAGAAATCAAACTACCTTGTCATTGATGTAGAAGTAAAGAAAGTCGATGTTCTACCGACATTTGTTGATGCTGAGGGGAGGTTATCGAATGAAGATAAATTCTTTAACAATCACCGTGGATTTCACGACGTAAAAGCCACATATTGCCGACACCCTGTGCCTGATATATACATCCTGAAACAGAATCTCCTGAAGGGCTATGTTACCAAGGTCGATAACCTCGTTTGCAGTAAAGACCATCCAGATTTATGCCCAGATGACGCTGGAGTGGGTGAGCTATACACGCGGCGTGCCGCTAAGAAGTGCAGATATGACGACCAACTTAGCTTTGACAACTCAAAACTTTACTGCAGCAATTATGTAAACATTGCTTGGGTGTTTGGATTTATGAAGAGTATGTACGAAGATCGTGCTACATGGACATTCAAGAGCAAGGCTTGTAGATATTTGTATCTTGCGTGTACTTCGTGCAAAATGGATAAATGTACGGGTGGTTCTGAAGAGTTAGCGTGCATGAAGCAATGCGAGTATATTTGTCGGAGTTATCGACAGAAAGATTGTGCAAAGAGTCCTCTACGATGTGCGCGCGGTGACTTGAATGAGCTAAGCCTGAAAGCGAAATTCCACGCCAAAAATCTAGCCGCGCGGTTTAATTGTTATTTGCAGCGGCGGATATCTGAGAGAATATTTGATATCAGTTATAGAGTAAGGATTCCGAACACAAAACTCATCAGCAGATGGATGCAGGTTAAAGCGAAGCAGTTATTGATTGATAAAAAGAAAATTAGAATCGGAGAATTTGAGATTAAGTATGATAAAGGGAAATTGATGAAAGAAACTATCTTATTGACTGGAAACAGATCAACAAATGGTCGTTCAAAAAGAGCATACGATTTCAGTATTCGAAACTTAAAATTGATGAACAAATTGAACTTTGATTCGGTTGTGGATGAAATCCGATTCTTGCCTGCTACGCCTTTTGCACTATCAACACAAAAATGGTCGAGTGTTTCAAACTGTAAAGTATTGGCCTACTGGGAGAGATACTTTGCCAAGACAGAATCACCGATCCAAGATATCAAAATAGAAAAAGTTAATTCAGCTAGTGCGGGATATACATACAGAGTCAGCCATAAGCATAACGCAACTAAGCTGTCAATAGCACTGAGTGCGTCGACAACAGTTTTGGATAAACTGGCTGTTAAATCTTCTTTAAAAACTCTAAACGCAACTCTTGACGCTGATTTTGCAAGTTGGATTGTGCGGTTAAAAGGAAATATAACCTCATGCCCTGCGTATCTGGAAATATCAGTTGTCGAAGCAACGGAGATGGCCTTAGTTTTGAAGCAGGACATCCTCGTCCTCTGTCCCAAAAAATATTTTGACGTCATCGCGAAGATACCAAAAGGCGGGTTTAGACCACTTTACAAAGCTAGATTATTTGTAGCTTATGTATGGGATGGTACACATACATACGAGACTCACATGGAAAAGAAGTCTGAATTCAAAGTCAGTACAGCCCAGAAGACAGCTAAACGTAAAAGGGCTCCGTCAACGAAATTTCATATTGGAATGTTTTCCAAATTTGATCCATTGGTTATTCTTACCGGCTGTTTTATTTTAGGACTGATAACATTAATGATGTTCTCTTGTATCATCGGGCCTAGCAGGGCAAAGAACGCACACAAGGAGGGGCGGCAAAAAGCGGCAATTCAACTTGGTAAGGCTGGTGAAGTAAGGGAAGAGCTGGACAGAGATGATAAACTAGAGAACAGACATTTAGTCCCAATATTATTTTTAGTCACAGCTCGAGTCGCGTACAGCTTTCTTTTGACAGCAAGTTGCATTACGATCATTTTCAAGATGACTAACGAAGCTGAGATGAAAGCTATTCAAGATTTCAGACATTATGTCAAGCTTAAAATCAAACAAAGTAATCAGATCTCCCTCGCTTTGGATCTATTTCGTGAAACCGAGGTCAAGATCATGTCAGATCGAGCAGCCTTTCTTGAATGTGCATGTGACTATCACATGGGCAAAATAATGCGGAATATAAGAGATAACATGACTTCAACATTGCAACTGCACGACTTAATTTCATATGATAAAGTTAGTGAAATAGCAATGAAAGTCGTACATAAATCAATTGACATACTGAGGGAATCGAATCCTAAGTTTGCTCGATTTGAAAAAAGTGTAAATGACGGAATAAATGGAATTTATAACAAAATCAACTATTATTCGTATATTGTGCATCGCAACAAATACTTTCAGGCGGCCAGAAGAGCGTATGGTGTTTGGACAGTAGCAAGAAGTATTCATTTCTTTGGGTCTATTCATGTGATGGACTTTAATATATTCACCAAGGCAATGGCGAAAATCAAAGCCCAAGTACGCCGTGTGCGCTCTATGCTGAGCTATGCGATTACCAGTAGAGTAAAAAAGGCCATATACCCAATCACGAATTTATNTACTGAGGGAATCGAATCCTAAGTTTGCTCGATTTGAAAAAAGTGTAAATGACGGAATAAATGGAATTTATAACAAAATCAACTATTATTCGTATATTGTGCATCGCAACAAATACTTTCAGGCGGCCAGAAGAGCGTATGGTGTTTGGACAGTAGCAAGAAGTATTCATTTCTTTGGGTCTATTCATGTGATGGACTTTAATATATTCACCAAGGCAATGGCGAAAATCAAAGCCCAAGTACGCCGTGTGCGCTCTATGCTGAGCTATGCGATTACCAGTAGAGTAAAAAAGGCCATATACCCAATCACGAATTTATTGCTAACCCCGCTTCGACACATGAAACAGAAGGTGAAACAGAAATTTAAAGATCGCATTGCACGGATAAAGAATGCTATATTGAGGAAGATCCCATGTTTTGGAGATGTTGACACCAAGAAATGGGAGCGAGGTTCGGATGAGGAGTATGAGAAAAAAAGCAAGGGAAGATGTTACCCAAAAGCTGCTAACGATTTTATACACAGAATTGTAGAGAAGATTGAGAAACGACAGAATGAGACAGGAGTTTACGTCATCAAATCTGTGAATGGTGAGGCGTCCTTCAACATCCTCAGTGGTGATGCTGTGGAGGAGGAATACGAATATAGGCAAAATAGCAAGCTGAAAACTTTGAAGAAAGTCGCCGGTTTTTACTTGCCTGGCAAAAATGCGAAAAAGGCTTTTGAATATCTGAAGAACCATTCGTTTCTTCTTGTCATGGTGTTTGATGTGTTGCTCATCATTTATAGGAGTCTAAAGACCTATCGTTTTGCCTTTATGCTGGCAGTCGGCGTTACTGTACTACAGCAGCACAAAAAGGATGAAGTCCCACCAGGAATGGAGGATGATAAAAAAGATCTAAGCTCTGGTGGACAGAAAATGGTTGGCTTCCTCGCTAAAGTGATTCTGAAGTTCTTCGGTTTCTTTACGTTCGCCCTTAAAGTGTTTTTCACAAGCCTGATTATACCACTCATTGTTTTCATTGTGGGAGTTATGGTCTTATTTTACCTTGCATTCGCTTTTACGTACAACGGCATGAATGTTAATACGCTAGAAGAACTGGGCGCCTTCAAGATGTTGTCTTCCCGTCTGGATATTAATCTGAACTTAACAACACAGGCTCTCAAGGAACAAGCCGAATATGTAAACAAGATGGATCTAGGATTGTACGAAGACAGGTTACACGCTCAAGCGGCAGAATTCCGCAAGACCGTTGAAGAGTTCAACTTGGATGAAGTCATCCGCATGGACAGACTCAAAGCTGAGTTGTGTGATATTCAGAAACAAAAAAGTTGTAGAATAGATTTCACGAATGTAATGCAGAGACTTAATGTCAACATTAAGCCGTGCGTGTTTCCCGTAATTAACGCGCGTATGCCCAATAATATTTACGATAGCAAGGCATATCGATATCAGTTAAAACACGAACTGAAACATTACGTTAGTGCGTTACGGACTGTCATTTTACGAACGTTTTATCTTATTATCGGTGTCATTGGGTTGATCGTTTTTAGTATCGTATCGGCTAAGTTAATTTTTAAGTTTTTAAAATCAATGCAAATGATCAGAATAAAAAATGTGCATGTGTATGAAGTGATCCCTAACGATATTAGAAAACGCTATTATGATAAAAATGGTGGTGTCAAGTATTGATAATGCAGTATGAAATTTATAATCGTCGCAATTCTTGTTCTTCTTTTTCTTGGTAAACTTTGATTTCCTGCCATACACCAATTTCTAACATTTATATTGTTGGCAAAGCACCCCAGGGGGGGACTTAAAGACCCATTGCTAACCATGATCCTTTGTGCGCCGAATGAAAAGCAAGACAAAGAGAATTTAGGCCAAAAACGACTTTCAGATAATACGAAAGTCAGCTTTGGCGCCACGAACGATCATGGCTAGGAATGTGCCATTCAGAGCGTAAAAGTACCACCCACATATCCGGGAAAATTTCTGAAAAGTATAACCATAAATCCAGAAAAAGCCAAAAATCTATGCACTTTAATCCGGAAAAGTGAAAAAGGATACCCTTAAATGTAGTTTTCCAAAAAATGATACCCAGAAATCATAAAAAATCGTTAAAAATTATCTTCACAAATCCAAATTCTATCGTATAAAAGGTACCCTAAAATGGCACAACCCCGTGCCATGGAGTACTTAAGTTACCCTCCCCCCTCCCCGGGCAAAGATCTCTCCTCCAATGGCTTGATTGTACCGGCTAAGCAAGTGCAGATAATGTCAACAATAGCATCCCTTCCTTTTGATTGACACCCCAATACAAAGTGATTAACGAACAAAGAGAAATCTATTCCCAATTGGTCAAGTCATAAATAGCAACAAAGCAAACCGCAAAAGTTGCCCTGAAGCAAGTTAGCTATCTCGCTCGTTGTGCATGCCTAAAATGGTTGTTAAAGGACAAATCCAGGGTTTGTAAAATTAACGTTAGAAAACAAACTTGCCACCTCCTGAAGCAAACTACCAACTTTTGTCCACAGTTCGACTTTTGTAACAGCCGTCTGTCAATTCGTCAAACATTTTGATAATTTAGGCCCAATGGCGTTGCCATAAGTCACCATTTTCCCCTGAGTATACGATAAGGAGGCTAGTCACGGTTCAGAGGCAAGAAAACAATAGGGCAGCAGGGCACCTAACTTTGTGCTTAACGGTGTCATTACACTGATCGCCTATTTCAATACGTAATTTCGCAGAGAACAGAAGAAAAATGGTGGGAAGAAGTATGATACACCATTGACAACAGTATATATTATCAATGATACCAAGCAACCCCGGACTTGTTCTTCAAGAGAAGACACTAGAATATATCGAAAGATGAAGGATGTATCTTAACATCTCCCTCAGACATTTTATTTGCTTACTTCACAAGCTGAGCAGTTAATATTTTAATTACACCCCCAAATATGAGGAATAAATTGCCGACTATTCGGCTCCTGCATTATTTAAATAGAATGCCCGAAGCAGATGTTTAGATACATCTTTCTTCTTTCGATATATGCTCGTGTCTCCCTCGTGTCTTCTCTCAACAACCAAGTCAGGCATGCACAACGAGCGAGGTAGCTACCTGGGTTTCAGAGCAACTTTTGCGGCTTGCTTTGCTTATTTTATGACTTGAGCAATCGGGCACAAAAATCTCTTTGTTTACGATCGCTAATTGCTAGTAAACTAATCATTAAATCTTGACAGTGAAAGAATCTGCTCTCGTTTGTCTGCAGTCATAATGAAATTTGTCTGCAGTTTCACTGCACTGCACATTTTTCCTTCATAAGAAACTCTATTAGAAGAAACCTCTTCTTCTTCAGTGAGTCTTCAGTAGGAGGCCAGCCGAAAATTACGAGACCATACCCGGTGACCCAAAATAGTGAAGCTTTTCAGAAAATTAACAACATTTGATTATGTTATTGATCATAAGATTTCTTTATGTACATCTGTGTCAAGGACCAAATTAATTTTAGACATATTGCAAAGTCGCAAAGTGGCTTTGAATCTGTGGGAATTTTTGTTTCTACAAGCTACCTATTTTTTAGGCATATTTCCAAATCACAACAAATGATTATCAACATGAATTTTTAATCCCACACTATTATTTGAATTGTTTTCTTATATGCTTGAGAAAATTTTTATATCAATGTAGAACTTGAAGTTTTATACGAAATCAGAAGATGTACCTTTTTCCTTAAAAGTATCATATTTTGTAAATGTTCAATATATGTTGCTTCATGCCATAATTTCGTCATCTCTCTCAAGGAAGAATAGAATAATGATCATCTATTAGATTCATTTGGTCTTTGACACAAAATAGACAAAGAGAAACTTTATCAAGGATGTGTAGGAGCAAAAAACTGACCATAGTGCAATCTATGACAGACAATGGCCAAACCAGTCACTCTATGCAAAATCTAGCTTCACATTACTATTTGCGAAGACCTGCGCTTTTGAATGATGCATAAGAGGTTAGAAAAATTCGTGAAACAAAAAACTCCCAAGGGAGTAAACCCCCCTTATGTCACCAAGCTTTTATAACCCTTGCAAGATTCAGGTTCCACTCGCTATGCTCTTTCGAATGATACCTAGTTTGCAGTATTTTGCAATTAGGTGGCAGTTCTATGGCAAAAAAACAATTTTGCGCTACAAAATGTTTTGGGAGTACTTTGAATACAATGTTTGTTATGAAATAATTTGTTTACATTTTGAAGAAGAATAGGGATATTGATTTTTGTATCAAAACAACTCTTCTTTCCTTACCTGTTTAAAAGTATTTGTGTCAAAAACAACAGGGCTTAACCTGGAAGAAACATTAAATCATTATGTTTTATTCATTAACATACGCCCATTGAATTGAATTGATACAAGACAAGATCTTGCCGATCTCGGTTCTACTGAAATATAAAGCTGAAACGCATTCTCGTCTTCGCAGTTAGCTCTCGAGACAATGCGGACTTCGCTTTTGCTTCAAAAACTTTCTCAATACGCGGTCTTTCTCTTTGCTTCTAAAATCTCACTAAGCAATAGACTTGAATTTTTCTGGAAAGTCTCTAGAAATCCTTGGTTTTTGGAATATGATAACTTCAATCTTTCCATAATCCACCAATTTGGAAATATAATCTTCGAAAAACCATAAAAGCAGACATTTTCTCAAAAGATTGGATCTTTAAAATATTTTTAACGGATCAAACAATTAAGTAAGAATCCTCTGAAACAGTTGTTTTGGTTCTGCAAAACCAAAAACTAATAATCTACCAAAAATCGTGACAAATTTCTATGGAACGGATTAAATTAGCATCTTGTTGGTAAGACTGCGAATTGCACGTTATTTTAAGTTAGCGCAAACACTGCGAAATCCGCGATGGAAAGTTTTGCAGGCTGGCTGTTTTATTATTTATGATAATCAAATCTTGTTTTTCTCTCAAACACAAATCACATTTCGCTAAACCAAAGATTTCGTAAAAAAGGCATGGATTTTGCTTAAAGATTTGCTTTCACTGTGCATGTCTTCTCCAAATCTAGAAAAAGCTGCGAACTAACTTTAGGCAGATGTTTTGTAAGTATGCGGCCTACCTAGTCCTTGTTTTCTTTGTGTAGCTGGGTTCATTAACATTCCGACATCTATTTTGAAAACTTATTTCGAACTTACTTTCAATGCGATATGACCACCGTTTCATTTCCGACAGGTCGTGTAACGAATTGAAAACACAATAGACCTTTTTACTTGCCAGAAAAGAGGTTTGGATCGAGCGTACAATTACGGTATAGTTCCAGAAGGAAAACGAAAGCATGGTCCCCGTTCTAAGTAGAAACACTGCTAGCTGTGGCATGAAGTTGCTTCAGATCTCGATACACTTTTCAGAAAATATTCAACGATAACTTTGCTCACATTCAGTTACGAATGTTTCGGTTATACACAGGCAAGTTTTATTTGCCTTTTGGCCTTGTTTCTCGTTATTTTAATTCATTTTTAGCTGATTTCGTTTCGAATTCGTTTCGTTAAGCTGATTTCATCTCTTGGCCGTTTTTTTGCAGTGAAAAGAACAGAGCCTTCGTTCGATTGATCGATCAATCGATCGATCGATTGACGACAGGAAAACTTCGTGCGAGTATCGTCAGTTGAGTTTCGGTTGATCAAACGAATTTCGAAATTAGATTTTCAAGTGCAAATAAAGAGCAGGTCAAGTTCTGGCCAGAAAGTTCATCAACAAGATTCCAGCATAGTTCCATCTTGCAAAGATAAGAATAAATCTCGATCTCTCGCCGAACAGAGAGAACAGAAAAGAAGGCTTCTTGGAGAAGATTATATTTTCGAGTAAGTATTTCTGATATTTTTTTGGTGGAAAGTTTTTGTATCAGCCTTTCAGAGGGACAAATAACGAGAAGGTCAAGTTCTGATCAGATTGCTCCTTGAATAGCCCCAGACTTTAGTATAACTATCTTGCCTCGATTCTCTCATCAAACAGAGAGAAACGAAAAGAAAGCTTCTTCCGAGAAGATTGTATTTATGTGTAGGTATTTCAATCTTTTTGTAGATAATTTGTCATTGCTTATGAATGCCCATGTAGTGATTTGTATAGATCGCTAGGTTGTTTTAGCAAGAAGATAAGTTTCAAGACGACACTAGCAGAATTCTTTTGTTTCTGAAGATAAATCACGAAGAGAAATCAACATCAAATCTTCTGAGACTCCAACTTTTAAATCTCTTGAGGACGTTCTCCCATTGAAATTATCAACACTGAGAGCAACTCTGGAGGAACGTTCGTTAGTAACAAATATTGAAAGCAAAGCAACAAAACTATGTGAGAAAAATTCTGTTTAACCCAAAAGAACTTGTGATGTCATAGGGTAAGAGATTAGGTTGGGGTTGGGCTTTGAACAAGATTTTGTACGGTATGTTAGAGTTACGTCCTGGGTTAGAGTGCAGTTTAGCAGGCGGCAATCGAATTTTGTGTTGTTGTATGTCATACGGTAAGGGTTAGGGTTAATTTCAGAAAAGGGTGGACGACTGCACTGTGGTGGACCAGCTTTTTGTCATATCTCTCGGGAACGTATTTGAACAAATACCCTACTAACCATAACTAAACCCTACCTTACACTAACTAGCCCAACCCTAACTAAACCCTGCCTTACCCTAACTAACCCTAACTTACTCTACCTTACCCTAACTAACCCTAACTTTCCCTACCTTACCTTAACTAACCCTGACTAGCCCTAACTTCGACTGAAAAACCCCTTTCCAAAACCTAACCTGGCCCAAACCCTTACCCCATGACACATAACTTTCGAATACAACTTTCGAAGGAGATTTTACAAAGTTTTGGAGGCTAACTCACTCTTGCTGCATGCAAAAAAGAGCTCACAAAGAGAGGACATAACTATTCAGGGTGTCCCAGAAAAAGCATAACCCAGCTCACTCTGAAAATTTTTGAAAACATGATAAGATTTGAATAGATGCAATGCATGCCACCGAAAATCATCATCATCATCATCAACATCATTTTTATTCGTACAACAATTCATGCAGACGGCATGATTTCAAAGCAGCGTTAAAACCAGACGCCAATTTTTTTTGGGGTAAATCTTCAGAAAATTTCTATAGGTTTCTATAGACTGACGATGTGATTCCTTGTATTCGTTCAATGTTTTCAATCTGATGTTTTTATTTTCTCTCATACAAGGACTCACGGCCAAACTGATTCTAAACAGAGACTAAAATCTGTAGAAAAATCGAACGTCTTCTATCCTTCGAACGTCGAAAGAAAAGTCGAACGTCGCTTCGAACGTCACTTCGAACGTCGCTGAGCTTCGAAAAATCGAACTTTGATCTAATCATCCAATCAAACGCTAGGAATAGGAATAGGCACTGGTCTAACCTTATTAAGAAAGTCGAGATTTGATTGGATGCGCCCTAAATGCGGCGCATTAGGCCTAATTAGTCTCTGTTTTGAAGCTGAGTTGCATAAAATTGATTCTCTGTTCTACCTCGCGATAGTGAGTAGGGAAAGGATAGGTAGCAATTGTCAGTCATACCNGAGTTTCCTTGAAAGAAAATTGTATTCGTACATTTATGATTTATTTGATATTCAGAGAACATTTCTTTTCAGAGAACTATTTTAACTTCAGTGGGTTAATGGAAAATGCTTTGGTGTAGGTTATTATTAGACTGACGACGTAATTCCTTGTATTTGTTCAATGTTTTCAATCGGATGTTTTTATTTTCTCTCATACAAGGACTCACGACCAAACTGATTCTAAACAGAGACTAAAATCTGAAGAAAAATCGAACGTCTTCTATCCTTCGAACGTCGAAAGAAAAGTCGAACGTCGCTTCGAACGTCACTTCGAACGTCGCTGAGCTTCGAAAAATCGAACTTTGATCTAATCATCCAATCAAACGCTAGGAATAGGAATAGGCACTGGTCTAACCTTATTAAGAAAGTCGAGATTTGATTGGATGCGCCCTAAATGCGGCGCATTAGGCCTAATTAGTCTCTGTTTTGAAGCTGAGTTGCATAAAATTGATTCTCTGTTCTACCTCGCGATAGTGAGTAGGGAAAGGATAGGTAGCAATTGTCAGTCATACCAAAACCAACGAAATAATTGCACGAACATGCTGTTTTTAAGAGCAAACAAAAATTTAGGCCAAGAAAGCTGTGAGAAACTTGCCTTTGCGTCGACAATTTCGTAATCAGCACCACAAACTCCGTCGGCTGTAATTTGCTCGTCGCTTCATCAAAGTCGACTTTCCTTTTGGACATTCGCCTATCTATCTGCTAAAGTTTTTGAATTATTTGAACAGCTTCCAAGTCTTTTGAATTTATTTATTGTGATAAATAAATGAGATGCTCTCAAAATCCCAATGCGGCGCTATACTTTGTAATGGCTTCATTTACCCGTACTCGGATTTTCGAGCGCGAATTGGTCAAGTCACGTGACATGTCGTCTGTATGAATATTTACCAAAAAGGCATAATACTGTCGTACGCGCTCTAGAAAAAGCAAAACTTATCTAGTCTAGGGCACTTACTATAAGAACAGAAATTTGTATCCAAATGTTTAAAAGTAATACTACTACGAGAAAGTAAGTAGATTTCCTAATACTTCACCAGTTTGGAATCCCTGAACTTCTTGCCAAAACCCTCTCTTGACTCAATGTCATTTGAGAGAGAAGTCCAAGTTTTGCTCCTTTTATTTGAATGGCCTTGTCCCCATAGCTCCCTTTTGTTTTTTATACTTGAAAGAGATCATATCGGCGAGTACTTTATTTGTGCTTCCCCATATTGACAGTATAAAGATTCTGAAGAGCTTCAGGAGGGAGGTCGTTTATAGCTATGCATGAAATTAGGGGAAATTAGCAACTTTAAGTTTGTATAAATCCCCTACAAATCAGTTACTTTTTAGATCTGCACTTTTACTTTTACAGATCTGTTTTCTGAAAGCACAATCTATGTTCTTTCCGATGACGAATCATTCATCATTCAATTTGTATTTTAGTAAATATGGCATATTCAGATTCAGTATATTCTAAGAGCAAAATCAAGTGCTTTTTTATCGCAAAAGCTACACAGAAAAAAACATTTTAGGGTTTAACAGGTGTCTTAACTTTGTTAGATGAAAAATACTTTGCAGAAACTTTAAAAATCTTAGTTTCCATTAGGCGATTTAAATTTTAAGTTAGGTCTCATAAGCCGCTTATCTAGATTAACACCAGGGGAAAGACACGCAAAATTGATGTGTATGGCACTGTGAAGTTATCGTTACTTTTGCTTCATATAGCAGTATCTATAATCCCCCTATGATCTCGCTGTCGCACATCTAGTAGTAGAATCTCAACAATTAAATCCTATAGCTTCAGACTACGTTGACACGATACCGGCAAATTTTGAAAACGGAAAACGGATACATCTTTTTCGTCTTTTTGACTTGCTCGGTAATATTTTAATTTGATTCAACCCAGACATTATTTTGTCTTCTTTGAATTTCTGGTTGCAATTGTTTATCTTTGACGGATTATGTTTTTATCCCTCCTGATGCGAAGAAATTCTCGCAATAAGCATTTCAAAAACCTCAAGCCTGCTAATAAGCCTATGCTTTACATTTTAAAATGCTACCTTGGTTTTCCAAGAGACGTAAACATTATCGAAATCCTGTCTTAAATAAAAGCGAGGTTTTTCAGTTATAGCCATTTTTTGAAAGTGTTACCAGTGTTTGTTGGCTGTCACAGTGTTCAGGAGTTTGCAGAGATTTCAGAGCAGTAAGTAAACCAGCGCTCGTTTTGATATAATATTGTAAATCCAAAAGAGTTCACACATTTTAGATCCGGGATTGCTACCAAGTTTCTTAAACTTGTTGGTATTTTCCTGCCATACTTTTCTTATGAGTCTCTTAATCTTTTTACTCCATGAAAGTAAACTCGATTCATTTTCTGTCCAAAAGATCTCAAGGCACGAAATTTGAGCTCGAAGCAAGGATTTCATAACTCAATAACCTGAATAACTAACAGTAACACATGTTCCCCTGAGGAAATGAAAAAGTTTCTTGAATTATATCGCCCAACGTGAGTTTCTGAACTTTTCAGTGATCTCAGAGTTGAGTTTCTTGTGGAGAATTTCTTATAAAAAAATATGGGTATCTATAGGTTTCTTCATTTTTCTAAATCTTTGCTAAAAGTTATCCACTCTCCTATCTTATGCATTTTCAACTGGCTAACTTTCTTTGCGCACCCAACAAAGCTCAAAAGTAACAGTTTTTTTCAGAACTGAAACAGTTATCATTGCTCAAAATAATTTGATATTCAAAGATTTTCAAACAAGAACGCTTCATTTTGAGCCAGCCGATATTACGAAGTTTTTTCAGCGAAACAGTTACTAATTTATTAGTTGATCAACTGTTAAAACAATTGATTAATTTATTGATTGATTGAATGTTGAGCGATTGCCAGATATAGGATTTTTAATTTACCTTCAATTTGAATGAATCATAGACTGATTTACATTGGAAAGACTAACTTTAGATTGGAAGCCTTTTTTTTAATGAAATCGGTCATTTTCTGTTCTAAACTTACAAATGATTTTGCTCTTTAACAAATGACTTGAAAAAACAGACTAAATTGTTGATCAAATTTGTTCCGACTTTCTGCTTGAGATTTTGCGAGATCATACATCACGATGAACGTAAATACTTTGGTATCGGGTGAGTAAAAAAAAAACGTATAGATGTTTNAAAACAATTGATTAATTTATTGATTGACTGTTAAAACAAAACGATTTACAATAGCAAAAAAAAGGATCGTCACGGTCGATTGATCAAGATGTTCAAGTAAACAAATCAGACTTCTTGAAACATGCCGAAACGGAGGTGCTTCGTTGACCCTCGTGGAGATATGTCAAGATATAAGTTTGAAAATAAAATGAGCGTGGGTTAGCTTAGCATGAAAATGTTGAGCGATTGTCAGATATAGGATTTTTAATTTACCTTCAATTTGAATGAATCATAGACTGATTTACATTGGAAAGACTAACTTTAGATTGGAAGCCTTTTTTTTAATGAAATCGGTCATTTTCTGTTCTAAACTTACAAATGATTTTGCTCTTTAACAAATGACTTGAAAAAACAGACTAAATTGTTGATCAAATTTGTTCCGACTTTCTGCTTGAGATTTTGCGAGATCATACATCACGATGAACGTAAATACTTTGGTATCGGGTGAGTAAAAAAAAAATGTATAGATGTTTGAAGGCCTACAGCTTTCAAACCATATTTTAGATTCCTATAAACTGATAATACCTGTGTAGCTAACATCTCAACGTAGATAGGAAAATTTAGTTTGTCGAAATCAGTCATATCGTTCTCAAATTACAAGCGATTTCATAAAGATTTTTCAACTCAGAATCCTTCAAAACAGGCGTAAGTCCTTGATCAGATTTGCTAGCAATCTAGCCTCATGAGAATAACAAATAGACAAAAACCCTGAATGACAGTTCCAAGTGGATACGATTATGCAGCAGCCTCTTTATATACCTAGTAAATGTTTGAATGACGAAGATAAACCCATAGAATTTGAAAATGATAGCTGTGTGATGGGACTAGATTGCCAGCAAATTTGATCAACAACTTTACGCCTGTTTTGAAGGATTTGAGATGAAGCATTTTATAAAATCGCGTGTCATATGAGAACGACAGCACCAATTTTGACAATGTAGATTTTCTTATCAAAGTTAATATGTTAGCTACACAAGCATTATCAGTTTATAGGAATCTGATAAATGGTTTGAGAGCTACAGGCTTTTCAAACGTCTATACATTTTTGACTCACCCGGCAGAATACACCAAGTGATCAAAATAAGTCAATTGGGCCTAATCTAAATTTTTCTTACTGCTTTTGGTTTCAAGAAGAAATACATCTGTCGACTGAATCGGTTTAATCTCTTTACGAACATACAACTGAATCATTTACTTATAGGCGTTAGCTTAATTTCATCAAATCGTTTCGATTATTGATTTAAATTGATTATTGATTTCTCGAAGCTTTGTGGTATTCAGGTTTAGTCTATCTGCGAAGTTACGTCGTTACAAGTAATTTACGATGGCGCTTCTTTTGGTGAGGAAAAACAAAGCACAAAGTATGCAAGGTGTTTTTAAAGAAAGAATCTTTGATGAAATTTTCGGCTGCTGCTTTGAAATTGTATCAATGAATGATTACTTTCCAGACAAATTTAAATGGATTTGAGACCGGGTGCATCAGCTAATTCCGTTTCATTTCCGTAATCAAATTTTTACGCAAAATATTTAACAAAGCATAGCAAAAATGTGTAACGGTATAAAATGATTAAGTAAAATTAAAGTTTGTATAAAAATGTAAAGTTAGCCGCAGCTGCTCTTCGAAGTAAGGGCTGCTCCTGCTAATTTGGCTGACGACAATTTGGC
Organism: Aurelia aurita; assembly: GCA_004194415.1. Lineage (NCBI taxonomy): Eukaryota > Metazoa > Cnidaria > Scyphozoa > Semaeostomeae > Ulmaridae > Aurelia > Aurelia aurita. The sequence goes on along the minus strand of REGM01000088.1, from coordinate 237,964 downwards.
GAGGCTCTGATTGGGACTCTAAACACATACATTGCTATTTTATGAGGTAACTTCAACACAACTGGGTATGAAATCATTGCACATCTTTTTGGTTATTAATGCATGGCATTTGAAGGCTACTTGTAAATGTCATTGTTGTTAGGAAGGAAAACGGACAACATTTTGGATGTTGTTTTCACTCGTTTTTGCAGGCTTTTGAAGGGGGCTTTCTACAGCAAATCTCCCACAGCCACGGGAAGGAATGACTGATTAAAACAGGGTAGATTTTGAAGTCGAATTGAAGATATTGGCTATGAAACAAAACATTTTCAAATATTATTGCCTTGATATTCAGGGAGCAGTATTGTCTCAAACGCCGTGCATATTTTTGCTATTATTATTATTATTATTATTATTATTATTATTATTATTATTATTATTATTATTATTATTATTATTATTATCATTATTATTATTATTATTAATTCTTTCATTTAAAGTTGGCTAAGTAATTATAGCTGTAATGGCTAATTAAGGCCAACTATTTACAAAAATATATACAATGCTGTAAGAAAAATATAATTTACAATAAAATACCTAAACCAGGATAAAACGTTTTGCATAATCTGCAGTTGCAGGCTTGGCATTTATGGGCTTTAATAAGTCTTTTGAATATCTGAAGGGAGTCTGAATTTTTCAGTTCTGGTGGTAGTGTCTCCCATACTTTTTTCCCCATAAATCTGACCGTATCGATTCCAAGGCAGGTTGTTTTTGCCTTCGGTAGTTGTAGTTTATCAGAACACCTTAGATTGTAAGGCAGTTCTTTTTCCTCGAAAATTGTCTTCGTGAAGCTAGGATTTAGATAAGATTTTGTTTTGTAGATCTCCACCATCAGCAACTGCAGGTTCCTCTGATGAACGGTTACCGAATTATCCATTTCTAATAAGTTTTCAAAACTAGAAACATTCAAATTTCTATCGTGAAACATCCAAGTCAGCGAGCAATAGCTAAATTGGGACATAACGAATGTCTTCATCAACAGTTTTAGCTTCTCGGGCTCCATGAAAATCGAAATACGAGTAAGGTAGAAAGTTTACTCACCAGGTAGAAAATTAACGTTGCTAGAAATTAAGGTACAGTACATCAACGCAGCTTGGAATTACGGGGCTGAAGGGGAAAACTTAGAATTGATGTCAACTTGATGTCAATTTAATTTCGATTTAAAATAAGAAGACAACAACATCGCGATGATACCAAAAACAGAATTTATGTGACTTTGCGTCAACTTCCAGTAACAAGGTAGACCTTTGTGGACAATCTTAAAGTTTTTCACTAGACCCATTATTTTCGTGTGGTTTCGCTCCCTGAACTGATATGTCGTTACAACTAAGCGACAACCTCACTGAAGCGACAACAACAACATCGTTTCAATTTAATTCAATTAAATGAGTGAAAGTGAAGGGACTTAAATCATGAGTCTAGTTTTTCACCACCAAAAAACCTTTGAAATACTTTTTGTTTTTAAGGTTTCTTAGCCTGCGTGCAGTCTCTCCTGATTTATTTTCAGAGAGTGTTCTCCTCCATGGAGGAGAAACCTTTCTGAAAAGAAATTAAAAGAAATTAGCAGAGTCTGCACGCAGGCTAAAGGTGTCTACGTTCTTGCTGTCTTCCAGGCTAGAAGATATAAATCATAATGGACAACTTGCTATCTAAGGGGAAACAGAAGGCGGTAGAAAAAGGAGCACAGCTCGTCGCAATGGCGAATGACAAAAATTCCCCATTAGGAAAAAGCAAAGAAGCACTTGTAAAAGGTGGAAAAGAGGTCGTAACTGCTGCTGTAAAAGGGGCAATGAAATGACGTCATCGAATTAAGAGAAGATGATGGAACTTGGGGGCATCGTAACATTTTGAGTTTTATCTAGTAGCTTATTAATGGGAACGCTTATGGGGTACAAATACATGTCAATAGATGTAGTAGATTATTTGTAGGGATATATTCATTCATGCAGAGCTAACAATAACATCTAACAACGGTATTATAACCATGTAAATAGAAATTGAAGAATTATTGTCGCTATCTTGTTTGAAATCCTGCAGAGCACATTAAGCCTTTCCACAATAGAAGATGAACAAATAGTCTTGACGGACAAGTCGTCTGACAGTTGTTTGTCTGATGTGAATTTAAAGAGGCTCCGTCTCCAAATTTCAGTCAAAACGGTGATTTTGCAGATTTTTGATAGGCAATATCACACAGACTCCTCATCTTTTTTTCAAAAATGAAAGCGTTATTTTGAAAATAAATCTTTGTACTTCAAAGAAGAAAAAACCAAACATTCATATCTTTTACGATTGCTCGGATATAAGTGGATTTTTAACGGTCACTTTTTCGTGGCTTGGGTGAAGCCACAAAACAAACTGCAGAAAACAATGGACGCGTGCCTAAAGCAATAGTGTTTACAGATTTGTTTACAGTTTTGCGACGGAGCCCCTTTAAGTCGGATTTTTGACGACTTTTCTGTGTAGGACGTGTAGACAAACAAATCGTCTTCAACAAATGGTCTGGATAGACGAACAAGTAGACGAACAAAATCAGCCGAATAGACAATAACGCTAAAGATGGCGGCCCCAAAGACTCTGTTGTGTTTTTCTGCAAAGTATGCTGGTAAAAAGCTCCCTGACGACCACCTGACGACATAAATGTTTTGGTCTGCCGTTTCGATTAGCTAACTCGAATTCGAATCGATCTTGAATGCGAATGCAACATGGTTCGAAAGGAAACTTTTCCAAAGCAGAAAAGTAAAGTTTTGATTCGAATTGAAGTTTTAATGAAAGATTCGCGTGTAAATTGCAAAATTTTCCTGTTTGTTTACAGTGATTCCTTGTTCCAGAATTTAACACAGCTGGCTAGTCGAAACGGCTGACCAAACGTTTATGTCGTTAGGTGGTCGTCAGGGAACTTTTTACGAGCATGCTTTGGGTGGCCGCCATCTTTAGCGTTATTGTCTATTGTACGTAGAAATTTTGTCCCTTCCATTTTCACACTAGACGACTTGTCAGTCAAGACTATTGGTTTGTCTTCTGGTGTGGAAAGGGTTATTTAGCCAGCAAACTGTGTCTTTGTTTTGGTTTTCGTTTACTTTAATCTTGAAATTTTCGGTAAAAGAAAGTAAACGAAGCAGAGAGCAAAAGATACCCTGAAAAGTAGATAGCTAAATTATTCATTGTGCATGCAAAGATGAGTTATTCAGAGGAGACATCAGGTTATATGAACATGATTATGATCGACTAATAATTGCTAAGTCTACTGAGAAAATAGCTACATTTCATGCTGGGTGCAGCAAACAAGACTGGTTTATTGAAAAATCTTCTTACCTGGAATACAACTATGTCTAGGATAAACTGACCTTTGATTGATTGTAGATACTCAAAATACTAGTCTAGATCATTGGAATTTAAAAAAGACTTAATTTCGAAAGGTAGAAAAAGGTCTGGATTTCAAAACAAAATTCTTTTCTAAATTCCAAAGTGTTTGAGATACCTTCAAGAATATATATAACATTTCCAGACATAATTTGGCCATCCTGCTGTCGACAAAAGTCTGTTTTTCTATTCATGCACTGTAAAATTTCAAATTGGTACATTTTTGTTGCATCCGAATTCCGAACTGAAGGGCATATCACTCTCTAAAAAACCTCGTCCGCGGTCCACTTTTGGTGAAAATCTTTTAATTTCACATAGTATCTCTAAAATCTCTAAGGATTATTCTTTCTTCATAAAATTGTCGTTGCACCACTGAGATAAGAAAACTGATTAACAACAGATTTAAGGCCTTAAAAAGGTATAAAACTTCAAAAGAAAAGAATGACTGGGAAACATACAAAAGGCTCAGAAATCAAGTCGTTAGAGAGCTGAGAAGAGCGGAAGCCCAACACTGGATAACAGCATTTCATGAAACAGATGGTCCAAAGTCTTTTTGGGGCTTAGTTAAAAAGATTCAGAACAAGAAAAGAAGCCAAAACATAGCAGCACTTGAAGTAGAGGGAGAGATAGTTACTGACCCTACTGCAAAAGCTGTTGCACTGAATAACTTCTTTAGTAATATCGGAAAAGAACTAGCCAAGAAATTTGAAACAAGTACTGATACAAACCAAGATCAAAGCTGCATCTACAGGGTCACTCNATAAACTGACCTTTGATTGATTGTAGATACTCAAAATACTAGTCTAGATCATTGGAATTTAAAAAAGACTTAATTTCGAAAGGTAGAAAAAGGTCTGGATTTCAAAACAAAATTCTTTTCTAAATTCCAAAGTGTTTGAGATACCTTCAAGAATATATATAACATTTCCAACCATAATTTGGCCATCCTGCTGTCGACGAAAGTCTGTTTTTCTATTCATGCACTGTAAAATTTCAAATTGGTACATTTTTGTTGCATCCGAATTCCGAACTGAAGGGCATATCACTCTCTAAAAAACCTCGTCCGCGGTCCACTTTTGGTGAAAATCTTTTAATTTCACATAGTATCTCTAAAATCTCTAAGGATTATTCTTTCTTCATAAAATTGTCGTTGCACTGCCTACCAGCTACTGCAGAAAATGCACTGATTTGTACCGTTTTGTAGTTATGATTCTGATGATGTACATTTTGATGATGATGGAACGTCATTGCTCATGCGCAACGAGATAACTTCAGCGATCACGACCATTGCTGCAAGTGGAAATGGGCAGGCCAAAGCACTGATGTTATTTGAGCAAATAATACATTTAATTTCACTGCTTTTATCGCTCAAAGCACATCGCTGGTTGAAGAAAACATCATAGAAGAACCCTGAGAGAGTTTGAAGTGAAGTAAGTGTTTGTAACGTTATTTATGTGCAGTTTATTGGGCACGTAGCAAGGCACATGACAACCCAGTCAGGTTAGGCCCACTCTCTTGTTAGTTTTCGCAACCTTTCGACAATGAGCTGATTTATCGGCTGATAGATTCTTAAAGAGTGTTAGATAGTTTAATGCTCAGTTTATGTATTGGTGAAAGTTTTTTAGTGTGTTTACTTAATTCAAAGAGGGATGTGTGCTTTCAAATTGAACCAGACTGAAGGTGGAAACATTCTTTTCCCTTCAAAATGGACGGACGGTTTTGATGACTGGCTATGCTTTTCACTACGGAAGTAAGTAGTTAGAGAATATTATGTGGCATGCATGGCACATATGATTTGAGTGAGCTTGAGCCTTGAGATGTCAATATTAATAAACCTGATAATCTCATCTTGTAGAGAATGAAAAGGGGTGTTTCATAATAGTATACCCCCTACTAGATTTGTTGACACAAATCCTGAATAGGCCTATTGGAAATCAACCCTATGCATTCCAAAACTCCAGTATAGGGAGTAGAATTTAACAGATTTTGTTGCCACACTTGGTTTTTTTTATAATTTAAAGGGGCCTTTGCAACCCAAACTGCAGAGTAGGGCAGTTTCCAACGAGATCTCAGGTGTGCAAGAGCAAAATTTCAAGTGTGCACTTTGGTATAAGTGTGCACACAATTTTTGAGCTTCACATGGAAGCTATTTTATGAGAAATTCAAACGAGTTGAGTAAAATTTAACTTGACATATGCAAGAAAACTCCTTTGAAACTATTTCTTATTTTGTTATTAAACAGATACAATAATTGTTTCAATTCATTCCCTTCTTTGGGCCCTTGAGGAAACAAAATTCTTCATTTGCAAGAACAATAGGGCCACACCCATGCCACGCCCACCCCACACACTGCCACACCCATTACCAGGTGTGCAGTGACATTTTAGGAAAAATACCTCAGGTGTGCACTTGCCATACTCTGCAGTCTGGTTTGCATGTTTTGTGAAGACATCCTTCGTGGTCTCTTAATGGTACACTAAAATGGACGACAGCAAAGCATGTGCATGGCATGCCGGTTGCAAAGGCCCCTGAATTACTAAAAAAGAATGAATTTTAACAATGCAAGAATTTATGCAGCCTTGCTGGGCTGCTTTCCACTTTTGAAAAAGTTTCATTGCACACCAAAAATATGGATCTTTTGGAAATCTGGTGAGCAATTGTAGGAGTGGATGCAGTTGAAGCATCAATTGTTGGCACACAAGCCAGACTAAAGCTTTTCTTGTGTGGGCTGGACTTGATTTGCAGCAGGGTCTACCAGGAGTAATATTCCACAAAAATAATAATTTTCCCCAATGCGTGATTTGCATTTTTTCACAACAATCATTCCCAAAAACCATCTGAGAGCCAAAGGTTTGTGTGGGCAGTTTAAGATTTGCTAAATAATTCCTTCCCAAATTGCTTCAAGAAATTTAATTTCGCCCTGATAAAATTTTGAGTAATTTTGGAACAATATTTATTACCTTTAGGTACATCTGAGAGCCAAAGGTTTGTGTGGGCAGTTTAAGATTTGCTAAATAATTTCTTCCCAAATTGCTTCAAGAAATTTAATTTCGCCCTGATAAAATTTTGAGTAATTTTGGAACAATATCTATTACCTTTAGGGTATACAAGGGGAAATGGATCGGTTTGCCGTAAAGTAGGCAAAAATGCAAAAATGCGACAAACTATGTGAAAGTCTTGATTCACGACTTTCTCTTGCTCCAGCTCTTTAAACTAGCCTTCTTTGTGTTGCAAATGTTGATTTATTCGTTCACGATGTGCTGTTTTCCAGCAATCAACAATTATTTTTCCCCTGTTTACCCAATTTACCCTTGCAGACCCTATATGTGGAGAAATTCAAAGTTTTTAGCAAAAGCATATGTCTCATATGGCATAGTTACTATGCACAGTTTGTTATGACTTGCACTTTCATGATATCCTTACTTCTCATCAGCGGCAGACACTTTGTTTCGGTTAACAAGCTTTGTCTACTTCTATTGTTTTCAAACAAAAGGGCATTGTTCTTCCAAAGATTGGGGGCCACTGCACGGCACCCCCTTCCCTCCCTAGTGTCCGTCACTGCTTCTTATTATCTTTTTGAAACTATTTTTCAAACTGAACTATCTTTTTGAAACCATTTTTCAAAAGCCATTTTAGAAGGCCTAACTCTACAATTACACCATTGAAGAGACTGATAATTTTGAACACATATTTGCAAAATGATGAAGCATATCTTTTTCAAAAGTCATATCTTTGAATGCACCTTGGAAAGGAAAAATATTTTGTACATGTGAGAAAATTATTTATATTCCCAAAAACCAATGCTTTAGTTTGTTATGAAATGAGCATATCTTGCTAATATTATTCATATTTCAAATCCAGTTTATAAATTTTGCTGATGGGAAAAGGAAGTGGCAGATGCTGACAGTAGTGGTTGAAATTTTTTCCAAGTTATAATATTTTGGACACAGGTTTCCAATTTTTGCTTTTCCAATCTGCACTCATTTTTTAAAGTAAACCAGTGGTTATTTTTATTTGAGCATTAATTTTAGCATCTGCTGTTTCTTTTACAGAATATTGATAGAGGGCTTGTGATAGACGAAAATGCCTACCACCCAAAAGTTAAAAGATCTGATCCGCTCAATAAGAGCTGCAAGAACAGCGTCAGATGAGAGGAATGTGATCACCAAAGAATGTGCAGTTATCAGAAATTCATTCAGAGATGAAGATGCTGAAGCTAGATGCAGAAATGTTGCCAAGCTTCTTTATATCCATATGCTTGGCTATCCTGCCCACTTTGGTCAGGTATGATTTTTGAGTTGCTATTGTGGTCTTTTTCTTTTTGCAATGTGTAGTAAAGTTAAGAGTGTTATCTTTAGTTGAAGCAATCAGCGGTTTTGACTTTCTTGCTCGATAAGTCTGCAACTACTTGTCTAATTTACTCCATCGACGTATCAAACTTTAAATTGAAGTGTCTTTTATTCACAAATTTGAAAAATTTGAAATTGGGTTCATGGTTTCTGCACAGTAGCCTTGCAAATAGTGAACAATTTTTTGAAAACCCTAGAATCTTGCAAATTTGTAATGTAATAAGCTGTCACCATATTGAACTAGAGGTATGGATTGTTTTGGCTCGCAAGATAACTTCAAATCATTCTCAAGGAATTGTTAGAATTCTCCAAAATACAGATAAGAATTCTTGAGAGGTATAACAGACTGCAGGAATTTTGAACAAGAATTCTGAAGAATTTCCGAAGAGTTCTTAGGAAGAAAACAGTTGTGTCAATGTACCTAAGGCCTGTACTGTCGTGAATACCACAAAGTAATTCAGAAGTCAAATGCTAACACAGCAAATTTGTCTTCTCAATCCATAGCTTGAGTGTTTGAAGCTGATTGCATCCGGTAAATTTACGGACAAGAGAATTGGATACCTTGGTTGTATGATGCTTCTTGATGAGAGACAAGATGTGCATTTGCTTGTCACAAATTGTCTCCAAAAGTAAGTATAATTTCTGTGAAAATTATAGCCCTGACCTTGGAAAAATTGTAAAATAATTGAAGTATTTAAGTCCAGAGCCTGTACCTGGCAAATTCTTTCAGTAAAAAGTGAATTCTCTAAGTTCTTAAAGTTAGTTGACGGAGCTAAAGCCAACGTCGTTCCAAAAATAGTTTCAATTCAACTCAATTGACATTTAGTACACAATTGAATTGACCAATCAGCGCTTGCCTTTCCACGCGTGACTGAAGTGATCACGTGAAATTGGAACCACAGAAACAAACTGATCACGTGAAATTGTTGATCACACAAATTTGGTCAATTTTCATTGGCTAAGATACTAGATCTATTTTTATCTTACCCAGTCCCCTGCATATGCAGCTCTGAGTTAGCTATTTATCTCCGTCAACTAACTTTAACCTTTAGACCGTAATAAAAAATGATCTCGCACCAGCGTCAGACAAATGTTATAATGGTCAAACAAAAATGTTTCATTAAGGGTTTAGTTAATCAGCCCATCACTTGTAATTTGATCTGCTAATCTAAGCTCTTAGGTGAAAATAGAAAATCAAATTTCACTCATTGATGATTTTAGCTAGCAAATTTGCAAGCTTTGCAGTGATATAGTTAATCAACTATGCATATACAAATAAACATAAATTTCTGTATTCATTAAACTAAAATGCCAAGATTATAAAACACTAAACGCAGAGGGCAGTTAAGCTGAAGAGATAGAAATATGCATATACATATACAAAATATGCATATACATATACATATACAAAATATGCATATACAAACTTACCATTCTTATTTTTTGGCTCATTGAATGAATCTGTTTTCTTTGACAGTGATTTGGGTCATCCTTCCCAATATGTTCAAGGATTGGCACTTTGTACGCTTGGAAGGTTTGTTTCAACTAGTCATTCTTATTTTACCATACATTCTTTTTATCATAGTCGTAGGAGCCAGGGGGGCTGGGGGGCTGCAGCTTCCCCAACGTTGGAAGAATTTACCAAAATCAGCCGTTTTCGGGCAAAAGTCCACCCTAAGTCGGGCAAAAAATTGGTAAACAATGGAAATTTTATCAGGCAGCCCCCCCAGATTTTATCTTCTCCTACGCTTATGCTTTTTATGTCTACTTTCTTTTTTAACTGTGGGTGAGTTAATAATAATGTTATATAACTGTTTTGAAGGTTGAACCTTGCTTCTTAAAGGGGCTGTACAAGATTTTAGTAAACAAAGATCAAGATCTGGTAGCCAAAATCACAAATTCAATGAGAAATTCCTCTCTAATTGGCTTGTGGCATAGAATTTCTTCAGCCTGCAGAGGCTTTTCGTGTGTTTAGGCTAAAAACATCTAAAACTTGTTGCTCAGAATCCAGCTGTATCTCTAAAATTGTTGATGGTATCAAAAATCTGATTGTACTAGCTAATTCTACGGAGTTCAAACATATATAGAAACATTTTCATTTGCAATGTATCTGTTGCTATTTGCCTGCATTAGGGGGAGAATGTCATGTTTCTTTGAGGTTTAGCTTGTACAGCCCCTTTAAGTTAAGTCATTTGTTTGAGCAAATTTGTAAGCACTTTGTTGATTAGCTAAGATGATCAAACATCATTCTGAAGTTTACACTGTGTAAATCAGGCTTTTTCAAAATTATGAGCCATTTGAATATAATTTCCTTTTCAAAATTCTCGCAAAATGGGCTGAAAATTATAACATTAATGGAAGTGTTTCTTTTTTTAAATGATCATCATAACCATATCCACCATCACGTTTCTCATCAGATCAGACTTCTTTTTCCTCCTGGTGTTGCATTATCTATCAGGTGTCCCAAATAAAGGTAACAGAGCGATCAGGGGATGCCAATTTATTTGNCCTGCATTAGGGGGAGAATGTCATGTTTCTTTGAGGTTTAGCTTGTACAGCCCCTTTAAGTTAAGTCATTTGTTTGAGCAAATTTGTAAGCACTTTGTTGATTAGCTAAGATGATCAAACATCATTCTGAAGTTTACACTGTGTAAATCAGGCTTTTTCAAAATTATGAGCCATTTGAATATAATTTCCTTTTCAAAATTCTCGCAAAATGGGCTTAAAATTATAACATTAATGGAAGTGTTTCTTTTTTTAAATGATCATCATAACCATATCCACCATCACGTTTCTCATCAGATCAGACTTCTTTTTCCTCCTGGTGTTGCTTGGTATTGTTGCTTCCAACGTTGAAATATTATTCTTGAAAGTGCAAATTTGACTCCACTTCCGAACCAGAGCTTTGGCGTTTTGGCCTAAGCAAATTCCTGAAGCACAGCGAAATTAAGAATCAAAATTAAAGAAAAATTAAGAAATGCATAATAGGTGAGCTCTAGCAATTAGCTTATCATATAATCTAATTTTGCTCAAATTTTATCAAGGCTATAATTAATTTATTTGCTGTGCTTCAAGAATTTTCTTATGCCAAAGTGGCAAAACTCTGGTTTGGAGGTGAAGGCAAATATAAATCTTCAAGATTAATATTTCAAGTTTGGAATTGGAAGCACAAATATCACTCAACAAGGTATCTTTTTTCAAGTTAATTTTCCAGGATTATGTTAAAACTTATTGCGAATGGATTGCAGCTAAATTGGCATTGCTAACCCTGATCCAATCTGTTACCTTTTGTTTGGGACACCCGGTATAATATGAATTGATTGAAAAGTGGTTTTATCGTTACAACAGAGAAAAAATTTTGAAAATGCGTTGAAAGCTACATGATATTATGCCCTGCTTTTTATATTTTTGCAACAGTATTTGTTCAGCTGAAATGAGCAGAGATCTTGCTGGAGAAATCGAAAAACTGCTGAAAAGTGGGAATGCTCATACCAAAAAGAAGGTAAAATTTTTATACTTCTTTATTCCATTCTATTAGCCATGTCATTAGCACAAGTCAGTGAAGCAATATTTCGTTTTTTCTATGATTTTGCAGTTGATCGCTTTCATTTCTAGGCAGACTGAATTGAACAAATCCTTTTTCCACCTTTCATTTCAAGGACAAATTTTGTCAAGGATGCTTCTGTAATATTTTGAAATTGATGTTCCTCTTCCTCGTCACTCTCATATTTCTTTGTTTATGTCTGATTCTCCATTTCACAAATATTTGGCAGGAAGATTTTGTCATCATATTACTAACAGATGGTCACAGTATCCACCACTTTATAGGATATGTGTCTCATGATAATGATCAAAGCCTTACTGATTGCCAGATCACGCAGAAATAATCCAATTTCACGCTTATCAGACAATGACATCACCGTTTTATAACCCCTTGATACAAATTCAGTCTTTCGAGGTGAATTTTTAGTACCCTCACAAAAAGTGATATGGATGTTAAATTACTGCAGTTATTCACAATCTTGTTCGATAAATCAGTTGCAAAGATGTTCGTCCATAGTTGTTTACATGTGTAGGCACACATCTTATTTGGGGCCGGAGTTGCGTTCATTTTCCTGTCGAAGAATATCGATAGAAATCGCTACACATGAGATATAACGAGAAGAATTTGATCGATTATGGGTAGTGCCCTAACAATACCCCCAAACACATTCACATCTATTAGATCTCAAAATCGCAAACAAATTTTTTAAAGTGACTTCTGGCAGAGATATGATCTTGGCGTAAGCTTCTCCTCGATAAAACCCATTCCTTGGCCCCAAAAAGGTTAAGTTTATATTCTTGAACTAGATGATTCGCTTATCAATGACGCAAGCATCATTTGACTTCGTTTGTGATATAAACCAGAGCTAATTTTGATAAGAAACGACCAGTTTTGGGTAAATTGCTTTGCAAAAACTTTCTTCGTTCCGTATTTTCTCTGCACACACTCTCCACTTCAAACAACGGCAAAGCTTTAAGTCATACAGCACACTTTTGTCTTGCCGAGCCTCTAAGTAATTCTTAGTAAATATATTGACAAGAGCTTTCCTATTTCATAGGCCTGTCTTTGTGCCACTCGAATTGTGAGGAAAGTTCCAGAGCTGATGGAAATGTTCATTCCTTTGACAAGAAGTCTGATTAGTGATAACAATCATGGTATGTTCATGTATTTAATTTTTATACTTGTTAGTTGCTGCGAAGCATCATTTAATCTTGCTCAGTTGAGCAATCAATATGTTATTATTTCTATCTAGCCTTATTACCTGAGTCCCTTGTTTCCCCGCATTCTTTGAATTGAAAGATATCACTTCAGTGTAGTAGGACCCAAAATATGAACAATATATTAACACTAACAAACCTGGTCCTATTTAGGCCCGCGCTGCAAGGTTTCATAGCAGCACCAGACTGTGAGATTTGATAATGAACAATAGTGATTCAAATGTTGATTCGATTGATTAGGTTTGGACGAGTTGCCGTGTTGGAGATTCCACTGGTAATTTTTAGCCTCTAAGGCTTCTTTGTGATTTTTAGTCGCAATCATCGAGTTTGAAGATTTTGTTTGCACTCAGCAATTCGTGTATTCGGTAGGTTTGTTGAAACAGTTAAAAAACTTATATCGAGGAAATATTTCCTACATAACGGAACAACGTGATAGTTATTTAGTGAAATTGCGAGCAAAACGTAGGTTTTGTTGAAACATTTACATAGATTCTAAGCTTTCTTATCAGAAAAAGGTCGACGTACAGGGTTGAAGTAATTGTTAAAACATGAGTTCGCTGAATTTTGTATGCTTAAAAGATCAAAATATTCTAAATTTTGTAAGCAGATGATTGTTCTTGTTGATGTTTCATTTATTCACAACTACTTACAATGATATATATTTCAAGAATATAAACCTACAGCCCTATAAAATCTAACCATTAATGTTCTTCCAGGCAATTGTATTTGAGAGTCTAGCTCTTAGATGCGTTTTAAGTTTTTTTTTTAACAATCCAGTGTTGGATCACTCACGAATGTCATTTTCGAAATATTATTTTGTTGGTAGTTCCATGTTCTTCTAGTTCTGCAGAAAAGCGGAATGATAATTTTGAAGTACTTGTTCAAACATGAGTCGGTTGTATTCTATCTGCACGAAATATCAAAATATTCCAAAGTTCGTGAGCTAAAAAAATGTTCTTGTTAGTGTCGCTTCCGAAGGAAGGTTTTAAAGGACAATTTCGGGGTTCTTAAAATTAATACTAGAAAACAAACTTACCATCTCCTGAATCAAATGACAAACTTTTTTCACATTTAGACTTATGTTTCAGCTGTCAATTCAGTAAGCATCTTGGTAGTTGAGGCCAAATGTCGCCGCCATTGGTCTCCATTTTTCCACGAGTATACGATAGGAGGCTAGTCACGATTCGGAAGCGAGAAAACAATAGGGCAGCCTCATTCTCGCGTTGAACGTGACGTCAGAACGATCTCCTTGTGCTTAGTGACGTTACTACGCATTTGTCGCAGATTGTAAAACGTAATTTTGCAGAGAAAAGATAAAAAAGTCGGGAAAAAGTACGATATTCCATTTATAACAGTATAATATTTCATTTTATCATCAATCATACCAACCCCGGAAATGTCCTTCAAGCTAGATTCGTGTGCTTCTAGTCTGGAAGAAAGGTGGATTTGATAACAGTGAAATAATTGTCAAAACATTAGCCTGCGTGCAGGTTATACTTTTCCACTGCGAAGGAGTGACATAGAGGTTCTTGTATACAAGAACCTATAGTATGGAAAAGTGAAAAGTATAGTCTGCACGCAGGCTATCAAAACATGAGCTGGTTGTGTTATTTGTTCATAAACGATCAAAAGATACCAGATTCCATCAGCTAATGATGTCGTTTCCGAAATGATGTTTTTGATAAATTTTTATGTATGTATGTATGTATCATTTGCCACAATTAAAAATATTTACAAGTTTCATAATATAAAAATAGATACAATACAATATATAAGGTTAAAAACGTAAAGAAAAACACCCCTAATTACAGTGGCAGGGATAGCATTAAAAGGTCAAGCTGACCTTATTTCCATAATGGTCCCCTTNATAGTCTGCACGCAGGCTATCAAAACATGAGCTGGTTGTGTTATTTGTTCATAAACGATCAAAAGATACCAGATTCCATCAGCTAATGATGTCGTTTCCGAAATGATGTTTTTGATAAATTTTTATGTATGTATGTATGTATCATTTGCCACAATTAAAAATATTTACAAGTTTCATAATATAAAAATAGATACAATACAATATATAAGGTTAAAAACGTAAAGAAAAACACCCCTAATTACAGTGGCAGGGATAGCATTAAAAGGTCAAGCTGACCTTATTTCCATAATGGTCCCCTTAGAGGTGTCGGTATAACGGAAAGACGTAGGTTAAAGGAAAATACAGATGTATATGTGTTTTCGATACAACACGTGGTTTATAAGACCAAACCATGATCGGGAGAGATAATGAAGGGTCTTAATAGAAGACATATATGTCATCTTCCTCTTTCTGTATTGTGCACGCGAAAAGGGGTTTTTAAGAGAAGAAATGAGTACATATCGAAAGAAGAAGCATCTATCTAAACTTCTGCCTCCTAAATTTCACTCATTTGATTTAGAAGCTGAAAAAGGAAGTATTACAAATCTCCCATATTTTTGTGTGTGTAATTCAAACATTTATTGCCCGGCTTCTGATTTAAATAATTGAAATTTAGGCTGCAGAAGTTTAAATATATCCTTCTTCTTTCTATATTACTCATTACTTATTGTTTACTCATTTCTTCTCTTAAAAACCCCTTTTCGCGTTACATTTTTAGCTTGATTATTCGACCATTGAAATCCCTTTGTCTGCAACCGCTAATCGCTTTGAAATGGCGTGTCGGTCAAGTTTGCTATTGTTACGAAATCTGGTCTTGTTGAATCAGTTCAGTCTTAAACGATCAACGATAAGCGATCAGAATATTACTGATTTCTTCAGTAGAACATACATTAAACGCATAAACGCACAATATGTCGGACGTGAATATTTTCGGGCATTTGAAACGTCAGAAAATGTTAGCGTCCGAAAATTTTTGTGGTCCTAAATTTTTTGCAGCAGAAAAGTCACAAGAAAGCATTTTTACTGTTAAAAACGCAACGTCTTGTTAAGGAAACATTTTGCAAGGAAAAGAAATACACATATTTTTTATAAAGAACTAAGAATTTGAGCCATTACTGAATGTTTCTTAAAATTATCAGATTTTCAGTACTCAGAGCTTCTTTCGAGTTTCTTAAGGGTTTGATAACAATCTTCAGTGGATATTTCAAAACAAGTGTTTTCAAGCCTTTCCAACGCTTAGACATTACTCAAGTACCTTTCGAGTAATATGATACAGGAAACAAATGAAAATAAAGTAAAAACATCCAAAGAATTTCATTTATTAAAATAAATTGTTTCTTAAGTTATATTTTCCCAGTACTGGAGTTTCTTAACTTTTTGGGGATCTGAGAGTTGAGTTTCTTATAAGCGGTTTCTTATTAAAAAATACGTGTATATGTTGGGAGAGCTACTTTGTCTCCTCATTTCATCATCACATCATCACAGTTTTTCAAGAAAATCCATTTCAGCAATCATTATCATCCTCAGCAATAATTATTCAATCAGAATTTCTGAAAAGGTTCTCTTTGAAAACTTAAAGGACAATTCCGGGGTTTGTGAAATTAATGTTAGAAAACGAGCTTGAATAAAAAAACAAATCAAATTACAAACTTTTTTCCGCATTTAGACTTCTGTTAATTCAATAAATGTCTTCATAATTTTCGCCAAATGTCCCTCCATCGGTCTCCATTTTGTCCACGAGTCCACGATAAGGAGGTTAGTCACGATTCAGAGGCGAAGAAAACAATAGGGCAGCCTCATTCCCAGTGGGCTTTGAGATGACGTCAGTTCGCATTGGTCATTTTTTATGACGTCACTGCGCAGTGGTCGCTTTTTAATACGTAATTTCGCAGAGAAAAGAGGAAAAATAGTGGAAAAAGTACGATACACCATTCATAACAGCATTTCATTTTATCATCAATTATACCAACCCCGTAATTGTCCTTTAAAATGAAGCACAATTGGAAATTACAAAGTTTTTTGTCATAAACATCAAAACAAACTGTAAATTGACTGTTTTCTAGCGTGTGAGTCAGAAAAAACGTGGGGCGTTTAGCAAGCCATCTTCTAGTGAAAAACAAGTCAAATCGAGAGTGTCGACATTTTATAGTCGAGTTATAAAAAGTTAGTTCATTAAAATCGGTCATTTCTTTCCATATTTATTTGCGATTTTGTGATATAGCTATTTTGGTGAAAAGTATCACCAGTAAAAGAACTTTCAGCTTGCTAACAATGACAATTAAATGGTTAGTCCCCAAGGGATACAACATAAGTAACATTAGTTTTTCCTTTTGTGCTCTAACACAATGCATGCCTTATTTCAATTAAAAGAGTTCTTCAATGGTCTTCCAGCCCAGCTCTTCGATAAGTGGTGTGCTTGGGGTATCAAAGCTGCTATTTGTTTTGATTCTAGCATTTTTGTCCTAATTTTCGTGTGTTTAATGTATTATTTTGTTGGTGTCGCTTCCGAAGTAATGTTTTAAGATAGATTACTTGTATCTAGTAGGAAACAGAGGTGGACTGAAAAGATTGAAGTGATTGTTAAAACACGAGTCGGTTGAATTTTGTCGCCATGAAAGATCAAAGTATTCAAAATTCCGTAAAGCTTCCGAAATAGAGCGTTTTTCGATAATTTATGTGCTTCCATTCGGAAAAATGATGGACTGATATAATAGAAGTAATTATTAAAACATGAGAAGAGGGATCTTTCTTGCAAAACTGACCTAAATGCTCAACAATATTCAGATGTTCTCGTCTTGAAACGATTGTCTTTGGTGCTGTCTTCCGAAATAGTCGATACAGGCGCCAGAAGGTTTGCAGAATCGCAGACGGATGTTGAAATTGTGGGCGTTGTTGCTTGATTTTTTTGTATTTTTGTGCCGAAATCATTGGTTTAACATCATCCAGAAGGAGAGGATGAATAAGCTTGGGATATTTCAGACACAACATTATTTTGAGTTCGTGTATTCTGTTTGATGAGAAACTAAAAATTTGACCCGGGACTGAAAGTCTCTTAAAACTCTCACAATTTGAGTACTCAAAGTTTCTTTAACAGATTCTTAGGATTTTCACAGCATTTTTTATGTTTACATCCTGTGCCTTTGTGAACATTTGACAACGAAGTTCATGAAGGCATTATTTAGACATTGCGCAACTACGTTCAGAGTTGTTTCCTGAAATATTTTTGTCCCAGTGTTGAAGTTTTTTTAATATTTTGTGATCCAAGAGATGAGTTTCTTACAAAGAGTTTCTTATAAAAAATACGTGTTCTCTGCCGAAAAATATTGCATATTTAGTAGAAGAAATATCCTTATTATAAAAGCATAGGCATCAAATCTTTAAAAAAACATTGCACGATTGGTTATGCATCTTTCGTTTGATTTAATGGCTTGAAAGGAACTTCAGGTACTTTGCTATAACTGTTCATTGGCAATCTCAATTTCATTTGAACAATAATTCTTAATCTACTACATTTCTGCTTACTATGAATGATCTAATTATTTTGATTATTGAAATAGCTGTTAAAACGGGAGTTCTTCTCTAGAGAACCCCAGAGGGCTGACGAGCCAAGTACCCCTTCTTCAAAGGAATAACTTACATATTTTAAAAACTCATTAATACATCATACGTTTAAGACAAAATACTTTTTTCTAAAATATATACAGAACATTATTGATAAGAAACAAAGAGAAAGAGAAAAAGAGAAGAAAGAGAGAGAAAGAGAAAGAGAGAAGAAAAGATCTTTGATATCTCTGATATCTTGATTATTTTCAGAATTACCGCGTCTTCTATGTTTTAAACAGTTTCCGGTTATGACGTCATCAAATTGCTAAATCGTGAACCAGTAAAACCACGGATTTCTGCTTAGCGCCATATCATAGACCTTAATATATTAACGATTTTAATTTTTGTCAAAACTTTTCGTGAATCCTTTCAATAAAAAGAAGATTGGAATAATACTGAAAATAATCAAGATATCAAAGATTGCCAATGAACAGTCATAACGAAGTGCCTGAAGTTTTCAATCCATTAAATCAAAACGAAAAATGCATCAACCGATCGTGCAATGCTTTTCAAAGATTTGGTTCCTATGCTTATACTAAACATGTTAAACGCCATTCATGTAAAATGTCGAATTCGGATGCGTTTGTTGCATTGAAACCTTTCATAGGAACCAACTTTTATGGTCATCTGCGACTGTTTGTTGCCCTCCACTGTGCTAAAATCTTTCCGACCATAAAATGTTAAGTGAATTTTTTTCAGGTGTTCAACTCACAGGCATCGTACTTATATCAGAAATGTGCACTAAGAACCCTGATGTTATCGCTCATTTTCGACGGGTAAGGTTATCTTGTTTGATTCAATCCACTGATCCACAAAGGCCATAATATTTTTGTAATTTCAGTGTCTTTGTTGTTGTATTTCATTGGCCAATTCTACCATGTGTCTCGAACGTTTCTGTGTCATATCCATCGTTTCATTTTTTTAAATTATTTTTGAGCAGTCTGTACCCCTTCTTTCAGCAGTCTTTATCGCCATCGTCTTGTAAATTCAGATTTACACGTTTTGTTCCATCGTTGGTATTTGTGCATGTTGTTCCTTGTATTTTTGTTTTTATTTTGTTTTTTGTTTTATGTAATGGCAATGGGATGGGATTGTCATGCCGTTTTGCTCCTCGTGGTATCGTGCCTGTAGTGTTGTATAGTTGTATAGTTGTATAGTTGTATAGTTGTATAGTATTACAAAGTATAGTAGGATGTAACATGTATTGTAAAATTTGATCTGAATATATATATATAAAATACTTTATCTTGAAGTATGCTGCAGAAAATCTGACCTAAAATTTTTAATTTAGGCGCCCTGAGACAATTTGCTTCTATTGACATTTATTATTCTTTGTTGTTGTAAAGAAGACAATTTTCTTTGGCATTCAGCACTTTGAAAGTTACTTTGCAAGACATTTAAATCAGACACACATTGTTATAAAATTGTAAAAAGAGGTGCGGTGCCTATTCTGTTGGACATGAACCTATTCTCACCGCAAATCGTAAGTGACGAAACTATTTTCAGAGTTAGATGCAAAGTTCATTAAGCTGAGTTGTGTTTTTCCCCTTCTGAAGAAATTGTTTTTACCTTTTATGATGGTCTTCATTTTCTCATCTTTGTAGATCGCACCAAATCTGATTAGAACTCTAAAGAACATGATTCAAACTGGTTACTCTCCTGAACATGACGTAGCAGGAATCAGTGATCCGTACCTTCAGGTAGTCTTCATTCCATGTTGTTGGATATTCACAATGCCCATTTCTTACCATTGTTTTTATTTCCAGTAACAAATCTTTCTTCACAAATATTTATCCATTAACCATGCATTTGTTTGTTAAATGTTTAGTTTGGTTTACAATATTCACAATCTGAGGAATCATTCGAATCATCCTGGCTGAAAGCTATTGGGTCGTTTCCGTTTGCCAGCAATCCAGCAATATTTATCCATGTTCTTTGGTTTTTTTACAACTGATATGCAGTCGATTTTAGTGGTTATTTGATTAACTCTGTCTAACGTCAAGAAATCTTTAATTTTATAGAACTGAGTTCTCATTCTTTTAAGATTATCCGACTGTCTTGCAAGTTATTTTTTCAAACAAATCAGAGAGGTGACAACCTATTTTCCACCCAATTTGTGTAACGAACTCGCCTCAAGAAAAGCCGCTGCAATCGATTCTTATCAGGCATTAACAGTGAATTGATATCTATCTTTCTGTAAAGGTGTATTTTGATAATAATTTTTTTTATCGTAGGTTAAGATTCTGAGGTTACTACGAATATTAGCAAAGACAGATGCTGATATGAGCGAATCAATGAACGATATTTTGGCACAGGTAGGTCAATTAATTGAAAACATCTGATCGTCCTCTTAGATTTTGTTCCACGTTCTGGAATTTATTGCCTTTTAGACCCTAGAATTTAGAGCCTGGAATCAATAAAATTTTAAAAACAAATAATCAAATATACAAGTACACACTTGAAATAATTTATTAAACGTAAGTTTTGATTAGATAAGCAACTGTTTGTTTGTTATCTTGTCGTACAACTTGGAGGAGGGGTTCAGACCAAATATTCATCTGAAGGCCAAAAGCTCCAAAAGTTGGTCCTTTACATTTATGGCAGTAGACATATACAGTAAATCCGCGCATAAAAGAACCTACAAAAATAAGAACCTACAGGCTGTTTTTCCTAAATTATGCACCTCGTAATTAAGAACCTGTTTCAGTTTGATGAAACAATATGTTCTTATTACAAAAGCAATAAATTCGATATTTTGATCATCGTTGTTAAGTTTATTTTTGTTCCAGTTGGCTTCTAGGATCAAAACCTCCTCCCCTGCTATTTGTAAGCTTAGCATTAGCTACTAATAACATTGCCAAATCAAACAATATGGTTGAGAATCTCTTGATAATAACTCCTAAAAGGTTTACACAAGGGACCCTTTGAATAAGAACCTTTATGCCCTGAAATTGATCTAAGTACCTTTGAAGTAAGAACCTAATTCAGCCTGGCTCTCAAAAAAGTAGGTTCTTATATGCGGGGATTTACTGTACCGTGTCCCCGATAAAATCTTCAAAGTATCCCCGTCTCAAATTGATATCTTTAGATATTGATGGTTGCACCTTTCATAACAAGAGCGGCTCCTTCCCCCGAACGAGATAATTCAACTATGCAACTTTGTAATTTGTTTTATTTTTATTTTCATTCATTTCTTTAATGTTTGTCTCCTTTTTCTGAAAGGTTGCTACGAATACAGAGAGTACAAAAAACGTTGGAAACTCAATACTTTACGAAACAGTGTTGACAATCATGGATATCAAATCTGAAAGCGGATTGAGGGTAACCGTTCTTTTATTGCAAACATCCTTCTCTAATTTTCTGATCAAAGGAGTTTCTTCAAAATTACCGTGTGTAAACGATACATGTAACTCCTCTGCAAAACACTAAGACATGATACAATTTTGATTTGTGTAGTTTCGCTACATGACAAAAGAGAAGCATTTCTTGGACCGTATGTCCAAGTAAGACGCCAATCATATTTCCAGTTCAATGATCAAAATCATGGATCTTGCGGCACAACAGTAACCCAAATGCCATTAAAGGACAATTCCGGGGTTTGTAAAATTAATGTTAGAAAACAAACTCCCCTGAATCAAATGCCAAAATTTTTTATGCATTTAGGCTTCTGTTTCATCTGTCAATTCAATAAATATCTTCGTAATTTAGGCCAAATGTCCCTCCATCGGTTTCCATTTTGTCCACGAGTCCACGATAAGGAGGCTAGTCACGATTCAGAGGCGAGAAAACAATAGGGCAGCCACGTTCCCAGAGGGCTTTGAGCAGACGTCAGTTCGCATTGGTCTCTTTTATGACGTCACTGCGCAGTGGTTGCTTTTTAATACGTAATTTCGCAGAGAAAAGAGGAAAAAATAGTGGGAAAAAGTACGACACACCATTCATAACAGCATAATCTTTCATTTTATCATCAATTATACCAACCGGCTGCAAGAATATGAAAATGTATTTCAATGATAGATCATCAACTCTTTCCTAAGAACTATATAGATGTAGTAAAGAATTGAACTTTACCGATTTTAAAATTTGAAGAAAAACAAGTACTAGCTCGTTTTGAGCGATGTAACAGAATTACTCTTTCGAAACCCATTCATTGTTTGATTCACGGAATTTCGCAATTTACGTTTATTTTGAGGCGTACTTTTAGTTCCACAGAGCCCACAACTTCGCCCATTGCAACTGCATTTCAGCTTTTGCAGCGCAAAGAGGATTCCCTCTCGCAACATATCCGCCATCTTTCAGAAAAGTGACGCTCCGTCCCAGACCTCTGTGAAAAGGTCTGTTCGAATTGTTCTAATTTTGCAAACAACTGCACTTTTTGGCGACGTGAAACTTTTTATTATTATTCTTAATTCGACTACCTGCTGCAGGAAGAAAATCTTTTTTGAGTCCAAGTTGTATAGACTGTTAAAGTTATCCGATTGCCAACGTGATCCTACCAGCATCCTATTTCAAATTCAGGACCAGCTGCCTTTCTGAGGAAATAGGTTTGCGGCAGAGGCCTTAAAGAAAGGGATTCTTTCTTGTTTCGTTCAAAGCCATATCCGTTGAGAACAAGATTAAATGCCGCTCGTTACAATTTCTATTTCCTTTCAAAAGTGACCTCCACTCTCGTTGGCTAGCATTCTAGGTCAATTTTCATAACTAAATCGTCTGGCTGGCTCATTGCATAATCGTCAAATCATGTATTGTTTGCTTTCGACTTAGGTTGGAGTTTTCCAAGCCTACTGGACTTTGTTGCTTGGTCTTAAGAGACCCAATAGAGATTTTTGGTCAATAGAAAACTAGATTTGAGCTAATGTCCACCTTATACGTAGTCCGTTTGGAAATTGCGCAGTTTTTTTCCTTAATCGTGCATGCGAGGATATTTAAGTGCAAAGGCGCGATCGAAATACTTTCACCTGCTGTTGAGATGAGTTTTGGTGCATGCTAGTGCCCGTCACAATGGGATGGTGCCATGGTACACAGAGTGCTTAAATTTTTGTTTGTTTTTCTTCTGAGATCATAGTTAAAGTTGTTGTTAAGTGCCGTTCATAGCCAGAACCAGATGACGTCATGTCTATTTCTGCTATGGATGGCACAGAATATTGTATTTTGTTGTTGTTATTTTAACTTTTAACAGTGATATAAAAAAAAATAAAAAAATAAAAAAATGAGTTTTTAGTAAGCAGGAGACATTGAAAATTTCTTCCCGTGCTAAACTTCGTACGCAGAAAAGATTAGGACCCAAAGACGCAAAAATCTCAAACACACGAAAATAGTTGGTTTTGGTGCTCTTATTTCGAAAAGGTGATAAGCTATGGGCTGAGCTTTACATTGAAAGCACGTTTTAGCCGGTCTAGCCGGTCTATCTAATATTCGATTTAGATTAGTTGTATATATGTATATATGTATAGCTAGGTAAAAATCGAATTAAAATAAGTTGACAAACAAACAAAAAGCGCGTTTCGTCTCGTTAAAGAAATCTTGTAAAAACTTTACGTTAATACTTTCTTTTTCAGGTTCTTGCAATTAACATTTTGGGAAGATTTTTATTAAATAACGATAAGAACATTAGGTGAGTGTGATCTTTGTTCATGAGTATAACTTTATCATCTGAAAAACCACCAGGGTATAAATCCAAGTCTGAACTATGAACCATAATTTTGCCGTCAGCCCAATACACAAGTTATCATACCTTTTATTGCCCATCCGAATCAAACGAAATCAAACGAAAGATGCATTAACCAATCATGCAACGTTTTTTAAAGATTTGATACCTATGCTGTGTTTTACTGTATTGGATGTTCAATTCAATTGAATACAATTGAGTTGAATTGAACATCCAATACAGTAAAACACAGCATAGGCATCAAATCTTTAAAAAAACGTTGCACGATTGGTTAATNGGTGAGTGTGATCTTTGTTCATGAGTATAACTTTATCATCTGAAAAACCACCAGGGTATAAATCCAAGTCTGAACTATGAACCATAATTTTGCCGTCAGCCCAATACACAAGTTATCATACCTTTTATTGCCCATCCGAATCAAACGAAATCAAACGAAAGATGCATTAACCAATCATGCAACGTTTTTTAAAGATTTGATACCTATGCTGTGTTTTACTGTATTGGATGTTCAATTCAATTGAATACAATTGAGTTGAATTGAACATCCAATACAGTAAAACACAGCATAGGCATCAAATCTTTAAAAAAACGTTGCACGATTGGTTAATGCATCTCTCATTTGATTTAATGGCTTGAAAGGCACTTCAGGTAATTCGCTATAAGTGTTTATTGGCAATCTTTGATATCTTGATTATTTTCAGAATTACAGTATCTTCCATGTTTCAAACAATTTTACGGTTGTGACATCATCAAATTGCTAAATCGTGGAGCAAAAAAGCTACGGATTTCTGCTCACAGCCATGTTATGGACCTTCATAACTATGGTTGTATTGAATAATGCTGATATTAAAACTGCTCCTTCTGGAATTATGGCAAATTACCCAAAGTTCCCTTCGAGCAAATCATTTGAAAGAATAGCGCAATAACATTTTACATGATTAATTTTAAAGTTATGCAAAGTTTCGACGCCTATGTTTTAGTTCCTTAACACTTTGCAGGAGCTTGGATTACCAAATTACAAAAAATATCTGCAAAGTGGCCGTCGACAGTCGATTTTCATAATTTTAGCGGCTTTTAGCCGTTAACTTAAGACCCTCCCTCTCCCCCACCCCTTAGCGGCCATGTCCTAAATCTTAGTAAAAAGCATGGTCTAGAAAACTTAGGCCTAGGCTACCGCAAGCCCGCTAAGTCTCGCTAGGTCGTCTTAATATGCATTGACAGTGAGGATGATGCTTCATGAATCAAAAGAATGACAAAGGTATTACCTTTAAATACTTCAGTATTATGATAAACAAAAATCGCTGTAAAGTCTTAAGTAAAAATTTCACTACAGAGATATTCCTTCTTCTTAGCTTCCCAACACCTAGCCCCCTCCCCCCTTAACGGCCAAATGCCGCTTAAAATACGAATGTCGAGGGCCCCTTATGAGAATTGAACTTGTGGAATTACATCAATGTTTTCAAGAATTTTTCAGAATCTTTTCTGAGCTTTTACCAAAAATTTTCAAACCCAAATCAGCCAGTAATTTCCAGCAAGTTTCTTTGTGGCGGGTTGCTACTGTAGGTCTTTTGATGGAGGATCTTCTTGAATGGCAGGCATAGAAGTAGTTTCTGTCTCTTATTTTTTTATTGCACATACGTGGCATGCCTGTGCAGGTTCCAAATCTTTGAAAAGGTCAGTGTAAAATTCGATGAGCTATTTCTTTTAATTGAATGGCTTGAAAGGAACTTTAGTTACTGTGCTATAGTTCTACCGTTGGACTTTTCAGAAATCTTCAATATTTTCAGAATTAGAGGGTTTTTTCTTCTTTTTCAAGAATCGAAGAAAAACTTCGAAAAAAACTTTAAAACATCGTAATTTCTAAAATTTTTGAGGAAACATAGGCTAATTTTAAAGAAAACCATAGTTTAAGAATGTTCACAATATGGTATCTAGCACAAGTCTTTCACTCTTCTGGTTTACGATTTAGAAATTTGATGACGTCACATCCTCAAAAGAGTTGAAATATAAAATACGCTTAATTTCGAAAAATATTCAAGATTTCAGAAAAGTCCACCGGTAAAATCATAGGAACGTAGCTACAGTTTCTTTTAATTCAAAGAAATATGTCATAAAATTTTACACCGACCTTTTTTAAAGTTTTTTAAAGATTTGCAATCTATGCTTACCTGTGCTAGTGATGTAGATTATCAAATTAAGCACCTGAACTTGTCTTAAACGTTTTACATTTTTTTCCACAGATATGTCGCGCTGAACACTTTGCTAAAGACTGTTACTATGGATAATAGCTCAGTTCAAAGACATCGAGGGACTGTTCTTGAATGTCTTAAAGATCCGGATATTTCAATCAGAAGGTCAGGACTGGCAATTTCTGATGTTATTTATCATTTTCTGAAAATTGTGTTGTTTGTCCTTCTGGAAGGAATCATTTTTGAAAATGAAATGAGCAGATATAATTTATTTGATCCGTTCTTGAAACATACCCTTCAAAACTTTGCGACTAAAGAGCTTTGTATGACTTTAAGGCTGAAATAATTGTGTGCCTATGTTTGATTTCACTAGTATTAAAAATATTATACATGAGATCAAAAGAAAAAATTAGATCCGAAAAGGAAAGATATAAACAGTTCGCTAATTTGAAAATAACCAATTAGAGAGCCCCTTACAGTTTCTGCTTGTTCGATGGAAAGGGTATATGGAGTAGAAGAAGGCTTTCTTATTTGTACATACCATATATCAAAAGGATATTTTCTAGTTGCTTTTGACGTTCGTCCGCTCTAAAATTGTTTTGATTATTGGCATACTGTAGCTTTTTCGAAAGAAGTATGCTGATTAGGTACGGCAGTGGTGCATAAAATTTCGCGATTATAGTTACCTGCTATTGTGCTAAAGCTAATATTTGCTTTGTAGGAGAGCTGTTGAGCTATGTTTTGNCTGAACTATTTATTTATATGGAAAGAGATTTGTGGATATTTCATGGCAAACAATATTGCATTGTTTCTTTTGTAGACACGCTCCAAACAAGCGATGGCACATAGACACAGTTTTAAAGCTTTTGACATCAGTAAGTTGTTAACCAGTTCTCTTGTTTGTTCATTTTTCACTTGTTACCGGGGATTGATTGTTCAGATTCCGAGTGCGCCAAAAGAAATCATCCACCTTTTACAGGCAATGATAAATCATTCGTTGGCGCGAATTCGAAAACTAAAATTATGTTCCGTAGTGAAGGCGTCATGTGAGACTTTCTTATTTCTTCTAAGTTTTTCGCTCTGCTACTTCTAAAGTTTTCAAAAAATTTAATAAAATTCTAGATCTTATAGAAGTCCAATATACACGAAAACTTCTTTTAGGGTATCTAAGGCTGAACTGTACCAGCTGTTAAATTTTTCGTAGAAGGCTTGTGGTTCTATTAGCACACAGAGGAGTGACGCTCGTAAAGCAGATGTGATCGCATCAGTCATGTAATTTCGTTCGAAGTCAAGAAAAGAGTTTCCTTTCCCTGCGAGTTTAGACTTATGATAATTTGCTTGAGGTTGCAACTTCATTTCATGCATATGTAAATGTCTAGCAAACAAAGAGTAAAAATCCGAATAATAACAAAATCTGAGTTGACTTCTAAACTGTGTATCACAATTTCAAACTCCCCAGTCAGCCAAGTGATTTATTTTCTATAGTCTCTCAAATGCAAATACTTTTTTATGATTCTTAAACGCAAAACTTCTTATCTTAAAGTTGTTTCTGTCTTCATTTCTAGGCTAGTCAGTACGTTCGAGATGATGCAGTAGCTAGTCTAATTCATCTGATTTCAAGTACAAGTGCATTACATACGTATACTGTACAGCAGTTATTCAAAGCTCTTGAAGTCAATGTTGGTCAGGTATGTCTCTTACTTATCTTTCGATGTAGAAAAACCCCAAGGAGATTGTACACAATGTGTGCCGGGTGAGTCAGAAAATTGCTTAGATGTTTGAAAGCCTGTATCTCTCAAGCCATTTATCAGCATCTTATAAACTGATGATACCCGTGTAGCTAACATATCAACTTAGATGAGAAATTTAGTTTGTCAAAATCGGTCCTATCGTTCTCCAATTACAAGTGATTTTATAAAATACCAAATCTCAAAATCCTTCAAAACAGGCCTAAAATCGTTGATCACATTTTCTAGCAATTTAACCCTACAGCTATCATAATCAAACTGTATCTATATATCTTATACCTTATCTTATTCTTAGGCCAGTTTTTAAGGATTCCGAGATGCAGCACTTTTGTAAAATCACCTGTAATTTGAGAACGATATGACTGATTTTGACAAACTAAATTTTCTTATCTAAGTTGATATGTCAGCTACACAGGTATCATCAGTTTATAAGAATCTGATAAATGGTTTGAGAGCTACATGTTTTCAAACGTCTAAATAAATTTTTGACTCACCCGGTATTGTGAAAGACTCCACACAGTTCACTTTTATTCTTAAAGTAGACTATACGGGATGCGCGAAAAAGATTACCAAATTGAAAAATTGCTATATCTGAAATATGTAATAAATACAGACATCAATCAAAATTTAACCAACAGCAAAAAGGCAAAATTATTTCTTGCAATTTTTTCAAGTAATATTCTGAATGCGAGAAGTTCAGCTGATCAATGTTCAGGAAAAGTCTCCCTTTCGATCTGCGTGATGCAGGGCTTGATGGTGCATGCTGCTTATAGCTCCCCGTGCTTATAGTTCCCTGGACTTGCCCAAGTCGTCTTGTAAGAAAGAAAGAAAGAAAGAAGGAAGGAAAGAAGGAAAGAAAGAAAGAGACAACTTGTTCCAACAGCTCACAGCTGGATAGCCGGCCGCTTTTTGGGCCGGCAGGCGGCACCTTAGATCAAGATTTTTGACCAATAATAGAGAAGATAGTGATTTTCTCAAAAAGAAAATAACGGGGGCCAAACTAAAATTGAAACAGATATCTGCCATAAACTTCGCGACGCACCTGTGTATACAGTAGAAGTACAAGAACAAGTAACCCCCTGGTTTTTGGATCTCTTGCGGTTAGGTCCTATTACAAATTTCGGATTAAGTGAAGTCACGCACGGCCATGAATACTTAATGAGGAGCTGTTAGGAACAAGTCGTCTCTTTCTTTCTTACAAGACGACTTAGGCAAGTCCAACTGTTCCCCAACATAATTGTTTTAAAACTGTTTGTCAAAGTGAATGACCTGAACTAAATGGTCTGGTTCTATAAATAAGACAAAGACAAACTGACACACGACATTGTTTTCTTTGGCTTTGCTTTCTTTGGCCACGCAATGGATTATCAAATTCAATAGGATATTTATAAATCTATGAAATCTCATCTTTTATATTCGGTTTTTCACTTTAATCGTTCTCTCGTGTACCTCTTTTGTATTAAATGAAAATTAAAAAAATGCGTTGGTTGGTTTGATTCGAGATTTTAAAGACTCCATCATGGGAATTGAAAAAATCTGAGCTTCTCTTCTATTTAGTTTTCTCTTTTGGATACCCTAAAATTTAAAGTTCAGCCAGCGTCAGATCTCAAGGACAAGGCAAGCCAGTACTTTTTCTGATTAAAACTGTTAATGTCATATAAACTGATTTTCCAGCAATCATTAATCCAAGTTGCATGCTGGTCGATTGGGGAATTCGGTGAGCTGCTACTCTCAAAGGACCTCGATGAAGACGAAGCATTAGATGTAAGTTCAATCTGTATTTTTTTTAGAAATGGTTCTACGTTGGCC
Source organism: Aurelia aurita (assembly GCA_004194415.1). Lineage (NCBI taxonomy): Eukaryota > Metazoa > Cnidaria > Scyphozoa > Semaeostomeae > Ulmaridae > Aurelia > Aurelia aurita. The sequence goes on along the minus strand of REGM01000088.1, from coordinate 208,532 downwards.
GAAGTGTCGAATCATAAATTTTCACCTGTCTGTATCAATTGAAATTGGCCGTACTGTTCTCATTTTAAAGGACAATTCCGGGGTTTGTAAAATTAATGTTTGAAAACAAACTTACCATCCCCTGAATCAAGTGACAAACTTTTTTCGCATTTAGACTTCTGTTTCATCTGTCAATTCAATAAATATCTTCGTAATTTAGGCCCAATGTTCCTCCATCGGTCTCCATTTTGTCCACGAGTCCACAATAAGGATGCTAGTCACGATTCAGAGGCGAGAAAACAATAGGGCAGCCTCATTCCCAGAGGGCTTTGAGATGACGTCAGTTCGCAGTGGTCGCTTTTTAATACGTAATTTCGCAGGGAAAAGAGGAAAAATATTGGGAAAAAGTACGATGCACCATTCATAACAGCATAATCTTTCATTTTATCATCAATCATACCAACCCCGGAATTGTCCTTTAAGTTCTGCTTTGCAATGCATCGCGTCCACTATAATAAAGATCAACTGCCTGATGTATTTCAAAACAATTTTATAACAAATCAAGGATTACACGAATATGCTACGAGGCAAGGGATAGATTATAGGATATATAAATCGCGTAAAATCTGGCAGGATAAAGTTTTTAGAAACAAGGGTGCACGATTATGGAACACTTTGCCCAAATCGATAAAAAACATAACGAAAATAAAACAGTTTACTACAAGCTATAAAGCATTTAAAATAACGAAATACCAACAATCATAAAAGCCTTACATCAGCATTATCATTGTATGAACAACTGATCTTTTATCTGTGTACCTCTATTTCGACAATGCTGTAATATTTTATATATACTCATATTTAGTTTTGTTTTTTACAACATTTTAATTTAACGGCCAAAGCTAAATAAGCTATGCTTTACTTTGGTTGTATAGGATACAGATCTTTTTATATATACCTGTAATAGCATTTAGCCCTGTATTCTATGAAAAGCGTTGAATTGAATGAATTGCATGGAAGCTCTTTCGTCCATTTTTCAATTTTGAAATGATCACTGTTGCATAATTTAGCCGACAAGGATTTGAAGTTATCACGAAAATATTTTGAATGCAAGGACCACATATTTAAATCTGCAATCCAATTTTGTCGAAAATTGTGTAGTTTTGAAAGTATGCTCCAAATACTTGGCCTCGGTGTAGGTAACTGCCCTCGTAGATGCTTAGTAAATTAAAATGTTACCCATGTTTAAAGTATGAGTTACAACTTTGAAAGCAAAGACTTTATGAGCAAGCTGTTTTCAGATTCAAAACTAATAGGAAATTGGCTTTCAGAGGTCGGAAACCTGATTTCGAAATGGTTTGAAACAAAAAAGTTGGAAGGTTTCACAATGTACAAAGCCCTTTTCTTGCTTAGAAGCCCAACATTCAATTTTGCTGTTCACAATCTGGAAATTGATTCCTGTTTAGCAACGATTTGATTAATCATAGTATTTTTATTCGTTAAAAACGCTACTTTTCCATGTAGTTTGTTGGGAGTACTGTAGAACAGGTGATTTTCAATTCCGTCATAGGAACTTCAACCCACAAACCTGCAGTCCATTGTCTCACGTTTCATTAATGAGTAATTAGAATACAGAATACTCCACTGTTGAAACCACCATTGGCTCAGTATTTTACTGCGTCGAGTCGAGATCTTCATATCAACATGATGGATTATCGATATCCAACAGGCTAAAGGCGTCTTTAAAACTGATTATTAAGCTTTTTTCTGCAAGGCAATGAATCGAAGAACGCATTTCCCAAGTATGTATATACAGGAAAAGATTAGACGAGAATAGAGTTAAAACTTTTTGTTAAACCTTTTGCTGCTATCTTCTTATGTAACAAAGCAAAGCAATAGAAAAAAATTAAGAATCTGACACCCCTATAAAGATAACAAAAGCAACACACGGAAATCCTACTATTCCAATTCAGATATTTACATTATTCCTAGTCCTTTTTTAGATCCAAGAAAATGGAAGTTTCTTAAAAGTATTTATTCAATTTTCAAGCAGAGAGCTGTCTCTGCTCTCTGCAGAGAGCTGTCTGCAGAGAGCAGAGAGCACGCAAACAGTTTCTTAGGGGCTGGTTTTTAAAATTGGGAGTGCTGTCTCGACTATTTTGGCGACCGCGACAGACCAAAATTAGCTTCATGATTCCAGATTGTGTTAAGCATAGCCTTAAATTCGTTTGCGTGAATTGAAATTAAAGACTTAGTAAAGGGTGGATTTTGATTTGATGGTAGTTTATCAACTCTTCTTTCTCCCTTTCAGCTAACAGAATTGGACGTTGTTTTTGTACTAGAAAAGATTCTGGCAAGTTCATTTACAACGCAAGTAGCGAAAGAGTTTGTTCTAACAGCGTTAATGAAATTAACAACTCGATTTACTACTTGTACAGAGTAAGTTCTTTCTTTTTATTTGCTAATTCGTTACACTCAAACGAAAATAACTTTATTTACTGATCAACACTGTATTCTAATTACGTTACAAAAACTAACAGTCTAACACAAGATATAAACTCAAGTTGTAGTAGGCTCAGTCTAGTGAAAACATGACGAACGCAGTTTCGAGTACCATTCTAAAGTCTCGTCATACTTTTACTTTCAAGATATAGGTTGATATGGGTGGGAGGGGGAAGGGTCCATAATACAAAATCACTATCGAACTGTGATACTCCTCGCCTCGTGTCAACCTTATATATTACATGTTCCCTTGGGTCATTCCTAAGCAGTACTGCATTAAGCCCAGCTCTAGGGGGAACCTTTTCCACTCCTTTACGTCTCCTGGGATCATTAAATTCACATATTTACTTTCATTGCACGCAGGTTTATATCAAAAATAGAAGGATTGATCTAAACTTCTGCCGCCTGGATTTTATTTATCACTTTCAGAAGCTGAGTATTGAATGTCTGAATTACACACAATAATACACGAGAATTGAACTGCTTACTGTTCAACTTCTGAATTAAATAAATATAATTCCGGCAGCAGCTATTTAGATCTATCCTTCTTCGCTCGATATATACTCATGTCTCGCCTTAGCAGTTCCTTTTGGCGTGCACAACCAAAGTTTCAGGCCATCTTTGCGGTCTGCTTTGTTTACATTGAGGGGTTGACTCCTCGGCTGTAAACATTCGTTTGTTTGCATCGCTAATCGCTCTGTATTGGCGTGTCAATCTAAGGCAACGAATGCTATTGTTACAAAATCTGCCTTTGTTGTTATCCTTCAGTTCCAATCATACTGTGAATGACAAAGGTTTTCTGGACTGCAACAAATATTCTCAACTCTTCACATTAACGTCCTTTAATGTAGCGCCTTCCTTGCTATTTCTCATAAATTTATTTGGATTTTAGGTTCTTTACTCTATCATTCGCGTTGATTTTAAGTTGCGCGAATCTAATATACCCTAATTTCTGGCAGTGTTAGTTTCATACAATAAGGTCATTGCGTTCTGTAAGGTTAGAAAGTTGTTTCTTGTTGTTTCTTGTTGTTTCTAAAAGTGTACCACCTTCACAAATCGAAGCCCTAAACGACACTCTCTTGTATTGCACTGAATCATGATTCTCGTAATATGTTTCTTGTAAAAATTTTAATGGCATATAAAAAAAGATTCATGATTTGTTTTCCTTCTTTTTGTAGCAAGATCAGGCACGTGATAAATGAGTACGTCACTAGTGTGCACATTGAACTACAGCAGAGATCTGTAGAATATGACACGGTGTTTCGAAAATACGACCATCTTAGGTAAGCATTTACACAGATACAATTCGCTGTTCATTTGCCACGTGACTTTGTCAATGGGCTTTCGAAAAAGAAAGTTTGGTGGCAAATAGAACTGAGCCATAACAGTCTATTTTTTAGCCAAAACCAGGTGGAACCAATAGACGATTGCGCTAAAGATGGAGTCGAGGAATTTTTTACCAAGATCCTTTGCGGTATTGAAGAAATCAACCAATCAAACCATTCGAAATTCAATTCGACGCAAAGCATCATGGTAAAAAATTCCTGTCCGCCATTTTTAGCGCAATCGTCTATTGCAAAACGCTTTAATTATTTTATTCCCGGACATTTTCACGTGACATCTAATTTGAGACTGACTTTATTATTTTCTGTCTTTTGTTTTATCTCTACGTAATGGCCGCGGGGTAGACACAGTCTATTGCTCCTCGTGGTATCGTTCTAGTAGTATCGTATAGTAATTTTGTAAGTAGTGTAGTTAGTAATATGTATCGTAACTTTTTATTGGATTATATAAATAGAAAAAAACCAATTTATGGCAGGTTCTTTATTTGAGAGCAAAACCATGCATAATGGATAGCATAGGTTTCACGTCTTTAAAAAGGTCGGTGTAAAATTCTGTAACCTCTCTTTGAATGGAAAGGCTTGAAAGAAACTTTAGCTACTTTGTAATAATTCTACTGTTGCACTTTTCAGGAATCTTTTCTCCTTTTTTAGGAATTCAAAACAAATTTTGAAAAAAACTTAAAACCATCGTAATTTCTAAACTTTTTGAGGAAACATCGAATGATTTTCCAGAAAAAACATAGTTTATAAACGTCTACAATATGGTATCAAGCAACAGAGTTCCACTCTTCTGGTTTGCGATTTAGAAAATTTGATGACGTCATTGAAATATGAAATACGTGGTAATTTCGAAAATATTCAGGATTTCTGAAAAGTCCAACGGTAGAATTATAGCAAAGTAGATAAATTTTCTTTCAAGCCATTCGATTCAAAGAAATATGTCACTGAATTTTACACTGACCTTTTTACGCCAATTTAAAGATTTGGAACCTATGCTATTATGGATTATAGAAAATTCCTAAAATTAAGTCAAAGCCTCAGTCAGGCAGTGGAGTTGGTATTTTTCGAATCAATTTCATAACTTTTACAATAAGATTTTTCAAACATTGGATACAATTTTTTTAACGCACCCGGTATTGAACAAGGAAGGTATGCTACAAGCAAAAATAAACGACAAGCAAATTACAACTGTTGAAGTTTGTGGAGATGTTTTGAAAATTATCGGCTCAAAGGCCAGTTTCTCATACTGTGTGGACTAAATTTCTGAAGATAAACGAGAAAGGAAATCTGTATAGTCCGAGTACTGTTCTAGGCAGGAAGTTTCACTTGTCTTGACTGTAGCAATATTTGATGACCCTTGAATGAAGTAATTTGCATTATCCAGATAAGTTGTAAACCTCCTTCCCGCCAGAGAATTCATATCTTAAAACCTTTCTTACTTTTGAGTGAATAAAAGGGCTTTGCCAGTAAAGCTAAGTGAAGTCTTCCTCAAATTTTCGCACTGTTCTAAAAAACCTTCCTCCGGCCATGGCTATGTGTGACTGTCATGTTTTCCTGACTCTGGTCATTTGCAGTGGTTGATGCTTAAAAGAAATCAATGATTATTTGGTCCAAAAGAAGCTTTCCTAATAATAGTGATTTCGTCATCTTTTTCCCCAGGGCTGGTTTACTTGAACGAATGCCAGCGATGAAAGAAAATACTGACAGTCCCGAAGTTTTTAATACTATAACCAATGGTGAAGTTACTCCTGCACCTGTACCCGTCAAAGGTTGGTACCTCCTTTTGTGCTTATTGCTTTTTTGTGAGGTTCTTTGCAGATCGGCTTGCTAGCAGGTAGAAGTGAAGGTGAAGGGTAAGGGTAAGGTGAAGCAGGCATAAGGAGAGAGTTTGCGAAGAATAGCGGGTGTCTTAAACATTTCCTTGAGTTCTAAGAAATGCCGAAACTGACTTGCTAGTCCCTTTTATGAAAACTAGCAATGGGCAGAAAGCTTTCGCATTTCGTGGAGCGAAAATCTGGAATGACCTTAGCCGCGAGGCCAAGTAAGCTCCCTCTTTGTCTTCTTCTAAGAACATTTTAAAGAATTGTAAATAAATGATGATATTGTAATAGTTTCTTTTTAAATTATTAGTAGATTTTTATTTGTAAAGTTTTTGGCACGGCCCCCTGAAAATCAGTCTCACTGACTGACGGAGCAACCGTGCATAAAGAATTTTAAAATGAAAAAAAAATGAAACAAATTTGGTTGACTCTAGTGACGTATCAAGAATAGAGAAAGAGGAAAGTCGAGTTTTTTTTGATAACTTAGAATTGATAGCTTTTTATGCTCATAAAATATTACAATAGCGTCTATACACAACGATACCAGAGGGTGCATGGAATTACATAACAACCCTCTGGCCTATTGCAATTATCTTAAAGTCTGTCTCATAAAATAGATGTCAGATGAAACAGTCCGAGAATTCAAACAGATGTTGAGTTATGCATGGGTTATGCAGAGCTATGAGTTTGAATTATGCATCACCTGATTTCTATATTAGAACAGTATTTGCTTAAAAAATGAAGGATACAAAACACAAAGCTATAAAAATAACATTTCCTAAGAACAGAAGATAATCAATGTTCACGAAAGGGTAGGGCAGGAGCGAGCTATCGAAACTTTGCTACACGTGAATATATTTAAGGGTTGCCTTGATAATTTCTGTATTAGAAACAGTTGGTAGCCTCTCATCGCCATACAAAAGAACAATGAGCAACATGCCGTTAGAATGGTTTGATAGGCCATTTGAAAAACAATATTGCGTTGACACTGTCGAAAAGATCACGTCTTTGAACATCATACGAGCGAGAGAGCTGCAAATAGTGTTCCGTATCGCCAATGCCATCGTTTATTGAACTCATTGGATCAATTGTATCCTTAAAATTATGCCTGAACTTATGGAGATTTAGTTTGCTAATACCCACAGGTAACTGCGTAAGAATCGCAAGACCTTTTAGATCATGGATCTTTTAGATTCGTTCAGTGTAGCTGTAATATAGCTAGAAATCTTCCCAGCCTTCTTAAAATAAAGCAATGAATGAATGAATGAAAATGAATGAATGTATGAATGACTGAATGAATGAATGAATGAATGAATGAATGAATGAATGAATGAATGAATGAATGAATGAATGAATACTAAACACTGGTTTGATAGCTTGGATAGCTTAATAGTTACTTCAGCTTTGCAGACTCGCTGAGTTTATATCTCAGAAAGTTATGTTAATAAAGTTTTCAAAACGGTTTTATAAGATCATCTGAAAAGAATTTTCAGCAAGTGATGGTCCCAAAATGCATCTTCTTCTTCTCATACTTAGACTACGTTCACACGATGCCGGCACATTTTAAAAACGGTGCAAATGTGACGGTAGCANGAATGTATGAATGACTGAATGAATGAATGAATGAATGAATGAATGAATGAATGAATGAATGAATGAATGAATGAATGAATACTAAACACTGGTTTGATAGCTTGGATAGCTTAATAGTTACTTCAGCTTTGCAGACTCGCTGAGTTTATATCTCAGAAAGTTATGTTAATAAAGTTTTCAAAACGGTTTTATAAGATCATCTGAAAAGAATTTTCAGCAAGTGATGGTCCCAAAATGCATCTTCTTCTTCTCATACTTAGACTACGTTCACACGATGCCGGCACATTTTAAAAACGGTGCAAATGTGACGGTAGCAAAATTTAGCTAGCGTTCACACGTTACCGGCACAATTTGAAAACGGTAGGAAATTTGACGGTAACGAACTCGTTGCAATCTCCCCAAGAATTTGTTGCCAAAGAAATGTACCTACACCTCAAGAATCGATCAGCTTCGTTTTGAAAGCGCCGAAAATGTTCCGGTTTGCCGTTATCAAAATGTGCCGGTTAGAGTTCCATTTTCAAAATCTACCGTTTTCAAAATCTGCTGGCAAAAAATGTGCCGTTTTCGTCTGAACGGGAGGCCTATCCGTCACATTTTTCACCGTTTTCAAATTGTGCCGGTATCGTGTGAACGCAGTCTTAATGACGTCTCTTTGCATTTAATAATTCACCTACATAAGTAAAAAACCTGTTGCCATTTGGAAGCATTGAGATCTGAACAACCTTTGTTTTTGGCTTGTTTGAAGTATTTAGGGGCCGTTCTAAATCTGGTCATTTTGAGTTCATAACACAGAGAGTCCTTGGTCTATGGCAAAACAAGTGTGGCAATAAACTAATACCCCATTCACATTTACAAGTTAAGCCAGCTTTAATTAAACCAGGTTATCAAATCCTGGGTTCTAATTGGTCAATCCAACAAATCGAATCCATTTGATTGGTTGAAATATAACCTGGTTTAGATAAAGCTGGTATAACTGTGTCCGTATGAATTGGGTTGGGAAGTGAGGAGAAAATGTTTTGCAGTTCCTTTTATTCGCATTGTTCAACAGGATTTGATGAAATCCGCGAACATTTGTGGGTAACCTGGTAGTTCTTTGAGAGACACAAGAGAACATACTCTCCTTGTTGCAGCTCTTTAGGCTGGTGTGCTTTTTTGTAGATTGGCATTCTGATCGTTGCGGCGAGGAATTTGTACTCCTTAAAAACAATATCTCAGTTTGTTTTTACCAACGCCCTAATCCTCTGGATCCAATTAGCTGCCACAGCGCCAGGCTTTTTGATTGTTTACCATTGAAATCAATGTAATATGCTTCTCATATCGTCCTATTTACTGCGTGTTCCCAATTGTGGTCCTATTTGCAACTGTTTAAGTGGAGATCCCATTTTAATCGAATAAAACCTATCAAAGAACTTTAATGTAAGAATATTACGTCGAATTACTGCAAATCTTTAAATTAGTTACATGCTTTTCGGATTCTTTCCATTTCCGTCTGATACCGCGAAATGATGTTCAGATTTTGGTGGAGAAAATTGCCACCGAAAAGCTGTATCGTTTTGAATCCATTGATGGCTTACTCTTGTGATTAATCTCCCTTTGATGTCCGCTGAAAAAAATATCACAAATACAGATTTCTTTGGTCAGAAAGAATGCATTTTATTTGATAAAACTAAGCGAAATCTTTGTATGTCTTGGAAGCGAGTGTCTGCGGGCCAGATTTCTAAATTTGCTGTTTTTGATATAACAAAACGAATACGTTTTCGATACTTGCGAAGTCTACGAAAGATACAGGGTGTCCCAAAAACTTGTGTGCGCCGTTCAAATGGCTGCTGCGGAGGAGGTTTAATTTCAGTTGTCCCGTGTTAAAAATCGTTGTATAGGAAAGGCTTCGACTTGGAATTTGAGTCCTTGCTTGAATAGATCGGACCAGCATTTACAGTGTTATGGTACAAAAAAGGCGAGTTTTATTCATATCACCATAAAAACAATTAAAACACAAAAAGATTACATTCTACTGTGCCATTCACAGCAGGAAAAGACACAAGGTCATCTGGTCACCACTGTGAATGACACTTTCAAAGATAATACTTTAACAAACAAACAAACAAACAAACAAACAAAAGCACAGTTTAAGGTAGCTTAGTACCAAATAATTTGAAACTCTATATTGTTTAAAGGGTCTATTTCAACCAGCATGCCTTGCACGTGCCATCTCTTGGTTGGCCTTTGTTATCGCCATTTTCATGGCCCATGAAAATTGAGACAAAAAAAGCTAGCCAAGAGATGGCACGTGCAAAGCATGCTGGTTGAAACAGACCCTTTAAAATGTGAAATTGCTGCGAGATTTGAGGTTGCTGCAAAACCAGAGGGTCCTATATATTCACAATCAATGCAAGAATCAAGTAAACATTGTCATATAGATTCCTAGCATGGCTTTCTATTTTTCAAATCAGTTGCAGAGTCTTAAAATTTGAATATAAGTGTTGTATATAACCAATAATGTAAGAGATCTGGCATTTCTATCCGTGAAAATGCCATGTGTATCTATCAAGTAACCTCCTTGTCGATGTCAGAAAATTTACAGTTAATCTTAAATGTTTGTTTTCACAAGCTTCTTTGTAAATTACAAGCCCGAGTGACTCAAACAAGGTCTCAAATTCTAAGTTGAAGCTTTTCGAATAACACAGCACCAAGCACGAGACAATTCAAATTAAAGCTTCTCGACAGCAACCATCGAAGCGGCAAACAAGTTTTTTGGGACATCCTACAGAATACGTTCAGAGTTTCTTTCAGGCAAAGAATCTCAACTAAGTTTCTTATCGAACTGAAACATACTTGTTTACAAATTGAGAGAATCTTCTTTTGTTTTAAACTCCCATTGAATGATACATGGTCTCTCGGGTAGATGATAGATCTTTTGAATCAATTCCTAGCCACAGATTAAATTTCGGGTGGAGCAAAGCTAAAGACATTGTTTAAGCTTGTTTTTCTAGTGCTTTTCCAACTGCCCTTAGGCACTTTAAATTACTACCACCACAATCGTCGATTAGCAACACTACCGTATTGTGTATTGTCTGTATTGTCGGCTATTAGTTGTCAGTTAAGCAGATTTTATCATGTTTTTTAAAACGATAAGAAGGGATTGATTGGCTGCCTAGGCCATTTGAGTAGGCAGTGTAGACTTCTTGCAGACGCCAAAGGTTCATGCCTGCGCCTGACCTGAGAAATTGCTACAACTACTACTCATAATCAAACTGTGCGCTGAGGGGGCAAGCCGCAACAACTTTATGCTTCATCAATCAGAGAATAGCTTTCACAATGGAGAGCCGAACCACGCGGCGCTATTGGCTAATTTAGACAATAATGCTTAACTTCGACTGATTTAGGTGGACTCTCACAGTTTCAAATAAATGTGCGGGAGCTAATTCACCTCCCCATTTGATACTTGATATTTGATTCTTTTGAGAAGGGGTAGCTCTTCAGCGGAAAGCTGTTTTTCATGGGGCCCTCCGATAAAAACTTAATTACAATATACAATTAAAGATAATGATACAGTAGAATATAAAAACCATAATGTTAAAAACCTATTTACAATTATGCATTATTTACAATGGAAACAAAAGTTCAATCCTTAATAGATTTCTTAAAACTATTTAGGAAGGATACCATCTTAGACACAGCGGGAAGGCTATTCCATAGTTTTGTTCCCCGGAAAGAAAAGCATTTTCAAGAAAACCATAAGACGATTATTGCTTACTTTCAGTTGTTTCTGTTTTGGATCACAGAAACATTATTCCACGGGGGGGGGGGGGGGGACCTATATCATTTGAAATTTCAACGCTATAAGTAATATCATAAAGACTGGTTTATTAAGGATGCATAGGGGCAGGGGGGTTTAATTTTTTGTATTTTTCAAAA
>REGM01000088.1:155678-194607 GCA_004194415.1 Aurelia aurita | reverse complement strand
TGGTAGGCCTAACTGTCTGACTGCATGCTGACTGTAAGGAATAATTCCGTATCGCAACAGTAATCACACAAGGCTTCTTGTCTCCTAGATAGCGTAGGACTTGACAGCAAATTGCACCTTATATAAACCCATATTTCCAGATTTTAGAGTACTTGATATCCACTGTGACTGCAGGATTCCAAATGGTAAGCTTCCTCACTGCTCCACAGCTTTGAAGACCCAAAACAAAAGCGGCCATTCAAGGATGAGAGCGACAGCATTATGTTCGCCGTGGACGTGGACAATCAACAATGATCAATGCACCCAAACATTTCAATGTTCAACAACAACAACTATCATGCCTGCGCACATATTTCCTGGCCTTTTTCGTACCAAGATGTTCGGGCAAACACCGTTTTAAAACATCGAACTTCAATTTGAGAACCAACCTGACTCTATTGTTGTCACTGAAACAAACCAATCATATTGGCCAAACGCTGTGACGTTGAAACTGCTCTGAAACGTGGACATCGGCTGAGCGAATGCATTTTAATATTTGCATGGCGCAAATCAATTACATCTTGGAATTGCGTGAAAAAAACTTTGGATACCCTGCAATAATTCTACTGTTTGTTTTTTTGAATTCTTGATTATTTTCAAATTACAAGGTTCTTCTTTTCATGTGAAGAATTACAGGAAGTTTGGAAAAAAATTGAAACCATCGTAATTTCTAAATTTTTGAAGGAAACATGGTAGAATTTTAGAAAAAACCATAGTTTATGAAGGTCTACATGATGAGGGCTCTTTTGATGTCTCGAACCGCTTGACTATCGGGTTACTGTTTTTCCTTAGTACTGAAGTCTTACTATTTCTTCATCTTTCCCAACCCCAGTATTCCTATAACTAATTTCGTCCTTCTTCTATAGGCCGATTCATTGCTCGATCTTCTTGGAGACTCCAGTGCAGACACAAGTTCGATCGTTTCAAATCCGACTGCACAGCCCACGCCTGCTCCTCCGTCATCAGGAGGTGGTGTGTTGGACTTATTAGGAGAACTAGACATGGGAGCAGCGCCTATTATCAATCAAAACAACTTACCAGGTATGACAAATATCGTGGAGTGAAAATAATATTATTTTTAATCCTTGAACCAAAAAACTTCAAGAGCTAGATCATAAGTAGCTTCCTCAATTCAAAAGTTATGAACACATGTTTTGTATTACCGTTTAATTAAAATACGGCAAGATAACGCCTGGACAACACTTCCTCCTGCAATCCCAGCGATCCTAAGTCACCGATTGAATCGATTGAAACGATTGAAACCATCATATGGAAACCAGGCTTCACGAGATATTGCAAAATGTAGAAATGGCTTTAAATTTGTAGTGATTTGTGTTTTTTCCATTTACCTGGTTTGAAGCGAGCTACAAAATCACAACAAATTATCGTTAAATCCGATTTTTATTTTCCACCACCCCTTGATATTTCCTGGATAAGATTCTTGTATCATCTATGACTCAAACTATGATGCGAAGCAACAAGAAATAGTTTTTGACAAAAAAAAATTAATCTAGATCTTGACACATTCACTTTTTTCACTTGGGAAGGTTTCAATTTTTTGGTCACCTGGTATTATCAAAGTCAGTACGTTATGGACACATTTTTATCGGATGCCTTTTAGGGGCTGATTACACGGAGCGGGCTAGCCCGGTTAACCGAGGTTTAGGTATTCACTCGGGATCCTGAGGTCAATAACACTTACATTGTTTGAGAGACTTTCCATTACATGGCAAGCAGGCTGGCCCGGTTAGCCGAGATCTCGTATGCTGCCTACCGGGCTAGCAGGTAACACATTCTTCTCATGTAATCGATTCAAGACCGGGCTGGCCCAGCAGAGCGGGCTGAGAAATCTGCAACGCATGCGCTTTATTAACAAATTATACGATTATGGCACCAAAGATTTTACAGCCCGGGTTGGAATTCTCTATGTAATCGTTCAGATCACTTCAGCCCTGTTAGGCGAGCCAGCCCGCTTAACCAAGCCGACCCACCCGATGTAATCAGGCCCTTAGATGACGTAGAAATATGTCCTTGAAAGGAATTGCTGTATTTGATGAATAATTGTATATCCATCTAATTACGGCTATTCAATTTTTTGTAGACATCGCCTCGATGCAACCAATGTCTTTACCGACCGGAGGACAAAGTAATGATTTAGCAGATCTCCTTGGAGGACCTATATCGCAACCAATGCAGAACCCAATGAACAGTATCGCCTCCACGAGCATGATACCGATGACATCAATGAGCATGACGACTCCTAATACTACCATGCCGAATCTGCTTGCACCAGCTGCAGGTAATTAATTAATCAATCAATCAATCAATTATTGATTAAATCAATTAATGAATCATTTCGCTAATCCAACAAATGTATCCGCTGTTTGAAAAATCATTTTGCAAGAACTACTCAACAAATTCGTAACATTTTATACCCTTCTTCTCAATATCAAGCTATATTCTCACCTGTTCGCAAGTTTGATGATGTCCCAAGAAAACATTAGATTACATTTTTCTTTGAATTGAATGGCTTGAAAGGAACTTAGGGTGCTTTGCTGTAAATCTGTCGTGAAAATTTTTTTATTTCTTCATTGGGATGTGCGCTTGGGATGGGATGTTCCTGTTGATATAAGTTAGATTTGTTGCGTTAAACGCAAGAGTACAAAATAGCTTTTGAAGGAGGTATGCTCTCTTAAGCAATAAAGTTGCCTGGAAAAAATCATTTTACAATCTTTGCCAATTATTTTGATATGGTTAGAATCCCTACATTCTTACGCATCGAATGATGTATAGTTTAACTAGATTCCGCTAATAGTTTGGCTTTTGGGGAGAGAAAACCCAATCTTGTGCTACAAACGTTTACCGTAACCTGAAACTGACCGAGCAACATCTCAAAAGATAGCTGGCCCGTCCAACTAAATGGTGATGCCATTCTTTTGTTGATAACATTTGGCTTTGTGAAGCTATGCATGATCTAGCACGTGAAGTTTTATGGGTCACCCTGTGGTGAGACCACTGATGACCAGATAGTAGATTGTCTACCTAAGTTCCTTGTATCCCTGCGGTAAACCTTGCTTAACAGGGACTCATAATAAAACAGTGAAAAGGATGACCCTGCTTAGGCCCATTCTCAGCTACCACCTTGCAGAAAGGAAATGCAGCAAAAACCCATTCGGTACACAGTTAATGACGAAAACTTAGAATACGTAAGTAGCGTAAAGTTCACACTATCGATTAAAGCTTGAATCGCATTGGAGTTCGTGGAATCTTGTGAGCTGATTGCCACCACAGTTTCTTGTGTGTGAGGGCCTAAATACTAAATAGGGGCAAGTTTTTCAAAGTAATATTATGAGTTTCTGTTGACCGTAACGACATCATCAAGTCAAAGAGTACAGGGAAGCAAGGGGCTCAGGTCTACAGATCGCCCGCCTCGATCAATCCGTTCCGCCTTATCTTTTATTTATATCAACTCAAACTTTCAACATTCGTCACGTGAAGATGAATTGCACTTCATACTTTATAGATATATCGTTTGTTTCGTCGTAGGGATCCCGGGAATCACAGCTTTTTCGAAGAACGGCCTGCTGATAAAATTCGATTTTGAAAAAGTTGCTGGCAATGCAAATAACGTTGTAGCAATTACAATGACTGCTACTAATTCACAACCATCACCAATGGCTGACTTTGTGTTTCAAGCTGCTGTCCCAAAGGTAACTGAATACTCTACTGAGTGTCGCAAAAAGTGAAGATACATTTGAAAAATCACTAAAATTACTTCATAATTTCAATCTTGAGAAAGTTTTTCCCTGAATTTTCGGATTGAATTTGCTTGCCTTGTATGATTAGTTTTTCCCCTATTGTGTCATCTCCACCCTTTGTAAGTAGTACGGCATGGAATTTGTCCGGATTTGCAATCACTTGATTCCTTCCAAGCCAATCTATGGCAACATTTGATTCTTGTTCCAAGATTCTAACCAGGTTTTGGGAATGAATAACTTATGCCACAGCCAAAATACACCTTTTTTCTATTCAAAAATGAGGAAGGCTCCATCAAAAATATATCATTCTCTGGCCTCTTGCTTACAGATTAAAAGTCGAATTAAACTACAAAAATGCACAGATGATTATCACATTGATTTCTGTGTCAATACCAAGCAGCATAGTTGCTGAATCTTGAACAATAGCAAGTGCTGGCTGAGAGAACAATAGCGAGAACAATAGTAAGAACAATAGCAAGAACAATAGGAAACGCAGATTTTGGTTGTTTTTACCTCGTTTTACCACTCTTCGTAAAAATGTAATAACAATGATAATAATAATAATGAGTCATGACCAGCATATTCACATGGTGGCTCTTGCCCTGGTCGCTACAAAGACTTTACAAGGTTGAAATTTCTAACATGATAAATCTAAAAGAAAGCACAAGAACCAATGCTACATCAATATAAAGCTATGTCCTACATCAATATAAAGCTATGGAAGAAAGAGAATGAAACTTTATCGCAAACTTGTTCCCAATATTTGGGTACATACTTAGACAAGGGGCTGAGGATTGTCATTTCATTTCATTTTCATCAAAATTCAAGCTATTTACTAATAAACAACATATCTACGGTAGCTAAAACATCAACACAATTCAACATACGAACTTTTAATACTACTTGCTACCGATTTAACAACAAATTACTATATCATATATCATATCAGATATTTATTTAAAGTAGGCTAAGAAAGGAATAGCTAGGTTACAGCTAATTAAGGCCTACTATTTAAATTTACATAATTTACAATTTGAAAATAAAACTATTAAAGGCAGTCTGTCACGCATCTGATTGGCTGCAGTAAAGTCAGTGCTCAGCACAACGAATGTCTTTGTGAATCTGTGCATTGGGAACAAAGGAGGGCTGATCTGTATCACTTTCTACGGCCGTAGAAAGTGATTAGGATCAGCAGCCATTCAGTTCTCCTATTCTTTGTATTCTCAGGACCACCCAATCAGATGCGCNTCATATATCATATCAGATATTTATTTAAAGTAGGCTAAGAAAGGAATAGCTAGGTTACAGCTAATTAAGGCCTACTATTTAAATTTACATAATTTACAATTTGAAAATAAAACTATTAAAGGCAGTCTGTCACGCATCTGATTGGCTGCAGTAAAGTCAGTGCTCAGCACAACGAATGTCTTTGTGAATCTGTGCATTGGGAACAAAGGAGGGCTGATCTGTATCACTTTCTACGGCCGTAGAAAGTGATTAGGATCAGCAGCCATTCAGTTCTCCTATTCTTTGTATTGTCCGGATCACCCAATCAGATGCGTGACAGACTGCATTTAAGGTGGCAATTGAATACAT
The DNA here is from genome assembly GCA_004194415.1 of Aurelia aurita. NCBI lineage: Eukaryota > Metazoa > Cnidaria > Scyphozoa > Semaeostomeae > Ulmaridae > Aurelia > Aurelia aurita. Next base: position 189,214 of record REGM01000088.1, on the reverse strand, counting down.
ATTACAGAACAAGTACTATTTTTATATCTATCCTGTTAGAAACCCAACCTTCGGGAGATGCACCTTGCAAAGCCTACAGTTGCATTTAGCACCATTCCAACATCTAATTTATTTCTTAAAAATAGGAAGGCTGTTTGATTGTTTTATTTCTTGCGGTAAAAGCTTCCACAGTTTATTTCCAAGGTAAGTAATGGACTCAACTCCAAAGGACGTGGTTCGTACCTTCTTGAGTTGAGCGTCGTTGCCATGCCTTAGATTGTAGCTAATGTTTCGCTGCTTAAAAATATCCTTCATAAATGATGGATTCAAATCGCATTTTGTTGTATAAATTTCAGTCATTAGCAACTATAGGTTTCTTACATGGATTGGCACCGAATTGGTCTGCTCCAAGAGAAAACCAAAATCATTCCCGTGGTCTTTGTATGCATTGCGTAATGCCCTTTCGTGAATATTCGTGAATCTTTAACCTCAAATGTGTATATTTCCTGTTATCGGTCTAGTATTAATGCCAAATCCTTAATGCGGATTAATTAAAGTGCATTGAAATCTTAGCATAAACACTGCGAGATTCTATATTGTATGTTATCATTTCAGCATTAGTGTCAAATCCTGATTGGACAATAGGATAAGATATTTGACCTATGACCTGGAGCAGACCAAAAAATAAGTCGGACTCACATAATTTGGATTTTTCATAAGTTGGACAAAAAGTATCAGTCCCAGACCCATTGGCATAAATCCTTGGAAAATTGTTCGCCAAAGTAGGATTTTATAAGTCGGATATTCGCGTAAGTGGGATCTTTTTAGGGGTCCCGTGAGTAAATGACATCATTGTGTAAGTCAGATTTCACCACAGAAAACGGGTACTAACGGTCTTTACTTGAACTTGGCGCCTTTGGGGAATACTTTAGCAAGCAAAAAGGCTGTTCGTTTAGTTCAGGTTTACTTTATTCTATGTGCACTTTGAGGAGTAAGTTACGTGAATAGCCTCTATTCTCTTGAAAGCCTCGATTCCAAAGCCTTTAACCATCGCAAGCGTTGGATGAAATCTGCCTCATCCGTAAGTCGGACAAAATCCGACTTAAAAGCTGATTTCCAATCAGTGAGATTTTCCGAGCGGGCGGAATTTTCACAATAAAAGGTTACTCAGGGGTATCTTTCTATTCAAATTCAAGCCGACATTTTCTTTCGTAAACAATAGGATTCCCGTCCGCTAGGAAAATTCCACTGACAGGAAATCAGCCTTAACGCTCAAGTCGGATTCGCAGAAGTCGGATTATTTCTATCGGTCCGAAGAGATCCGACTTATGCGAGTTTGACTGTATTCTTTTGGCTCATTCATTCGTTCATTCTTTCGTTAAATTTATTCATTTATTCGCTTATTTATAAAATTCTTGTATCCTTAATATCTCATCAGCCTACCTGGTTCTAGATCTATTATCTTTTCGAAAAATCATGCTGCAAAAACATAAACAACCAGTTTGCGAACTTTCAAATCACTTGTCACCCTGGTCCTTTCACGTTACACTTATTTTTTTATAAGAAACCGCTTATAAGAAACTCAACTCTCAGATCACCAAAAAGTTAAGAAACTCCAGTACTGGGAAAATATAACTTAAGAAACTATTTATTAAAAAAAACGAAATTCTTAGCATGTTTTTACTTTATTTTCACTTGTTTCCTGTATCATATTACTCAGAAGGTACTTGAGTAATGTCTAAACGTTGGAAAGGCTTCAAAAACTTTGTTTAGAAATGTTCACGAGGGCACAGGTAGTAAACATGAAGATTGTTATGAAACCTTTAAGAAACTCGTAAGAAACTCTGAGTACTGAAAATCTGATAATTTTAGGAAACTTACAGTACTGGCTCAAATTCTTAGTTTCTTATAAAAAAAATACGTGTCTTCTTTTATATTTCACTCCCAATTTGGATGCGTTGTGTCTCTCTGAAATCAGTCAAAAGTTAGTTTCCAGAAATATTCAAAAACACTGTTCGATTTGACATAGATTTTGATATGAATCTTCTCGTAATATTTTATAGTTCAGATTTTCTTTCAAATTTTCATATATTTTTCACATATTTTAGAGTTAGTATGCTTGACACTAATCTTTCAAATGTATGTTTTTGGTTCGTGATACCCCCTGCAAACGATTATTTGTATTCGATTTAATCTATTTTCAGGAGGTCAGGTCTTTAATTTATTTTCCTATATTTCAAAGTTATTTTTGATATTAACATTTTGAACAAACGTTTTTAACTTTATTCCAGGTTTCACCCCCCTGCAAAACCACGTTTCTCATTTAATTTAACCGCGAAGTGATGATCTCACCGGGTTGAATGAAAGCACTACATTTCTGTGTGATTACATTTCTCAGTTATAGACGTTTTATGTCCTCATTTCAGAGCTTCCAACTTCAGCTTCAACCTCCGTCAGGAAGCGTCATTCCACCTGGTAATTCAGGACAGGTCGTCCAAGTAATCAATGTTGCCAATCCTACGAAGGTAAGGAAATCACATTGCATTTCATGTTTACTTTCCTTTAAATTATTTGTTTGATATTATGCAGCATCATTTCGTTTCGCTCACATGATGAACAGCTTCGTCGTTTTATCTGAATTTGAAAATTCTCAAAATTCGATATCCTTAAGATTTACAATCCGAACTTTTTCGCCGTTAATCTCGTGACTGAAACTTCTGAAATTGACCAGGGTACTTGCAAATAGGATACCTATTTTGAAAACATCTTAATTTAATGTCAAGTTGAGAGAAGAGCAACTGAAAGGAGCTTGGATGAAAGAACGTTATGTGAATGTAACATGCTGATATAACATTCGAATTGGTGTTGCAGTTGTTTCAGTGTTTGCGTCATTGTTGTTTCAAACTATTATTGAGGTGATCACCCCAATCATAGTTTCTCTCAGAAAATATAGGAATGAGCTCAGCATTATATTGCATGACAACGATATTGATATAATTAGCCTCAGTGAAAACCCGGTTGGACGAAAGAATCGAAGATGCTGAAGTCTCGATTCATAAAGGATAGCTGGTCGGCTTCCTAGTTAAACGTGGAAAATATTTTCCATTACGATTGGAATGTGATGACTACAAGATTATGAACAGACTATGCCCTGAAAGCCTATGGGATAAATACCAACTGAGATCTTTTCACTCGACCTATAATACGACGCATTGTAAAGATCTCCAGATCCCTAGATATAGGACTGAATTTGCAAAAAACGGCTTTCACTATGCAGCTCTCAAGATATGGAATGACACACCTGCCGAAATTCGTGAGCTACCAACACTGAATCGTTTAAAAAAGAACTTAAAACGCATCTAAAGAGCTAAACTCTCAAACACAACTCCCTGGAAGATCAGCAATGGTTAGGTTTTATAGAGCTGTAGGTTTATATTCTTCAAATTTTTATCGTTGTTTTTATATTTTAATTTGCTGAAGGGTTAATTTGTGCATAAAGAATATTAAATGAAAAAAAATTAAAGAGTGTGTTTTATTCTATGCTATCGTTGTATTCTTAGCCTATTCTTATTTAATTGTGTGCAAGTTGATTAAATAATAATGTAAAGTTTTCGTAAAGATTCCCGTTAATGTTGGGTGATCACCCCGAATTTGATTCTTTTTGACGGTTTCCTTCTTGAGATGAAATTTTCCAAACGAAAAATTCTTTGATCAATATGTTAAGAAGCTAGATAGTTTTAATTCAACAAGACAGTGTCGTTTAAAGGGGCAGTTGGACGTGAGGCTGCGCGGGNATCATTGCGATGTCATAGCCTGAGCCAGCCCGACGAACAGCGAAGTTTTTAACATCATATTCTAGGAGAGGGTTGCACTAAACTAATGCCTAGCTGTATTATTTTTTGATAAGATAAGTTTCTTTTAGTATCCCTTTTCCCTGAATTTGAAAATTTGATGCCTACCTGTCTTATTTTTTGATAAGATAAGTCTCTTTTAATATCCTTTCTCCCTGAATTTGAAAATTTGATAAAATGAGATGGCTGAGTGTCAACTGCTTAAATCAGTATTTTGTATGTTAGAATCTTGTCTCCTCTTTTGCGCCAGTATTGTAACGTTGGTAAGTTAAATTCACTGAGACAACCCTTGTAGCTCAGATGCCTCAGAGTTTATACAGCATTGACTCACCTATTATGTACAGTTATTAGGCAGCAAATCACTAGCATGTTTCTTAAATTCGTTGCATTCTAGATCTTAACAATTTTTTCTTTCACGTTTCAGCAAAATTTACGAATGCGATTAAAGATCAGCTATTCATTAAATGGACAACCTATTGAAGAACAAGGACAGATCGACAATTTCCCCCCTGCCGTCATCCAGTGAAAATAGACCCATTTTAGCAGCATAGGCGTATTTCCTATTCTCCCCTGGATAAATAGGCCTTAATTTTCTAAAGGTGTAGTTAGAATTTATGGCAATAATTTTATAACTAATCTCAAATGAAGAATTGTTGCCAAATGAAAGAAAACCCGAGAGGAAGGAGGAAGACATTTGTTCGTAAATTTCAGAAAATTGTGTAGCAGGTGAAAAGGCAGAAGGCCTACACTGGTTGTGGAATGATTTCTTTGCGACTTAATTGCCTCTGGCGCTGGGTGATGGCCTCTTTCAATGGCTCTCCAACTGAGCATTCTCTGTGTAACTGTAAGACATTCTGTAACGAAACAGATGGAGGAGTGAAATTACCTGCAAAATACACCTTTTTAGCTGACGGTCGCCATTATACGGACAATAGAGCTTTTTGCTTTGCCAGATTTGAGCTTTGGAGCGAGCGGTTCAAGCTGGCAAGTCTTCGTGGTTTGAATTCTAAACATTCTTTTGCATAACAAAATCAGCTAACTATGAACGAAAAAAACGAGAAAAAGGCCAGAAGGCGAATAAAACTTGCCTGTATATAAACTGAAACATTCGTAACACAATGTGAGTATATCTTTGATTAACTCTCTGAAAAGTGTTCTGAGATCCGAAGCAACTTCATTTCAAAGCTAGCAGTGTTTTACTTATAACAGGGGTCGTGCTTTTGTTTTCTTTCTCAAACTTTGCCAGATTTGGACGCTCGATCCAAGCCTCTTTTCTAGCAAGTAAAAAGATCTATTGAGATCGAATTCAATTTTTCACTATTTTCAATCAAGAAAGAATTGTTTCTTCTAATCTCCTTTTTACTTGGTAAAAAGATCGATTCACAGAATGTCTTTTCTTCNAAACTGAAACATTCGTAACACAATGTGAGTATATCTTTGATTAACTCTCTGAAAAGTGTTCTGAGATCCGAAGCAACTTCATTTCAAAGCTAGCAGTGTTTTACTTATAACAGGGGTCGTGCTTTTGTTTTCTTTCTCAAACTTTGCCAGATTTGGACGCTCGATCCAAGCCTCTTTTCTAGCAAGTAAAAAGATCTATTGAGATCGAATTCAATTTTTCACTATTTTCAATCAAGAAAGAATTGTTTCTTCTAATCTCCTTTTTACTTGGTAAAAAGATCGATTCACAGAATGTCTTTTCTTCATATGACATTTTGGACTCCATATTCGGATTTAGCATCTTGAATTTTAATGTGGTTATGAGTTTTCGCCTTCTGTAATATTGATTTCATGACGATGAAAATTATCACAGTCTGTAAGGGATTTGACAGTGAAATCGTTTTGGTGAAACAATTCACCACACGTCATTTTTACAGGCAATTCGCTTGTAGTATTACAAACCGTTTTATTGTTGTGAAGTCAATATTACGAACACTATAGAGATGTGAAAACTTGTACCTAGACTATAAAGTTTGGAGTCATATTCAGCGCTTGGAGTACTTATGTACGAGAGGTATTTTGCAAGCATTGAAGGTCTATGATTGTAAGAATTTATTCCAAAACTATACTTTGTTAATTTTATTGATTTGAATGAGTCTCTGGTAGCCTTAAAAACAGAATTCAGTTCCAGTAGAATGCGCGTTCCACAAATACCTTGTAGTTTAGGTAGACTTTGCTGTTTTTAGGTGAAAGGTCAAGTCAAAACACTCTCTCTGTTATTGTTTGATTTTTTGTATAATGTTAATTTGGTCAAAAAATTCATCTCCAAATTCTTAAAAATGAAAGACAGAATATTTGGTCACATCACCAATCACGGTAAGGAACATCCAACTGCTTTTTAAGAATGAATTTGTTTGTTTCCTTACTAATTTACATCCGTTTTCCCGTCGAAAACAAGTCCGTTTTGCACCCGAATAGTTCTCAAAATCACCCCGTAGAACGTCTGTGCAGAAGTCCATAGGTTGTTCATTGCGGTGGAGGGACAACACGGTGTTGGAGGGATAACATGCAGTAAGGCGGAGAATATTTTTAGTGTGAACTTCAGCAAATCAAAACAATTAACGAGTTTGTAGTAATAATTTTGCTTTATCGCAAATCTCACCTGACTTCTATTTTTGATACGGGCTTCGAATAAGATATTTCATCGACAGGAATACTGAGCTCTGTAACTACCATAAGGTTGTCTGACTTAATTCTCATAGTAGGCCAAAAAAAACCTTCACAATTTGACAGGCAACTGCGAGGAATTTTTCAATTTCTTTACGTTTCCCAACCGCTAAAAGATCTTATTAAACTTGCAAATATAGCAGGGTTTTTAATCCTACATCCAAGTTGTCCCAACACGATTTCAAACGTTATTTCTCGAGCTCTTAGGCAACCAGCTTCGTTGTATTTTGCTGTCAAAAAAGTGAACTTAATCTTGGCGTACCCGCTACATCTCCAAGTTCTGTGCTCCCGTGAAAATTCAAATTAAAGCGTACGTTATCCCATGGGCGTTAAGAAACGCGGTAGTTGTTGTTCCTACAGCAGTTTTGCTCCACCCTGTTTCCCTGTGTTTCCTTGTATCCCTGTGTCCTGCAAATTTGAGTAAACAGCAACGTTCACGGGCACAGGGACACATGGAAGAACAAACTGCTATAGGAACAACTACTGCATTTCTTGAAGCCTATGATTATCTTTGTCGCCTTTTAGGGGCACCTCGACAATCCCCAATGGAACTTTGTTGCCGATATATGTAGAATTTTAATTTCAAACATGGGTATAATTATCAGATTTGGTGCAGATTACGTCATCACTTGGATTTGAATTTTGATTTATCATTGGATAATTTGTAAACTATGATATTCATTTGTATTTCGTCTTGCTTCTGTCTCCTATAGTACAGACGTCAAATCTTTAATTAAGGTTGCACAAACGGTTATTGCATCGTCCTTTTGGTTTATGGCTTGAAAATAACTTCAGTTACTTTGTTGCACTTTGGAAATTTGTGTATCTTGATTATTTTCGGAATTACAGCACTTTTCTGTTTATTGAAAAATTTATGACAAATGTTAAAAGTAATTAAAATCATCGTAAATCCTAACTAGACTAGTAGAGAAAAACCACAGGGACCCCTGGAAAATGTTGGAAAATGAATAACCCCCCATCCCACGCAATTGTATAGAGTCCCTAACCCCTAGCCTCCTTTGCAATAGCAAAATTGTGACGTAATGCCATAAGCTGTCATAGTCATAATTTGGCTATTGCAAAGGAGACTATGGACTCTATATAATTGCGGGGATGGGGGGTTATACATTTTCCAACATTCTCCAGGCGTCCCTGTGAAAAAACAGTACAATCTTCAAGAAAATCAATATAAGCGGGGATGGCTCAACGGTAGCGCGCTTGACTACCAACCCGTGGGTTGGTAGTTCGAGTCCCCGCCCTGTCGAACCTGCTACGTAGAGTGAGGAGAGTCGCCAACTCTCTGTAATTCCAGGCTAAAGGAATCGCGAGGTGTGGTCACATCGAGAGGAAGGATCAGGACATTGCTTCGATAAGCTTAGCTTCTCAGTGTCCTAAAAACTACCTTCGGATGCTAGGTAGCAATATAGAAAAAAAAAATCATAGTTTATGAAGGTCTATAATATGGCGGTAAGCAGATATGTGTAGCATTTCTGGCTTACGATTTAGCTATTTGATGTACGTCACAAGCTCAAAACTGGTTGAAACATAAAAAATGCTGTAATTCNGCAATATAGAAAAAAAAATCATAGTTTATGAAGGTCTATAATATGGCGGTAAGCAGATATGTGTAGCATTTCTGGCTTACGATTTAGCTATTTGATGTACGTCACAAGCTCAAAACTGGTTGAAACATAAAAAATGCTGTAATTCTGAAAATAATCAAGATATCAAACATGTCCAAAGTCCAATTATAGCAAAGTACCTGAAGTTCCTTTTCACCCACGAAATCAAAAGGAATGTGCAATAACCATTCGTACAACCTCTGTTAAACATTTTACGCCTATGCTGTCTTCTAGTTGTTCGTCTGTCCTCTTGCTAAAATAGACAATCACGGAGCAGATGGCCACGAGGGGCACATTTTCCCAGAATTCATCACATTCTTAAATTGGATCATTTATGGCCATGTTGTGATTTTGTAATAAAAGATAAAGAATTATGGGAAAGTTCCTCCCTATCGCCATCTTTTCTTTATCGTCTACTGCGTTTCTAATCTGTTAAACCATGGCCAAACTAGCAAGATTGTTTTAGAAACTTTTGAGATTTGCTCCTCAAGAAAAACGTTTGTCCGTTTCGCTATCTTACAAACATACTCGAGGAGCTAAAATCTATAGTCAAGGGCTCCCCAAAATCATCCATCTTCAACAAAATTTTAGACATACAGGAGCATACAAACCAAATATTTCAATAGGGCACAGGGAAACCCCAAGTCATCCAATTTCACGCTTATTAGCCAATGACATCGCCGTATTCCGATCACATGACCGAAAATAAGCTTTTTGAGACAACTTTTCAAGTACCTTTACGAAAATACAAATGGAAAATAAACTAATAAAGATACAGAGCTGGTTTTACCACGAATCGATTCTACAGGCCCATATTTGCTCTTCTGCATTTGGTTAAAATCTCATCAAGGATCGGCGGTACTTCGAATTTCATCCCTTCGAATATTGGCCTATGTTCAAATATTTTTCGGGAACGCTACAAATTAGATATAGCTTCCAGAATTTCACATGTTACGTGAATTATATCACGGAATAATCTAAAAATGTGTTTGATATGGTAAGATTTCAAAATCCTTGACGAGTCATTGCTATATGTGCTACCAAAAAAGGGTAAAGGGCCTACCTTCGTCTGCAGCAGAATCCCAATAATCGGCATTAAATCCATTTCTTTCGCTGTACTGTTTTCTGTTTTTTTCGCTGTTTTCTTTAGTTGATTAGTTTCGTTTAATTTTGTTAATTTTGTTTCTTACTGCCATACATTTGTAATGTAGTGCGTAATAGTAGTAATATGATAATGACTAAGGCATCGGATCTATTTACCAGTATGATCAAGACAAATCCCACTTCTTTCCATCGTTTTAGCGTTGTTAATTTTGACAAAATGTGATCAAATCTCACAGTCTCTGCAGCGAACTCTCCAGTCCAAGTTTTGTTGTTGCAAACGCCGAGGAAGAATTGCGTAAAACAAAAGTTTGTGCAAGGCTCAGGTCCCCCATATGACGCAGCGAATAGACTGAACACAACTCCTCGGGAATGGAATTGGTCGTGCAGGCGGTAGAATGGATAATTATTCAGAAGTCTTTTTCAAGCTTTGTCTGTCTATATGAAATGATAAATTATGCAGGTTAGGTTTTATACGGCACAGTATCTGCTGCATTTAAAGTTCCTTGGATTTTGCTCAAAATTCTTAACGTAACGATCGATTCAATGTAATTGTGTGCAACCAGGGGCAGCAGGGCATCTTTTAGCATTACAAAGTGGTGGGGGAATTCCCCACCAGCCCCTTTAATGTCCCCACCAGTGAGGTGTCCTTTGCTGTCAAAAAATGTTTTCAGAATGTGATAGATGTAAATTGAAGACAAGTTTGATAAAAGACATAATATAACCAGAAATATAATAGATAAATAATTGTAGTACCATAAAATTGCGTAGATGTATAAAACACGACGTTTCGAGCATGTACTCGTTATCAAGTGAATCGAAATTAATCGATTCGAGCAAAGAGAAGGCAAGATTAATAGATAAATATTCTAATAATAATTAAAATAATAATTATAATTATAATTATATTCTATAATATTCATCTATTATATTTTTGTTTCATTGTTAATGGTACCACACGCAACAACCACATTTATAATATAACCAGCATTTTTATACCACCCCTTTGTATCAATTTTATTATCAGATTCGTCATCTCATTTTACAGTTTGCGTTGATGTTAACTTGGTATTAGATAATTACTTTTTTTCAAGAATTCGTTATTATGAGTGAATTCTAAACTTATAGCGTTTACTTTAAAGGAAAGCAAAGGCAGCAGAGGCAGATTCTCTCGACTCTCGCATGTTACCAACATAAATAGCTGTCTCTATCGACTGTAAAATGCCTTTTGGGCTATCTAAAGGTGCCCTTTCAATAGATTCCCCACCATTCAATATTTCTTAAAAGATGCCCTGAGGGGCGGGCAAGTACTGTAAAATTGTTGACCACATGTTTGTCCACAAGAATGCGGGGAAAAGACCGGTTTTCTTATCACAGAGTTCCTGCAAAAAAAACAATTTTTGGGACAGAGGAAATTTGAAGAGTCTGATCTTCTGCTCCAAGAAAATATATCTTACTGCTGTTTTGCCTGACCAAAATTCTGAAACTTACCCTTCAATGGTTCCACCTTTGTCAGGCAAATTTATGTGAAAAAGACCAGTATCTCAAGGAAGACTACCAGTTTTGGTACACTTCTGCTTTAACAGATAACTACAACCTGATTTCGGATGTCGGATGAAGCTTTTTGACTAAAGCAACCGGTGGGACAAGCATCGTCAGTGATGATTTGATTCAAAATTTTCTGCCAAATTGAAGAAAAATAACAGCGGAAATTTGTCATGCAAAAATTTTTATCGAACTACAGGTTTTCGGACAAAGGTAGGAACATCGTCTACAGAGATGATTTTGAAAATATTAAATGCCGTGCATGTGGACTTGGCCAAGAGTCCTATGAACATATTATCAAAAATCATACAAAGAAATCAGGGGTGGAGCATATCTACAGAGATGATTATGACCGCCTTGTCAAATACACAAATGAAGTAATGAAGTTTATTAGAAGGGTGTAAACAATTAAGAAACAATTCCACCCTTTGAGCCTAATCCAATCCAGTGTTACGTATAGATATGATATGTAAATGCATGTATGACTGTACGTAACTGCCCCGGAATGGGGATTTGGAATTATTATTATTATTATTTTTACAGTGTGATATGCCCGCCCTTTATGCCCCCTATGTAACTGTGCCTGTGTGTAACAATTAGTTTCATAAATGTAACAATCGGTCGGGCGATCGGTATCAGATTCCAAAAAGCTGTTGTAGATAAATTCAATTGCTTTGCGGCGAGATCATGGACAGGTTAAAGAATGTGAGGACAGAAATTATTGTAAGTTGCGGATATAACATGTGCCAAAAAGGGACTGTCACACCATCTGTTCTTAGAGATTTGTGCTAAATTTAGCACAAGGAGATAAATTTGTCAAACGTGTTTCAGCAATAGATCTTTTCTCTTCAACACATCGAAGTGAAATTCTCTCAATTATTGACTATCAACCGGAGGGGGGGGGGGGAGTAACTCCTACAAAGGTTTGGCATTTATGTGCCTCTGAGAATCCAGAGGGGGGACCCATAACCAGGGCAACATTTTGAAAATATAACCCCATAACCAGGGCTAATATTTTTCACTAGAATCGTGACAAGAGAAAGGTACGTACTATTAGTATTAGAGAGCAAACGTATTAGAGGGCAACTCCTCGTTCAGCAGACCCATAACCCGTGCAAAATCGACAATGCATGATCCATAACCAGGGCAAAATATCGCAAACTAACCCATAACCCGGGCAGGCACATGTATGCTGAACCACCTGTAGGAGTTACCCCCTCGTACCCTATGGGTACCAGAGCCAAAAAATAATAAAAAGAAAACAAATCCTTTCCTTTAAATTTTGAGGCTCTGGTACCCAGGGTACCCCCCCCCCCCCCCCTATGAATGCACAATTGCTAACTTTCTTAACTTTGACATTATGGGGTCTTTTTCTCCTCTTTCTCCCCGAAAACTTTTGTCAAAGGTAGCAACATTGTAACCAGAGGGGAGCAGAGTGAAAATTTTGACTTGGGGGTGACGACAAAAGCTTGTCATACCCCTCCAAAGACAAAAACTTGTTTCAATACACGTTTTTTTTATATAATAAACTGGTTTATAAGAAACTATTACGAGGATTGCCGAAAATTTAAGAAACTCCAGTACTAGATTGGGAAAGAGCTAAGAAACTTTCAGAAGCAAAATTCAAAGATTTTATGGAAAAGATGTCGTTTAACCCCTATTCATGAGTAATAATATTAACCAACCGTTTTATGTTTTGAATATAATAGAACACGTTTCTTCCCACCTGATGTTTTATACAGTATGTAAAGAAACATATCTCCAGCAGGGTTAGAAACTACACATCATAATTCATGCACTAAAAAAATAGGAAACAAATTGAGAAACTTTAGTGCTATAATGCCGACATTTTTTCATGTTAACTTAAGAAACTATTTTAGTACTATGACCTGATCTAAATTTCTTACAAAAGAACGTGTATGAGAATCTGAAAAATGTTCCAGAAAGTTTCTTGAGGGTTTCTTTGGGGTTTCCTCAAATTCTTGATGTTTACATCCAGTGTCTTCGTGAACGAAGTTTTATGAAGCAGTGCCACTGTTCTGAGTAGGGGAGAGTTGCGGGGCTAGTTGTCACAGGGGATGTCACGGTCTCATTTTTGCTGATACATTTGAAAGCATACGAGTAGGGCCAGGGGGCTAGGAGGATGCAGCCCCCCAACTATTCAGTCAAAAACACTAATAAAGAAAACTTACTTGGAGTAGTACTTGATAGTCATCTAAAGTTTGATCATCACAATCACATAAAAATGATTTGTAGTGAAGCTGGAAAAAAGATAAGCGGTCTTGCCAGAATAGCACCCTACTTAGACGAAGGGAAGAGAAAATTGTTAATGAAAACATTTATCACTACCTATTTAAATTACTGCCCAATTATCTGGATGTTTTGTAGCTGAAAAATGAATAATTTAATCAACAATGTTCACAAAAGGGCATTAAGGGTGGCATATAATGACTATGATTCCACTTTTGAAACTTTAACCATACATCAACAAAACCTGCAGAGATTAGCCATCGAAATGTACAAAACGAACATCAACCAGAATCCAGATTTTTTGAGTGACGTTTTCAGATTTCATCAATCTTCATATGATCTCAGAAATGAAACATTTNTTCAGTCAAAAACACTAATAAAGAAAAATTACTTGGAGTAGTACTTGATAGTCATCTAAAGTTTGATCATCACATAAAAAAGATTTGTAGTGAAGCTGGAAAAAAGATAAGCGCCCTTGCCAGAATAGCTCCCTACTTAGACGAAGAGAAGAGAAAATTGTTAATGAAAACATTTATCACTACCTATTTTAATTACTGCCCAATTATCTGGATGTTTTGTAGCCGAAAAATGAATAATTTAATCAACAATGTTCACAAAAGGGCACTAAGGGTGGCATATAATGACTATGATTCCACTTTTGAAGCTCTGCTTCTTAAAGATCATACTTTAACCATACATCAACAAAACCTGCAGAGATTAGCAATCAAAATGTACAAAACGAACATCAACCAGAATCCAGATTTTTTGAATGACATTTTCAGATTTCATCAATCTTCATATAATCTCAGAAATGAAACATTTTCTACAAAAAAACCAAACACAGTAATTTATGGAACGGAAACAGTTTCTTACAGATGTAGTCAGATTTGGAATAACATACCTGCCGAAGTAAGAAATGCAAACAATCTAGAAATTTTCAAAAGACTAATAAAACAAATTACTATTCCATGCTCCTGCAAATTATGCACCCAGTATATACCAAATCTGGGATATATCACATAGATTATCGTATTTCTCATTTTAGTTTACAAACATGTTGTATATTATATATATATATATTTTTCTTTTTCGTTGTTGCTGTTCTGTTAGTTGGTATTAATTAGCTGATTGTATTTATTTATGATTAAAGCTAGAATATGTATCCAACGTTAAATAAAGTATCAACAAAAAAAATACGTTGGAAAAATTTACCAAAATCAGCCTTCTTCTGGCAAAAATCCACCCTAAGTCGGGCAAAAATTCGATAAACAATAGACTTCCTATCGTGTAGCCCCCAGATTTTATCTTCCCGTACGTTTATGTTTGAAAGAAGTCCATCATCCCTTCCATTATCATCAATCAGGGCTGTAATAGGGGGTTCAACCCCTAAAAGTAGGAAGACATAACTTCTAAAAGGGAACAAAATTGATTTAACAAGAAAGGGGGCTGCGACTCCTTAGCCCCCTAAATGGCACCCTATCAGTATGACATTATGATGATTATTATTACTATTGGACATTGGGGCACACCCCATCCCCCCCCATCACGGTTTGCATGCCTGGAAAATTAAAGAATTGTCCTTTTCGTGGCATTCTTGGACAGGAATGATTTAAGGCCCCACCACAACAAACAATCGTTGGTCACGTAACCCCTCCACCGTTCAATCAAAACACGAACACGGCCTAAGTGTGCGTTGCAGACCCCATGTTGATAACTCGAACGGTGTTGACAAATCAAATGACATGATTTATTACTGTTACAGTCTCCAATTATGGTTTGCCAAATCACGGCAATAATCAGGAAAATGTTTCCTTGTATTTTCAAACATGCGAAAACATAGCGTGATGAAAATTATTCAAAACAGATACCCATTCAATTAATTGATCATTGGCCAACTGATCAAACAATTTCCCATTTTGTAAACACTCAAGTTTTCGCCAAGTCAGGCGATCGGAAAATTGCGAAGCCGTGAGATTTGTCCGGTATTCAAAAAGGCCGTCTTGTCGACCACAATTCAAAGGATACAACTGTAAGAAAGCGAAATTGTGGCGGGAATTGCGGGTCAAATCGCTGTCAAAATAAGATGTACACTCGTTTGTTCGCGATCGATCGAATATAAAAGCATGTAATTATGCATAAAAAGCACCCAGTTGGGCGGAGCACATGTCAAGAACGTCTGTACTAGACGCAGACAACTATCGTGCCAATGTGAGAAACACAGACAACAATAGATGTGAAACACAGACAACAATAGGTCTATTGTCTAGAAACATGTTTTTATCTGCCAATCAAAATGGCTTCTGGTTGTTTTCCTCGTCGCTGATTGGCTGAAAGGGCATGTAACGTCATGTCGAAAAATGTTCGCGATCAAGATTTTGACAGTCTCGAATGTTGTGAAGCCATTGCAAAGCCGTGGTCAGGCAATATTGCTGATTTTACGCATAATAACATAAAAATTGAACCTGCAAGCGATCTGATATATCCTTGGATAAAAATATTCTTCAGATCTGCAAGAAATATCGTCAGAAAATTTGCATGGCTGTGAAAGAAACGTGAAAGTTGTGAGGCCGTCCGTGAGACGCTGCAAATCATTACTCCTTATAAACACCGGTAAGATGCACACGTTTTTTCCCTTCAGTCTTACAAACAACATTACTTGTATTAATTTCATTCTATAAGGGAATCCATTATTGTTGTTGTGTCAAGGAAAGAGCAATCTTTTGCCCTGAAAATTTGGATCTTAGACCACAGATTCCCAGAGTCCTTGCATTGTCTAGCTATTAATTTCTTGTCTAGTGTAACGATCCTGTCTAGGTTTTTAGGACCGTTGAAACATATATCACTGCTTGAAGGTCCCTATGAAATACAGTGTAACTATAGCTGAATTATTTTCTGCAAATAAGTCATTTATTCACTAAATGGTATCCATTTGTTGATGACTGAACTGAGCAAACAGAGACCAATCTTAGGATAGGTGTTTTTCCTTATGGGTACAGAACGGATGTCGGGCTTTCATCTCCGCTCTTGTTGTTGAAGCGGCCTTTGGGCAGTTTTCTTGATGAATACTCCTTTTGGTCAGAAAAAATATATATTTGATATCACCAAGGCTTTCTTTGGGCATTTTAACCCTTGAAAATTCCCTAAGTGAGTGATTTTTGATGTCTTTTCTAGGTTTGCATACAGACGCAATTTGCATCAGCACCAGACCAAGCCGTTGCTAAAGTTGCAGACATCAAGGGGTCCCGAATGACTGGATAACTTCACAAGCCAAGCCCTCGGAGAAATGATTCCCCAAAGAGCAGAAATTTTACCCCGCAGCATTTGCAGCAATGAACAAGCCCCTCTTGGCAAAGGAATTTTCCTTCCCTTGGATACGGTAAGAAATGAATTGTACAAGGCCGATATCTGTTTCTAGACAACCAGTTTGTCTCGCCTCACTTTTGTATGCCTGTTTTTCCGAATAATGTTTTTCCGTCAGTTAATTTTGAACGTCATGTTTGTTTGTTAGTAAATTTAAGAATATTTTTAGACATTTCACGAGGAGCTTTGTGGCACACCCCCGCCTCGTCCAAAAATTGGTGAACCTCCTTCAACTTCTCAGCCATAATAGCTGTTTTACTGTTGTGGTACAGGTCAAATGGATCTGCTTGTCTCGTCGCTGTCTTCTGCACCCTGTTCAATGAAAATTTGCGTCGTAATCCAGAAAACATTCATAACATCGCTAGCGTGAGACCCTTGTATTATGGAGCCGGGCCAAAGATTGCTACACGCCCTCGATACACTTGAACAATGACGCTCTTGACACATTGAAACAATGTGCCTATTAAAAAGGGCACTTGTCTTGTCATATGTCATCTTAACCACGTGACCAATAAATCCCACGTGACCAAGCTTTGCGAAACCATGAATTGATCACCATGGTTCTGATGACAGACAGGTTTCTCTGTTCTATCAATCAAGGGCGTACATAATATTGAAAGGGTGGGATGGCAGAGGAGCTTTTCTATAACCATAAGNCCTACACACCCAAAAAAGTAACAAAATAGTAACATCCGTTTGTAAATCATGCTTTTCTTTATTTTTTAAACTGTTCTCATATTTTAGACCCAAAAAAATAATCCAGAATTTCATGAACCCAAAAAAATAACAGTACAATTGACTGACCCAAAAAAATAACTTTTGCCCAAATTTTAGTCCCAAAAAAGTAACCTGAGCATCCCTATCCTAAATATGTATGAGTACCCCCCCTGGGTATAGAGAATTTTCCACCCTTTCTAAGGGTGTGTTTGATTGGTACCAATTCTGAAAACGGTAGACTTGGCAAACTCGGAATTTGTGTTTGATTGACTCCGAAATTCTCAAAACGGTTTGGAAGGCCTTCTGAACCTTCTGCTCCAAAAGGCAGAAGGTTTGGCAGACTTTGGAGAGATCCTCGTTTTCATTAGCGAATCGCAATGGTGAATCCAAAACCTGCAGTTTTTAAGATTTTTGTGTTTGATTGGGAAATATATTTCCGTCTCTGCGGAGTCTACTGTTTTCAGAATTTGGTAGGTTTGGAATTACCAAGCAAACACACCCTAAGTATGCTCTAATTTTGTCAACAGGGAAATCATTTGCTTGGAATAAAAGAGCTCCCAAAACCACTGAATGCAGTTTCAGGGGATATTCGAGATCAATGGGCATATATGGCACATCTGACTGCTGCCAGGTACCCTTATGAGACATTGGTATCGCCATTTGCACGTGGGAGCATCATCGGCAGCCGTGATGGGTATGTGGTCAATCATATGCATCATCTTTGGTCTTCATCTCACATTAATCGGATCAGCAATATTCCATTTTTTTATCGTCGAGGTCATTTATGTAAACCAAGAAGAGGGACCAACATCAACTTCTCTTATATCAGAAGCAATGTCACCCACTCTACAGTACTGTTTTCTGTTGGAAAGATACGTCATCTCTCCTCTTTAAAGGTCTTTCGTAAATTTTTAAACGTGGCACATATTTTTGTGTTTACTTTTCAGCTCCTCCCAGTTTTATGATATGTTTCCAAATCTTTCTCATCCAAATGTATACCTTAACACCTCGCGTAACCCTGTGAACCATGCTTGCAAGAATTTTGTAATTTGTGTCAATATTCTATGCTTTTTGGATTTCTCTTTGAAATGCTTCCAATTATTGTCAGGTAATATTTCACAAGGGATCCGGATTTTTAGTATGATTTCAAGCTTCTCGCGGATTTTTGGGTCCTGGAAACTAAAGTCTTCTTTCCCCATCGAGAGACCCGAGGCTTGCCCCCTCCCCTTCATTACCTTTCTTGTGGCAGAAAAAGTAAATGCAAACGGGTCCGAGTCGAGTACGCAAAATGCAGCTTGTTGGGCGATACTCAGACCACGTTTACACTGTACCGGTACAGTTTTTATCCTCTACAAAGTTGTTAAGGCCCACGAGCTCCAGAACAAACTTATTCTTTAAGGCCCATTTCCACTTCATTCGCATTTCGCAAATCGCATGCGATCTTTTGTTTGAAATTCGCATGCGAACGTTCGCAATGCGATTTTGACCTTTTCGCAATGTTTGATTTCTTGCGAACGTTCGCATGCGAATCATTGTCCCGGATTGAAGGCAGCCAATTAGAAAACAACTTTGCGAAACAAAGAGACAAAGGGACAAGCGCTATCAAGAGATAGATTTCGTTGGCTGGATAAACAATTGAAATTCGTGCGAACAACTTTGAAGTGTTTTGCGAATTGCGAATGAAGTGGAAATGGGCCTTTAGACAGAAGGACCAAAAGTGTTACGGATTAGCAGGAACAGTGTAAACGGGAGGCTGATCCGTTACACTTTTGTTACGGATACAAAGCTGTACCAGTACAGTGTAAACGGAGTCTTAGTGAATAGGTTGTCCTGTTAATGAATTCATCATCAATATATATGGTGTTTTATTTTCTTTAGGTACAGTGCATTCGACTTCTCCATTCTATCTGGTGCGAGACGAAAGAATGCTACGCGGGAAACAACAAGCCCATTGAAAGCATGGTTACATGAACACCGTAAAAACCCGTATCCAACGAAAGGAGAGAAAATCATGTTGGCTATCCTTACGAAGATGACTCTCACGCAGGTATACTAAATTCTTAATATCCATTTTAGTTCTCCTGACTGGGCCATATTGAAAGAAGAAATAAAACTATCACCAAAGAGATGAACAGCATGCCCGCAACGACAGTTTTTGTGTACCCTATTACCCCTAATATTACACCGGCTCATTTGCACTTTAGCGAACCAGCTTTCAATATCGGCAAGTTACGTGTCATGGGGTAAGGGTTAGGGTCAAGGTGAGGTTTTGTACAAGGGGTTTTAGGGTAAGTTACGGCTAGGTAGAGTAAGTTACGGTTAGTTAAGGTAAGCTGGTTTAGTTAAGGTTAGTAGATTAGTTGGTCAAATACGTTCCCTAGAGCTATGACATAAAGCTGGTCCGCTAAAGTGCACAGNGGCCATATTGAAAGAAGAAATAAAACTATCACCAAAGAGATGAACAGCATGCCCGCAACGACAGTTTTTGTGTACCCTATTACCCCTAATATTACACCGGCTCATTTGCACTTTAGCGAACCAGCTTTCAATATCGGCAAGTTACGTGTCATGGGGTAAGGGTTAGGGTCAAGGTGAGGTTTTGTACAAGGGGTTTTAGGGTAAGTTACGGCTAGGTAGAGTAAGTTACGGTTAGTTAAGGTAAGCTGGTTTAGTTAAGGTTAGTAGATTAGTTGGTCAAATACGTTCCCTAGAGCTATGACATAAAGCTGGTCCGCTAAAGTGCACAGTCATCCCATTACACCTGCCACATCTTTTGAAAATTGCACACATCCTTATGGTAAAAGTTTGATCTTCAAGTGTCTCTCTTATTCGAGTAGGGTATGTCAAAGGTCCTTCAGTTTATTGTATTCGAGAAGACCTTATTATGTATGACGAAAGTACGAACTGCATGTCCTACATTCTTTCATTGAATATTTTGGTTTTGTTCAAGGTGTCTTGATAGGTGAACATGCTCCTATATTGCTCAAGATTTTCATAATCAAGTTTTTGAAGTATCTTTTTTTCAGAGGTTGTATTAATAGATATCACGAATCAAAGCAAAAATGCAAACATCGATTTCCTTGCCTAGAGAAGTATTGTCAAGTAATGTACCTTTCCTAGACTACCAGTCCTAAAAGTCTTCCCAATTTTTGTGGCTCGCCCCTATACATATGTACTTTGGGAACACCCCCAATGAAGTGTGATGACAATTTCCATGATCGGTCTCTGTATAAATTTAGATTTCAACTTGGTTTGCCAATGCAAGACGGAGATTAAAGAAAGATAACAAAATGACATGGTCACCTCGAAACAAATCTTCGGACAAGAGAGAATCGATTTGTAAAAGCTCAAGGAAGGATGATACGGGGAAAAGCATCAGCTCAATTGATGATGATGATGATGATTTTAGTGAATGTATGGATACTAATGAACGAGGTAAGGAGGCCTAAAGATTAATATTTTGTCTCTTGGATGACAACCGGGGCTTACTTTGTTCCAGTAGCATTTTGCGATTGATACAGACGGCGTGACGTCACAGCAGCGTTTAAAACACGACGCCATCTTGTTTTGGGGTGAATCTTCAGAAAATGTCTATATGTTGCTATTGGAAATTAGCAAAAAGTTGCATAAAATTGCTCCTCTATTCTACCTCGCGATAGGGAGTAGGGAAAGGATCGATAGCAATTGTCAGTCAACCTAAACCTATGAAGTAAACACACGAGCATGCTGTGTTTAAAAGCAAAACAAACATTTAGGCCAAGAAAGCTGTGAAAAACTTGCCTTTGCGTCGATAATTTCGTAGTTAGCACCACAAACTCTGTCGGCTGTAAGTTGCTCGTTGCTTCTTCAAATTCAACCTTCCTTTTAGACAATCGCCTTAATGGCTTCATTTACCCCAAGTCTGATTTTCGAGAGCGAATTGATCAAGTCACGTGACATGTCGTTTGTATGAATACATAAGGGCAGATTTTGTAACAATAAGCGTAAGCTGCATTTGATTTACACCCAAATTTAAAGCGATTAGCGATTGCAGACGAAGAGAGTTCTCTCAAGCCGTAAATCAAAGATTCCCTGAGACTACTATGGCTATCTGTTGTTGGTCAAAGCTTGAAGGTTTATTGAATATGCTAAAATCTTGGTGGCTAGCTGCCTCTGGTTGCGGGCGAAAAGAAATATTTACAATCAGGCATGAGTTTTGTCTCGGGTAGAAGAATTGACACAAATTTCTACTGCTGTCTTTCCTTGTATCGAATCTAGAAGCCAAGCATTTTGCATTTCGTTTGCACGCAAAAAGATAGGTAAATTTGACAGCCTACTCACAGCTTCTCAGCTCGATATAATTGACGGAAATTTCATGCCGCTAATTATTTTTTTATATTTTCCTCATTCTAATTCCAGATCCAAAGCATTCATGCAGCAAGGACCTATCAAAATTTGATGACCTTGACATGAACGATGATGTATTTACTGACGATGGCAAATCTTTGTGTGGGGATGAAAACCCACTGAAAGAACAAAAACCAACAACAAAATTACACGAAAATGATTCGAAACTGAGGCCTAAAAGTTCATCGGAGGGGATTTTGAAGAAGATCGATTTCGCTGGGAATAACTCGCCAGTTGGTAATTTACAGAGATGGGTTGATGGCCACTTCGGTAACCAATCACCGTATGATTTCCCAAGGGAGCTCACGCCTCCGAGAACACCGGTCGAGGAAGTTATATCCCCCGTAGCCTTCGTATCTAAGGAGATGATAAAACATAAAGAACAACCACTTCCAGTCAAATCAGGTGTGTAGATACTTTTTGTTTTGGTTTTGACCAAAGAGCTAAGATTTTGCTTCGTCAAAAATTATGTAGAAAGAGAATAATTTTGTCCCGCATCGTCTCAACGAATAGCTTTCATTTGCCATGTGGTAATTTTAGTGGCTTTTCTGATGGGCTGATTTCAAATAACTGTATTGTTGATGTTCTCGTTTCTTCCTTGATGGATCTTTACATCTTCAAATTTTGATGTGAGGAAAACAAAATGGCGGCATTTTTCATGCTGTGACGTCATCAGATGCCAATCCTAGAAAAAATTAACGAACGTAAAACGCAGGTTGACTGGATAATTTCACATGGATGCAAAAAAAAAATTATTTTTACATATTTAAAAATTATGGATTTTTTAGTAGATTTGTAACAAGGCAATGATATTTTTCGTGCAGTCATTTTATCTTGTTACGTCAAAAGGTAAATTATTCCAAATGAAATTTGCTTTTAGGTCACTATTTTTTAAGAGAAAGAGAATATTTCAAGGTTTTTTAAATTTGAACCATATGCTTGGAAAAGTGGACCCGATGATTCTTGCACAAACTAGCATAGGGCTCAAATCTTTAAAAAGGTGGGTGTAAAATTATATTGCATTATTCTTTGAACTGAATGGCTTGATAGGAACTAAGGGTACTTTGCTGTAAATCTGCCATGGAAATATTTTGATATCTTGATCATTTTCAAAATGGCGGCATTTATTATATTTGAGGCTGTGACGTCATCAAATTTCTAAATCCTAAACCAGAAAAGCGACAGATTTCTGCTTGCCACCATATTGTAGACATTCATAAACTATGGTTTTCTTGAAGATTGTATCATTTTTCCTCTATTGATATACGATTTGCGATAATTTAAAAATTTTCAAAATTGTCCATGAATTCTTTCAAAAAAAATATAAACGCCGCAATTTTGAAAATAATCACGGCAGATTTAGAGAAAAGTACCCTAAGTTCCTTTCAAAATTTTAAGGATTTCCCCAAACCTTTGATCTCAATTTTCTAATCCTATCTTGTTCTGCAGAACACGAAATAGTTAAATCAACTGAGATGGTTTCAAGCTGCGAAGAACGTGAAAAAGTCATTGAACGAAAACAAGAAACGAAAAATCGACAATACCCAACAACTCCAAGTTCGTTGCCTGAAGAATACGTAAGATCTGTGGCATCGAATGAAAATGGACTCCAAGGACAGTTCAGGTATTTGGAATTATTCAGTTACTGCGCAGGGTAAACCAGATGTGTACTGGGAAAAGATGTATTAACTATAGAGCTGATTGTTCATTCAAGCTAGACTTATTACATGAGTCCTTGTTTTCGCTCCATTCCCCCCTAACCATACCCTCACAATACCCATTCCGCTTCAAACAAGTTTTAGCGGAATATGACTGTAACAATAAATAACAATTCAATTCAATGGAGCAAAACTTTTACTCATATCATCAGTCTACATTCAAGCTTCCTTGAGCAGCTGTAAGATTCAGGCCCCAAGCTCATCACAGGATCTCATGAATATTATAACCGAGACGTGAGATTTTCGATTTGAACTTCCTTCTGGACGAGCATATGTCCTAATGCAGACTTAAATTCTATGCATGTCTCAAAAGTGGATGTTTTTGCTGAAACTCTGGTTATATTAATGCTAAGTTTCGAAAACTTGCCTAGGCCAACCATTTTATGAAAGGGAAGCCTTTCCATAAAAAGTACTGTTTTTTGTAGATGAAGAAAATTTTCCAAAAAATCTATAATTTGATGAATAAAAGACCACAAAAAGCACATCACTCGCCCACGCTGCTTCTCCTGCCTCCAATTTCTCCCACTTTGTAGAAGCAAACGTTCAGTTTGTTTATCAAACACCGCACTGTCTGCCGTCTTTGGTGTAGTCTTCTCTTAAAAACAAAGATTTCCTTTCAGATCTTGTGGCCTAACAAGTCATCGGGAAATAGATGCAGTATTGGCTCTTACGTCATTAGCCTCGCGATGATGCTGGTATTAAACGAGGCTACCAGTTTCAATATATCCAAGGAGTGTGTAAGTGAGAATTTGCCTTCCTACTTAGAATATATAGCATTTTAGATGTATTTCTGAGCATTGCTTCCATAGCTAGCAACGCGCATGTATTCTAATATATATGCAAACTATGTGTTACGGTGCATATATTATGTATCGGAATGCACTCTATATTCAAGCCTTGTTGATAAAGCGGAAAGCCCTGGTCAAACTGCAACTTTTGTTGAACAAACTTTGTAGATTTTTAGGTGAAGCAGTGCTTATTTTTGGCCTAATCGCAATGTACTGGACAATTTTCATGGTAAGAAAAATTCACAAAATTCCAGTAGGTCTGTCTGGTAAAGTTTGAAGCATTCTTTACGCGCAAATTTAAAGGTTTTATCATGCAGTGCTTACTGCTTTGGCCAGGGCCTAAGGATGTGTGATATGTCAGTTCAGTTTAAGAATCAAGCCTGACTCTTTGAAATGCATTGTTGCTTTGTTTTTAATAAACTATAAATTACATTTAGGTTACACAGTATTATTTAGTCATAACATGTTTCAAAATGTATATTGTCACTGTCTAAAATTTTATTTGGATAATGCTCCTAGAATGTATTTTCTGTTTACGTGAGGTCTATTTTATCTTCTTTAAAGTCATAAGTTTAAGTTCTTAAAGTCTTCCCGATGCCGGAAACTTTATATACCAAAATCCTGTTTTCAGGGATGATGAACAGTCTTTTGTTACTTTTAATAGGACCAGCAAATTTGTGGTTAAACAATCAAGGTAAAGTTATTATTTTTCAGCTGTCTATGCATTATTTTCCGTTGTTTTCCAACGATTGCCCTCCAGATAAACAAAATTTTCCTTGGAGCCCTGGCCTTGAGAGTCAGTCCAGTGAATAAAGAACGATTCTGAACTGACTATCAAACATCCACGCAGTCGACAACCACTCTAAACAGCATATATAGCCCATGGTGTTGGATAGAATATGATATGTAGAGTTTCACATTTTGATCCTTAGACTCTATCAGTTGGCACAGTATTTTCAAAGTGTTTGGTTTCATTTGCTTAAAAATTGCTCATACGTGTTATTGAACAAACGCCTTGCTCTACGCCTTGTTGAGCAACACTGTAATGTCTTGGAGTTAGGATAACGAGCTTTCGCTTCGAAAATTGAGTCAGCTGATAGAGCTAAGGCACAGGAGGCCCAATCGCGTATTAATGTTTAGATCTGATCTCTACACATGGACTCTTCCTGCCGTTTGCCGCTATGAAACCATAGGCTATTCAGTTCAATACAAATAATCTGTTGCTGCTGTTGTACTGCAATAACGCAATATTATTTGTGTATTGTATTGTGTACAGTAGTACAGTTATATAGTACAGTAACAGTAGTAATAAAAATAACATACAATACACAAGCAATAATGTTGTGTTATTGCAGTACAACAACAGCAACAGACTAGTTGTTTTGAACTGAATAGCATCTGGTTTCGTAGCGGCAAGCGGCAGGAAGAGTCCATGAGTAGAGATCAGATGATCAGATGTAAACATTAATACGCGATTGGGCCTCCTGTGGTTAAGGTAGCAGTCATTCTTGTTAGTCGTTCCTAGAACCTTTTGTTATCGTAGTATGCATTGCTTTATATTCGTTTAGTTAACTGCGATACGATAACGTTTGAGTCAAAGCAAGTCATCATTTTTATTAAGAACCACAGCGCCACGCAAAGGTGTCCCATTACCTACTCTCCTTCACTTTTCAGCATTAGGCTCTGGAAAAACAAACAAAATATTGTTTGGTTAATGTTTGATAAATGTTCGCTATTTTGCTCCTCAAACAATACTCTTTTGTTTGGCCATCCTATCAAACATTGCGTTAAAGCAGACTTTTTGGTAGGGTGTTTCAGAAAATGTTCAAAATCATGTTTGCTTTTCGTCAAAGTTTTTCTATTTGACTAGCCTGCGTGCAGACTATACTTTCCACTACGAAGGAGTGCCAACGAGGAAAGATCCTCGTTGGCACTCCTTCGCAGTGGAAAAGTATAATCTGCACGCAGGCTACTATTTGGCCACCTGTTGAAACATTCATTTTTTATTTAATTTCAAAATTTGCAAATTTTGAAGCAAAGATTTTCCAATAGCAGAGTTGCACTTGCATTTTTTCGTTGTTGAGATGTTTTTCCTCTAAAGTTATACGGTGGTTGCTCGCATTACCAAGTGAATTTCTGGTGGGAGTCTTCTGTAACGCGCTGCTAAATTTTGTCACCCATAAAGGTTGGTTACCTTCATGTAGTACGAACTACGCACCTGAAATCACACCGGCACACAAATTCTTAACCCTAACTCAATACATGTGACATGTGATGCGACAAAACGTCTTCTCGGATAGCTGGCGAGATTTCATATGTGAAAAAGATCACCTAAACCATTTCATGTTGATGTTGTCTTTTTAAAACACAAGGCAACATTGCCAATCAACGGCAGTTTAGTATAAACATTGCATTCGCTTCGACCATAGTCGGGTTTTATCTTTTAACCTTTGATTTTAGAAAAAGCCATCTTTTAGAATAACTTTAGTTGGTCTCAACGTACTTTCCGCTTGTTTCCGCTGTGGTTCTTCATTTATTAACTGACGTTTACTCACTCGGCAGGCAGAGAGTTTGGTCACTGGTTGACGTGCAGGGAATGCAGCAATTTTATTGAACTCAAGAAAGCAGAATTATAAGGGAATCGTTATAGCCCTAATCCTAACCCTAGGATGCCTTCCAAACCTTATGCTTCTAAAAACAGAATTTTTCGTAGAGTATGAATTTACAGTGATACTCAGTTTTTTATTTGTTTTGGACAAAATTTTGCCGATTCACAGAATTGGTATTCTTGTTTGGNTAGAAAAAGCCATCTTTTAGAATAACTTTAGTTGGTCTCAACGTACTTTCCGCTTGTTTCCGCTGTGGTTCTTCATTTATTAACTGACGTTTACTCACTCGGCAGGCAGAGAGTTTGGTCACTGGTTGACGTGCAGGGAATGCAGCAATTTTATTGAACTCAAGAAAGCAGAATTATAAGGGAATCGTTATAGCCCTAATCCTAACCCTAGGATGCCTTCCAAACCTTATGCTTCTTAAAACAGAATTTTTCGTAGCTAGTATGAATTTACAGTGATACTCAGTTTTTTATTTGTTTTGGACAAAATTTTGCCGATTCACAGAATTGGTATTCTTGTTTGGATTTCTACCGTCTTCAGAATGCAGTCGATTTAGAATCACTAATCAAATATGCCCTAAATAGCAGCAAACCCGAAATTAGGCCGTTTCTGCATCCGAAAAATATTTAGGCCTAAGATCTCCTAGGCCAGTTTTTCATCCCCCTTTTCGCCATTATCGTATCGCAGTTCCACGTGTGACGGAACTAAAGATAGTATAGATAATTGATTATGTAGAATTTCTATTGGTAGATTTGTTAGATTTAGATAGAATTAGAATGATAGCTTAAAGCAAATAGTTGTTTCGTTACTAATTGGGTTTTTGATCATCTAATGACCATTTGTTCTACTTAGGTGATTGACTGGGAGTTTTGGGTAGAATTTCAGCTGTTGTGTTCAATGTATATCGTTAAATTTGTTAATTAAGAGTATGTACGCCGCGTTGATTCACCTGCTTAGGATACTGGTCCATTTTGTTTATTGTGGTGTACAGGGGATAGATGGATGGCCTGAGGTAGGAGACGTACACCTGTGTTTATTTAAGAAACTTTAGGCCGCCTTTCGCTGTAAAACTTTCACAATTTTCTCAGAACAAAAACACCGTTTCGTTGCTTAAAGTCTACAAGATGTGGTTTGTACAGTCGCTAAAGATAGGTTTCTTGATATAAATAACAGTTGGCAAGAAAGGCAAATGAATCACGCTCAAAACGTATAGTTTTGATAAATCGGACTTATTAATAACAGTGCAATGACAGTTATACCATATTTAAACTCATATCAACTTACCCCAGGGCCTAACCCTCTTACCCCTGTAGACCCTGTCCCTTAGCGCATTTTCGCCAGCAGTTTAGATTTTGGCCATACTGTCTGTAATTTGTGATCAAAACATAGCATTAATCAGTCGATCAAAATCAGTCAATCAATCAAATCAAGTCAGAGCATACGAAATTTTAGCAATATCTTTTCAAAAATGATGTGTGCGC
The DNA here is from genome assembly GCA_004194415.1 of Aurelia aurita. Lineage (NCBI taxonomy): Eukaryota > Metazoa > Cnidaria > Scyphozoa > Semaeostomeae > Ulmaridae > Aurelia > Aurelia aurita. The sequence goes on along the minus strand of REGM01000088.1, from coordinate 161,134 downwards.
CTTGTCATTACAAATGCCTGGAGATATGATGCAGTACAGGTATTAAAAGACGAAGTTAAACATGAAGGGGTCGTGTGTCTAGTCTTCAAAAGAGACTTCCAAAACAATATGGTGACCGTGCAGAAGGGGTTGTAGCAGACGAAGCACATTGGTGTGGATTTTCGTTAATTGTACAAAATTGTACATTACGTTTCCCTTTGTCCTAAATCTTAGCATATGCTATGATATGCTACTGCAGTCAGTTGTCAGCACGATATGGAAATTTAAATTGGCAGTTGGTAGATTGGGTCTTGCTGTAACCGGTTGTATTTTAGAGAGTTTGTACCTAATCAATTTAGCTCCTTTCGTGCAGGGTGGATTGGGGCAAATGGTCACTTGATTTCTTGTACTACGGAGTGTAAAAAAAAGCAAGCTTACTATAATTGAAAATTTTCAAAAAATGATAAGATTTGAAGAAATGTAATGTATACCATCTGGAAGTACAACCTATCTTCTTTCCAATGATATGCAGTTTGGATGCAGCAATGGAATCATTTGTCATTTAATTGATATTTTAGTAAGTATGGCCTATTCAGATGCAGCATGCTAAATGAGCATAGGCTATACTTTCCAAAACGTCAATTAAGTGATGAATAATTCAATCAATGTGCCCAAGCTGGATATCCTTGGAAAGAAGATAGATTGTGCTTTCAGATGGTATGCGTCAAATTTTTCAAATATTATTATTTTCTGAAGAATCTCGAATAAAGGTCTGTTGCGTTTTTCTGAAACACCCTGTATATTCAGGCGAAGTGTCCGTGGTTGTAAACTCGAAGCTTTTTCAATGAAAAAAATTGCCTTTGTCCCTTAGTCCATAGTAGAAACTGATTTTCTTCAGCTAAATCGCAATAACAGTGACATCAGTGAATTTGTCCTCCTTGCCCCATCTTTCCCTACACTTTTCTTTATATCAATCTCATATCAGTACTTGTATATTAGTTAAGTGGCGAAAGCGTCTAGCAGTTTACTTTAAAATATACCATAATTTTATGGATTTAATGATGCTATCTGCAATGAAACGAATCTCCCTTTAACATTGGAGCTCTCGCGTACTTAGTCCTGGGCTGCCGCCTGGGGAAGTAGCACCACACCACTCATTCTTTAAGTTATGTACGCTTCTCTCCTCAAAGAAAAGCTTAAATTCCTTAAGATAAGGTGCCAGTAGCGGTAATCTGCTCAGCTCCTGTGATGGGGCATTGAGGGCTCTTGGAATGGATGATAAAAGCACAAAGGAATGACTCAGTTTTGGACAGGGGTGCCCCGAGTCTTCGATGACCCACCCTGTCTTATGATGATGGCATACCTTGTTAAACAATAGAAGTTCAAGAAATTTTGCATTTATGCAGTTTTAGGAGGGTATTTTTTACCAAAAGCACCTGCAAGCCTAAAAAGCTAGCAAATTCTTTAGTCGGCCAAGCACCCAGGTGCAATGCAGATCTCGTAGAAGATTTGAAAAGATCTCTGATCAAAATAAAATTTTGTTGAAGGGTTCAGTTCGAATTCATTGCAGAAGTAGATAGACAGCTCGTTCTGTTTCTTGTTAGTTATTTTACATTGATTTCGTATGTTTTACTTGGAGGAAAATGGCAACGACTAGGCTGCAGAGTTTTGACGACTGCTCACAGAACGTAAAGGTAGACTAGAACTTGCAAGAAATTGTTGATGAACTCAAAATAAACTTTTCGTGCAAATTGACTGGCTAAAGGCCTGTTTACGAGAATCGAGGAGAATCAAAATGCTAGAATTATGTTAGTCACAGGATGCCTCTTTCCTGTGATGTTACTGTGTTTTTGACAGGGGGCGCCCTGTATTTTAGAGCATCGCTGAGGGGCTAGAATATCTCCACGGCGGTGCGCTATAGGATATAGGATACATGCGATATTCCTAGCTTTAGTTTCATGGGCCATGAAAATGGCGAAAACAAAGACCAACCAAGAGATGACACGTGCAAGGCATGCTGGTCGAAACAGACACTTTAAGCAAGGAAAGACTTTCAATCGATAGAATCTGTTTCTTTAATTGATACGCCAGCACAAAGCGGCTGGCGATTGTAAACACAGTAAATAGAAAGAAATTATACAAGAGAAAATGCCCGGAAGCCTCCATGGCTAACTCGCTTGTTGTGCATGCGAAAAGAGAATATTAAGGGCAGACGGCAGCTTTTATTGAAGGAAGGATAGATCCAAACACCTGCCTTCTAAATTTCATGTATCTCTTTCCGAAGCTGAGCACTTAGTTTTTAATTGCACCTGATTACACGAAAAAATGTACGAGAATTACGTTGCGTAACTGTTCAGCTTCGGAATTAGATGAATATAATTTTGGTTGCAGATGTTTAGGTCTATCCTTCCTTTCGATATGTGTTCATGTCGACTTAAAGCTTCTTATTCCCTAATGAATAGTTAAACATTCCATAAAGCTAATGGATCTTCCATGATCCGACATCTAGACTTATTAGATCGTCGTAGTTTCGCTCCTTGCCTGAACTGATACATCGTTACCACTACGGCTCATGATCTTGAAAAAACTAGTTAGTAGTACTTAGGAGAATCTCTCCTGGATCCAAAAAGTTTAAATACTTGAACTTTTCCGTGATCATCTTCGTGTTTAAAGGCAAATTAGATCTATCAAATCTACTCGAAGCTGCGAGAGTCAACGTCTGTCGGCACTGTTGTCATGAGAACTTGATTAACAAATCAGAGCGCATTATTTGAGTGCTATTCGCCAATATTTGGCTCTCGACATACGCTCAACTACAAATGCTGCTCTCTGATTGGTCAGCCAAAAAGTGGCTCGGCTGGCCGCCTCAACGAACAGTTAGATTATCCGACATCCTCGTAAACAGGTCCTTAGAAAGGGAGGTATTTTTTTCATATTGGCTGTTATTTAATAGTTCATCTTAGATGATTTTCAAGTTGTATAATAGACGTTTGGAGTTTCTTTTGATATTATGTATATATTATAGAACTTTTAATTTATGAGAGTATGAAGTGCTCCAACTCATTTTCTGAATAAAGGACCAATTAGACAACAAAGTTTTTGTCTCGTTTCCACATTCCTTTTTGGCGAAGCGCGTGCATGGCAGTCTTTCTGTGACGGTATATCATAAGCAATGAATGGTATTGATAATGATGAATGATGAATTTTTTCCAAGTTGGCCAAAACACCAAGCCTGCGTGCAGTACGCGTTTTTGCTCTAGTGTGAACCAAACTTTAATAGCCCTTTTCGCATTCACAACGGGGTCACAACCATGGGCGGTTGGAGACGCGTGGATTGCTTGTTGAAAAATATTGTGGTCATAGGTACCCTGGGTGCCAGAGTCTCTTAGGAAAAAGGAGAGAAAAGAGAGAAAGGAAAGGAAAGGGAGACTCTGGTTCGAAGAGAACCGAGTCTCGTTCTGGCGAAAACGGCTGAATTGCGGCCGGCGGTCAATAAAACGCGGCCCTGATGAAAGCGGTCAAAAAGCCCTAGTTGAATTGAATGTTTTAAATTATTAATGCAGATCACAACGATGGACGCACCAGATACACCAGTGAAATTTTTTTTTAATATATATTTTTTTATATTTTTTTCAAATTTAAAATAAGGCTCTGGCACCCAGCGTAGTCGATCCCGAGCGTTCCCGTGTAAACGGAAGGCCGATCCGTGTAAACGGGGTCTTAAACAACTAGGGTAGGGTGGGGTAATGTGGGTCTACGGGGTAAAGTGGGTCTATTAATAATAAGAAGCCTTTTTATATAAAACATTCATCTTAGATGTATCTCCGTTCGTTTCATAAATAAATCTTAGTGAACGGTCTACAGTTTACAATTTACCGCCTCACTCAAATCGATTGCTAGACATTTATAATCTTTTCGGACTCCAACAGCTTATAGCAACGGCCACAAGGGAAACAATCTCGTCATCCACGTTAATAGACCACGTGGCTACTAATAATAAGTCAAATATTGTTATTTCAGGAGTTCATCCTCTTGGCCTTAGTGATCATTATTTGGTGTATTGTATTAGAAAATTCCGTGGCTCTGTAAAAAAGCAACACAAAAATATCTCTACAAGAAGTCTGAAAAATTTCAACAAAACTGAGTTTCTGAATGACTTACTTTCAGTAGATTGGAAAGGTATTGTTTCCAACACAGATGACATTAATAAAATTGTCGAGCAATGGTCCCATTTATTCTCACTTATTCTTGAGAAGCATGCTCCGATGCGTAACAAGCGTGTGTCTGAGAAATTTTCTCCGTGGCTGACTAAGGAGTTTCAGACTATGTCTGCCACACGTGATAGGCTACGAAAACAGGCCGTAAGGTCCAAATCTCAAGTTTTGATGCAAGCTTACAGGCAGGTACGTAACAGAGTCAATAAGTTGAATTTGGACTTAAAACGTGAGTTTTTCGCAAAGAAGATTTCGTCTTATGCTGGTGATCTTAAAGGTTCCTGGAAGGTTATAAACCAGGTTCTTAACAAAAAATCCAAGACTACTCAAGTTTCATGTCTAAATGTTGAGGGTGAAACAATACTTGACAATAAGGCTATAGCTGAATCCATGAATAATTTTTTCTGTGACATCGGTAAAAAACTTAGTGACAAAATACCGGATACACTAAATCCGCTTTTGGCAAATGAGTATTCCGTCAATAAAGAAAATTCAAAGTTCCATTTTAAAACAGTGGACACACGTCAGGTTGAAAAGATCTTTGGAAAATTTAAATCATCAATGGGATCTGGGCCTGATGGCATTGCTAACTTTTTCTTGAAAGCGGGACTTCCAATCTTAGCCGAATCTCTTTGTGACATTTTTAACCTCTCTTTAGCTACTGGTGTTTTCCCAGATAGTTGGAAAATTGCAAGAGTTGCCCCTATATTTAAAAGCGGACAACAGAATGATCGCTCAAATTACAGACCTATTTCAGTTCTCCCTTTTTTATCTAGAGTGTTTGAAAAGTTGGTTTACAATCAGCTTTATGAGTATTTGGACGGAAATGAGCACCTTTTCTCGCATCAATCCGGCTTTAGGAGTTTGCACTCTGTAGTTACGTCGCTCTTAAACAATACCAATGATTGGTACGTCAATATTGATAAAGGAAAATACACTGCTATGGTCTTCATTGACCTCAAGAAAGCATTCGACACGGTCAATCATCAGATTCTTCTCGCGAAGCTGAAGAAGTATGGCATTGATGGCCTCGAATATTTATGGTTCCAATCCTACTTAGAAAACAGACGTCAGTTCTGTAAAGTTAATGGTGCACGATCTAATTTGCAAGATATTGATTGCGGTGTTCCGCAGGGATCATGTTTAGGACCACTTCTTTTTCTAATCTACATTAATGATCTTCCATTGGCTCTCCATAAATGTAATGTGACAATGTATGCTGATGATACAAGTATTTCATATGCTTCTAAAAACATCGAAGAA
>REGM01000088.1:130318-155406 GCA_004194415.1 Aurelia aurita | reverse complement strand
TTTATTTCAAAGTCATTGAAGCGATAATTATTTTTCTGCATATTTTTTTACTAAATGGGGTAATGTGGGCCTACTGAGAATTCAGCCATAACTCAAATTCAACGAAGCCTTGAATTCCTTAAAATTTCCCACTTATATTCATCCTGCCACGTTGTTTTGTGTCTAAAATGTGAAAAGGCTATGCTTTTACTGCAAGTGCTGTCTCGTAACTAGTAAATGGGCGAAAACAAACTGCAAAAGTTTTTATTTGATCATTACTATCAAATTCAATCACGGCCTTCCAAGTCAAAACGATGGTGGATCACCGCATAAGGACAGCAGTTTTATTTTCGTCGCGGGAACAGGATTGCTTACGATAAAAGGCAAAGATTGGCACTTTATCGAATAGAAAATCGTTGTGGAATATGATTCCATTAATTGTTTGAATCTTTTATTTCAATATTCCCCTATTATGTCTATTATGCGAGCCTGGGGGGGGGGGTACATGACTTGTGAATGGACGGGTGTCTGCCGCCCGGTTTTCAGAAAGCCACCCACTTTTATGATGAATTTTGGTGGAAAACCACCCATTTTTAGCCATTTTTGGGCGATTTCAGCCAAACCGACCCATGTTTATGGAAAATCTGCCGAAAAATGACCCTTGTTTAGAGAATTTTGGGCCCAAAAACCCACCTATATGGGCGGTACATACCCGTACTATCAACATTTATGTACCCCCCCCCCCCCGGTATGCGAGTTTTGAAAATAGACCCACTTTTCCCGCTCGTCGGGAAATGTGGGCCTATTTGCGGCGGAGCCGCAAATCTATTCGAGTTGAATTGAAAACGAGCGATGTCTTGTCATAATGTATGTATGTTTGAGTCTCGATTCCATGTTCAAAAGGAGGTAAACAGCGCGGGGGCGGAGGCGAAATACAACGCGAAGAACACGAAGGTCGAATGATAGGAAATGCTAAGCTGTTTTGAATTGAAATATCGAAGTGAAGTCACAAGCTGAAGTAGAATTGAAAGTGCCAGCGAAAGAATGCAGTTAGGCTCGTTGTTTTGAAGTTATCAAGCGGAAGAAGACAGCTTGGTACGCCTACTCGATTTGCAAACAAATTATGATAATAAATTGGGAGGTTTTTGTGAATTATATTTATTTCATGGTGAAATGTCATGATAATACATTGTTCAAATGTTCTGCTTCTTGTCTGTTTCCACTTCGTGCAAAAGCCAATACGCCGCACTCACTGACTATTGTTATTGCTAGTTTAGTTGCCTAAAAAGATAATTTTTTAAAATACCCAACTGCGTCTATCAGAGCTGAGATTTTTTTGAATGAAACAAGAAGCAAGAAACATTAAACGAAAAGTTTGAAAGTATTTGCATTTTATTGTCATATGAACATAAGATAGGATGATATAGCAATTCTATAGTTACCAAGGATGCCATAATACGTAATCCCTATTAAAATTTGCAGTATTGTTAACAACGATTGACTAAATAAAGACAGAGTGGCGGATTTAGGGGGGGCAAGTGGGGGCAACTGCCCCCCTTCACGATGAAAATTCAGCTTGGCGCCCCCTTTTGGCGAGAAATGCGCCCCTCATCATGACCCTACCGCACTCTTTTTTAACTGTTTTGATTAGAATATGGGGTGAAACATACAAATCAAGGCATTATTTAGAAGAAAAACCAAAGAATCTTCTTAACCTGGAGTCCAAAAATTTTCGCCCGCCTCCGGCGCGCTTTTGTTCTATTGTATTTTTGGCGCCCTCTATGCAGGTTGCCCCCCCCCCTTCAACTTTGGTCTGGATCCTCCCCTGAATAAAGACACAATGAGCGGAAAAAGTTTTGTTTCATTGAATTCATTCTGGTCCGTGGGGCAATCCGCAATCCTAATGAACAGAAAATGATCATTCTGTGCTATGTTTAGACTAGATCGCTATATCACCGTTCATTTACTTTAACATTCTTTAAAGTTGGTTATTTACAAATACAAGCAAGAAAAGCATTTATTGGACGCATAGGAAGACCAAGAAGTAATTTGTTCACGCTAATAAAGAACGATTTGAATCAGCGAAACCTAAAAATAAATAACGTTGCAGAACTTAATGATGTCAGAGAAATAGCCAGAAGAAGAGAGCGCTGGAAGAACCTATTCTAACTACAGATTACATTTTTAAAGTATCTGAAATATGATCATTTCAAATGTATGCTCCTGTGTAATAATAATAATAATATTTACAAATAGTTATAAGCATATATATATACAGAATAACTAATTCAACCCAACTACAAACTAAAACCAATTACATAATATAAAGTATAATATAATGTCCTATTAACAACATAATTTACATATGCAGTTTGCCCCCTTCCATGTTTTGATTTTCTTTTTGAACGCTGCCACATTTTTACATTTTTTGATGTCGTCACTTAGAGCATTCCAAAGGATGCTGCCTCTAAAGGTTAACGATTTGAGGCCAAAAGTGTGAGTTTTTATTTGAGGCAATTTTACTAAATTATTAATCCTCAGATTGTATTCAATTTGCTTAGTGCTGAAGAAATTCCAAAGGTATGATGGATTCAGCGAATTCAGAGTTTTGAATACCTCTAACATTAGTTTTTGAAGATTCTTGATATGAATTGTTGTATCTTCCTCTCTCAGTAGACACCTATCAAACGATGCATCGTACTCCTGGTATTCCTCAACGGCATGGTGGGGCTTCCGCAGACGAAATGGTCGCAGACGAAGCTGAAAGTCGATAGTCTGGTCTGATGGTCTTTTCGCAAAAAGACTCGAGGCTTGATGGGGCCGCCGCAGACAATTGACGGGGTAGCTACCATTTTTACTACTCATTAAATATAATAAACTTCTGTATTCATTAACGCTGCTGATTCATGCAAACGAAAATAAAATTGTGTCTTTTTTGCATTACCAAGTCTTGTGTTTTAAGCCGTGGTCAAACGAGCAAACATTGTTTGCCAAACATTGCGATTATATTTTATCTATTTTTCATATTTTATCTATTTTTCTCTTTTGTAATATTTGTATTTTAAAGTTTTAAAAGTTGGAATTAATTAGCTATATAATTTAGCTATTCTATTATTGTAATCCAACGTTAAATAAATTGATGATGATGATGGGGGCCAGGTGAAAACCGCGGACCTCGCGGACTTCTTCGAGGCCGTAAGTCCGCGACTTTTGAGGTCCGCGGATTTCACTTTGGCATAAGGCGAAAGTGATTTCATTTCATTTTTCATTTCATTTATAATTATTTATACACGGTGGCCCCATCAATCAAAGACTGCTTTACTGGGGGCCGTCTTAAAAACTTACAAAATTAAAATACTTTACTTTATCTAATAAAGATTAATTACAAATGCTAAAATCTAACTAAAGTACATGCGATAAAAACCTAGTAAAAATTAAAACTGGTGAATGGGACTTAAAGTTCCAACAAATGTTTAAACGGAAGGCTGCAAATGGCTTTTTAGATGGGTTTTAAAAGAAGTAAGCGAATTTGCTTGTTTTACGTCCAAGGGAAGCTGATTCCAAGTTTTTGCACCACGAAAAGATATCGCTTTCTGTCCTTTGCAGGTTGTCATCCTGGGGATAATATAGAGATCAGTGGCTGCATTCCGCAAACTAATATCAATATTACGGTCAGAATTTTTTGTGAACAAATTAGAAAGATAGCTAGGTGCAAGGCCAGTTAATGCTTTATACCTCACTGTCGCTGTTTCACTTTTTATCATGTCAGTGACAGTAAGCCATTTAAGGTGGTGCAAAAACAAAAGGGGCGTCTCGAAATCGTTCCCCTCGTCATAAAACTTGATTTGATAATGATTGTAATGAGAAAAAAATTGATATTCTAAAAAACTCTTCATTACGAACAATGTTGAACGAAAAGAAACAAGCATTCAAAAAATTGAACAGAAATAAAAAATTAACTTATAGAAATGAATTGATAAACAATATAGAAACATCCGATAACGACTCCAAGTTATTCTGGCGCCTTCTTGATGATCTTAAAAAGTCTACAAAAGCTGAAAATAATCACGTTACTTCAATCGATTCAACAAAAAGGATGAACATGTTCCAGACCTTACTCTTTAACAAAGATGAGCTAGATATTGGCACAAATACCAATCCAGACGACGAATTTGATACCATGATGATGGAAAAAATTTCCTTTAAAGAACTAAATAATGCAGTAAAAAAGCTAAAAGCCGTTAAAGCGTCTGGACCGGACCAACTTTTAAATGAGATGATCATCGCTTAGAAATCGAAATAGGACGTTACTTTAGACCACCAAAAAAACCAGAAGAACGAATATGTACTTTCTGTAAAACCATGGAGGATGAAATACATTGCCTAATGACATGTGATTTAAACAGCGAGGAGAGGAGAAAACTATTTGAAGTAATCCCATCAGTGAAACCAATATTCAACTTTTTAGATACAAAAAATAAATTTATATATTTGATGAATGAAAAAACTATACCACTAAATCACGCCATCAATAAATTCATTGAAAACTGCTTAAAATCAACATACAGAGCAAAACAGATACAGTATGTGAACTTACAACTATCTAACAATGGCAGTAGCTTTAATCATGATTGGATTTCGTCTTTTTATCACTTATGTTATGTTGAACTTTGTTATTATACGCGTTGTTGTTTATGTTATTCTGTTTTGTTATTTACCCGTCAATAGCTGTATTAAGTATACATTTAAAACATGTACTAGGCTATTGATTGGGAATGAACATCTGAATCAAATCTGAATCTGTATCATAACTGCTATTCGAAACAATCCTTGCAGCCCGATTTTGCAATTTTTGCAAAGCTTGCAATTTAGTTTCGCCACAGCTTCCCCACACTGAGCAACAGTAACGCAAATGTGGCTCGACAATGCCACGGTACATTTGTATCTGAGTATCTTCCAGTACGAATTTCTTAGCATAGGTCAAAAAGCCTATATATAGCTCGAAATACTTTGCCACATAAAACTTTCATGTGCTGATCCCAATCAAGATTACTGTCAAGTTTAACTCCTAAATATTTCACATTTTTAATCAGATCATTATCAGAACCTCCAATAGAAAAAGATGGAGTATCTACTTTTTTTTCAGCAATCTTCTTCGAGTTTGGTTGGGAACCTATAACCATCGCCTGCGTCCAGTAGCGTAACGGAGCAGCTCAGGACCCTTAGTAAATGAGCCATCCAGGGGCCCCTTGGGCTTGAAATCGATAGAATGCAAAACTTTGCTAAAGTTCCCAAAATTGACAACGGTGTTTTTATAAAAAAAAAATCATTAGCAAACCCAGTACAGCAAAACCTCCCCAGTGGAAGGTTTTCTATACAGATCCGTCGGCACGAAAAATAAATTGGGGTGATATTGAATGCGTTGGGGGTGATATTGAATGCGAGGGAAGCGAGCCAAACTACGCAACCGGGATTTCATTTCCGGGAAATTTTTTCGGACCACGCCCTTTACATTGCCGGAAAATGCATCTTTCGTAGAAAATTCATAGTTGAATGGAGAAAAGGATTGCGATCGACGAAAGGCTTCCCAAGGAAATTTATGAAAATACAGCTTTAACATCGTACAGAACCGGCTCTTTTTTGTCAAATCATCTCACCCACTAAATATTTTCATGTACCTTGTATATAACTAAGATTCTTTAATAAGTTTGCAAATTACAGCGTTTTTTTAATAAACTAAGCTTGCAATGATAGCGTTTTTCAATTCATTTTAAGGCTCGGGCCCCCTTAGTGGCCCTAAAGTTTTCAATGCAGATCAACAGTAGTACTTTATTGCTTTATTGAAAACCATAAGGGGCCCCCACAGCTCGGGGGCCCTTAGGAGTTGCTCTAACCCCAATTACCGTGCGTTACGCCACTGCCTGCATCTTTACAACATTTAGCGAAAGTTTGTTACCCTGCAACCATTTATTTAGACTATCGAGATCCGTATTCAAAGTAGTATTAAGTTTTTCGATGTTTTTAGAAACATATGAAATACTTGTATCATCAGCATACATTGTCACATTACATTTATGGAGAGCCAATGGAAAATCCTTAATGTAGATTAGAAAAAGAAGTGGTCCTAAACATGATCCATGCGGAACACCACAATCAATATCTTGCAAATCAGATTGTGCACCATAAACTTTACAGAACTGACGTCTGTTTTCTAAGTAGGATTGGAACCATAAATATTCGAGGCCATCAATGTCAACTTCTTCAGTTTCGCTAGAAGAATCTGATGATTGACCGTGTCGAATGCTTTCTTGAGGTCTATGAAGAAGGTCGACATAGTTTGCATGTGCAATCATTGGTATTGTTTAAGAGCGACGTAACTACAGAGTGCAAACTTCTAAAGCGGGATTGATGCGAGAAAAGGTGCTTATTTCCGTCCAAATACTCACAGAGCTGATTGTAAACCAACTTTTCAAACACTCTTGATAAAAAAGGGAGAACTGAAATAGGTCTGTAATTTGAGCGATCATTCTGTTGTCCGCTTTTAAATATAGGGGCAACTCTTCCAATTTTCTAACTATCTGGGAAAACACCAGGAAATCACATTCAAAGTTATCCAAAAATTGTTATTTATTAAGAAATTGATTTTACATCTCAGCATGTTAGCTGTTATTGAAAAACTGTAAGCAGTTTACTATATTTCACTCCCTATTTTACCAACTGCGGTCGGGCATCTATTTGCCTACAAACGATATTTTAATTGCTTCTTCACAACGTTCACAAACAGAGATTCAAATGTAGTTGATTGCATTTCGATTGCACGAAGACTGCTGCTCGATAATTTGATTTTATTAAAAGAACTCTAGTAATATTGTATTGCAATCTGTATGCTATGTTTTAATGCCTCTTTCAAAATCATCCTAGCTAACGCCAAATATCTTGTTTGCATATTTACAAGCACGAAAGCATCCTCTAGCCTTTTGATTTACATTTGGCTGCCGAGAACTGCCGAGGACCTTTCAGGGAAAATTTGTTCACAACATAATTGAAGTGTATACAGGGTGTCCCAAAAACAGGTGCTCTGTTTGAATGACTACTGTGAAGGAGCCATGAATCCAATTATCCTGTTTTTCACCAAATCTATGCATAGAAGTCACTTTAACTTGGAATTTGATACCTAGTTTGACGCAGTGGCGTAGCCAGGGTGCTGTCGTTGGGGGGGGGAGCAAAAAATTGGGGGTCCGGGGGCTTGCCCCCGGAAAATGTTTTGGGGCCACGCCCTTCAGAACGTCGGAAAACGCCCTTTTTTGGAGACACTATCCTAATATGAGAAGGAGAAGAGTCCTCATGATGGGCTATTTGGCGAGAAAAACTTCGATAATCAGAACAAGGTGTGGAGACATTCACGATCTTCTAGGGGTGAAGCTAAAGAAAATTTTTGGGGGTTGCAGACCCCCAACTTGCCGACAAAAAGGGCGTTCCTCGCAGAGGCGGATCCAGCCTGAAGTTGAACGGGGGTGGCCCGAACTGCAGATCCAGCCTGAACCAACAGAGAGGGCACCGAAAGTGAGAAGTCTTTGCAAGTCTGGTGTGGAAACTTACTGAATAACGCCAGAATTGTATGTTCTTCGCCACATTCTGATGGAAACAGTTCAACGAGTGCGTTAGTGCAGGCCCGTAGGAGTATTTTAGTGATTAGGTGGGCATCGTCTCGCGCCGAAGGTGCTATAAAAGCGGGACCTGGTGGCCCAGCCCCCAGAAAAAATTTAAGGCCACGCCCTTTACTTTGGCTTAGAATGTCTCTCCTGACTCCATGTTGGCGATTGCTAAAATTGAAAGTTAAATAACGTTTGTAGCAAAGTTTCTATAAATTAGCACCTACAGGAAAAATTTTAAGGGGCACACTCTTTACTTTGGCTTAGAAAGCCTCTTTTGATTCGAAATTTTGCCATTGCTGAAATGGAAACTTGGAAAATTTTGAAAAATTCGTACCACACCAAATCTATAAATTCTTAATTAACCGACAAACTAAAAATTGAGAGGTGCCGCACCCCCCGCACCCCCCTTTGGCTACACCCCTGGGGTCTTCATATTTAGTGCTGTAATAATTGAAAAGTTTGATAATGAAAAACGTTTGGGTGCGTAACGTAGAGGATAGTAAATCGAATACGAGCGAAGCGAGAAAAAGCTCAGTCAATAATTCTGACATTGTTTGCTAACATAGGTAAATCAATTACTTCTAAGAACATAGAAATCTTCGAAAAATGTAAGTTCCTAGCAGAATGATAAATATCTCATGAACAATGACATTTCCCTTGCAGGATTATTAATTTTGCCAGAAATTTCATTGACCCACCCCTGAGGTGCCGATTTTATTGCAGATTTGGGCTTTTCTCAGACCCCAACTTTTTGACCATTGGAGGGGGTGACCGCCCCCCCTTGCCCCCCTGGCTACGCTACTGAGTTTGAGTAATTCTGACAAGTAGTAGCTGATTTATAGAGAAAGAAAGTAAAAATCACTGGTTGTTTCAAAACCAGAGGATTTTTTCTCCATACTTAACCTTATAACTTGAATTTTAGCATCAAAATTCAACTTTACATTTGTACCAGGAAACAGATTTGGGAGTTACAAATGACTAAATAACTCAAGATATTTTCCAGGAATCCTATTGAAAGCAATATTGTTGGTTTTTAAAAGGATTGCATAACTTAAGAGTAAGCAAAATAACCAATGGACGCATGTCCTGGCCTGCAGCACTTGTGTTGCACATCACCATTTCTAGCAACTCTAAATGTGCTTTTTTCACTTGGTTATCACAAAACCTAATTCATGACTATGTCGGGATGGCTCAATGATAGCGCGCTTGACTACCAACCTGAGGGTTGGTGGTTCGAGTCCCCGCCCTGCCGAACCTGCTACGTAGAGTGAGGAGAGTCGCCAACGCTCTGTAATTCCAGGCTAAAGAAATCCCAAGGTGTGGTCACATCGAGAGGAAGGACCAGGGCATTGCTTCGATAAGCTTAGCTTCTCCGTGTCCTAAAACTACCTTCGGATGCTAGGTAGCAATATAGAAAAAAAAATGACTATGTGTTTCATTTATGAAAATTACAAAAACCGGGCTAGGTATGCTTTTTCATTCAATTTCTTTGATTTTGACATTAATAGAGAATATCAAATCCTCTTGTTGTGAGGCAATCAGTAATTTTGATTTTCTTGCTTCGTAAATAAGCAACTACTTACCGAATTTACACATGCAAGGTCTCAAAATCTAGGTTGAAATCCCTCTTAAGTGAAAAATTTCAAGAGTGCAAAAATCAGATTCATGGCTGCTCCGCAGCAACCATTCAAACGGCGCACATATTTTTTGGGCCACGCTGTAGGTAACAGAACACCGCTGAATATGTTTCATATCGATGTCAGTTTCTAGTTATATGTCAAGTCTATTTCAGAACTGTTCTTTTTAAAAATGCCTTTCAGTACAGTACACAAATTCACAACTTCTGATGGGTACTAATCAAATGTTATTTGATGCATTGACTTTGGCTGTTTCAGATGAGGATTTAAATGATTTTTCTGACACTCGTGCTAAAAATTTATTTTTACAAAAGTTCTCAGAAAGAATATGTCTAGCTGAAATTGCCAACAAGATAATCAAATATTTCTGAAAAGCTTGGCGAATAAATGACATTTAAATGCTATTCTATTCTATGTTACTCTGCACCAGAAATGCGAGACATTGGTAACCATGACAACCTTGCAAAAAAATTTGTCTTAAGAGGTTTTTCTGCTCAAGTATGAAAGTTTTGCAGCATTCTGCACCATTTTTGGACTTGCCCAAGAGTCTCCCGCGTACTTAAAATCTAAAAAGTTACTTCTACGAAGGAAAAAAGATAAGTGGTACCTCTGCGAAGGACAGATGAAGAAAAGGAAAGCGGGAGAGACTTAGGCAAGTCCACACCATTTTATGCCTACAATGATTTTTGTCCAAGAAAATTGTAATCTGGCCCACTGTGAATATACGGATAAAGAGGTTCAATCCATTCAAGCTATTGTGTGTGTGTGCCTTTTATTTTAAATCGAAATTACTTTTAGCTACAAATGCAACTAGTCTAATTCGATTATTTACAGGAAAAAAATACGAATTAACGGAATGTTTATAGAACATTTTAAGAAGCTATAAACAAAACCTAGGGTTAGGGCTAGGTTTAGTTGAATGGTGTAGTTATAGATCTTTACCCAAAACTGGTGCATTATTTAAACTATATAAACAGGATGGGGGGATTGTTTCATTTCATTTTAATTCCATATAGTTAGCTAAGGAGGAGGGTAGCCCTTCAGCACAAGTGCTGGTTTTCAAGGGGCCCTCCCATAAAATAAAACTATAACTAAATTATAAAAACTTGCCAATATTAAAAACTATTAGAAAACCTATTTTACAATCTAAAAACTTATTTACAATGTTCAAAGCTTACATTAAAAAAAAAAGAGTTCAACCACAGGTTACAGCGTATGGTTGTAGAATTCAAATAAATAATTGTTATATACAACTTTCGTTCTCTTTCCTGTTGTTTTTCTCTCTGTTATGATGCTCCTCGTGTCTCTCCACTCGCTTGATGGGCCTAGTATTTTGGTGGAGCGAGTGGAGAGACACGAGGAGCATAACGACAAGAAAGAGAACGAAAGATGTATATAATAACAATTATTTATTTGAATTCTACAACCATACGCTGTAACCTGTGGTTCAACCCTAAATCATTGTGGGAGCCACACCCAAAACTGGGGTGCGCACATACCCGTTCTCGATTTAAGGCACGTCCCTCCACCCAGGGGCCTGATTATCAGACGTGGAAGATTTGAAAATTCCTGGAGCATTTCCCGCCTCCTCACCAGACTCCCACATCGATTTATTCTGTTTCTGTTGTGGTTGTTGTTGTGTTGTTGTTGTTGTGTTGTTAGTGGGGGACAGAAATGGCGGGACCAGCCGAAGCAGTGGTAGCTCAAGCCGTTTCAGTAGTAGAGGTGTGTATTTGAGATTAATTTTTAGTTTGCATTGATATAAATTGTTCTTAAACAGCAGAACGTTTTGTTACCGTTGTAATCAGACCGAGCGAGATTAGTGGTGCTAAATGCCAAAGAAAGACAAATATAAAGCATGGGCCTAAATTTGAAAAGGAGGGCCATGACCACGTGCACGTACACAGAAATGCAACTTGAAGTAAACGTGAAATATTTTGATGGAAACATACAACAGTCATCATCCCTTTGTCAAGAGCTCATGCTGATCCACACAGATTGTTTTCAAAAGTTGTAGTTTCAAGGCTGGCAAGCTTTTTGTGCATTTACACGTTTTTTATATATAAGTTTCTAAATATAACATGAAAATTGCGGCAGTTTCAGTTTCATTCGTTTATCAATCAATCCTAAGTACAATTCTACATGATACACTACAATTAAATACTTACAAGATACCATACAACATTAAAGAAAATAAAGTAATAGAGAAATACAGAAAAAGAACTTTACATGATTGCATTTAAGATATGATTGATTAAGGAGGAGCTCTCTAAATAGGTTAACTAATCGAGAGAGAGCCCCCCCCCCCCCAATAAAAACAAAAAAACTAAAAAAAATTTTAAAAAATAAATAACCCGAGAAAAGAGTGAAAATTCTATTAGTTATTTGATAGGCTTTTTACAGCAAAAGTCAAAATTTTAAAGCAGAAACTGGACGAAGTTTGATAGGTAGACTAATTGCTTCCTTTTTTAAACGTTTTTTNACACAGATTGTTTTCAAAAGTTGTAGTTTCAAGGCTGGCAAGCTTTTTGTGCATTTACACGTTTTTTATATATAAGTTTCTAAATATAACATGAAAATTGCGGCAGTTTCAGTTTCATTCGTTTATCAATCAATCCTAAGTACAATTCTACATGATACACTACAATTAAATACTTACAAGATACCATACAACATTAAAGAAAATAAAGTAATAGATAGAAATACAGAAAAAGAACTTTACATGATTGCATTTAAGATATGATTGATTAAGGAGGAGCTCTCTAAATAGGTTAACTATTCGAGAGAGAGCCCCCCCCCCCCATGGCCATAAAAACAAAGAAACTAAATTTTTTTATAAAAGATAACCAGATACAAGATGTGCTTTTGAAATGGTGATGGGAGTGGGAAATAAAGTCCTAACTTATAAGAGTTATGAATAGGAATTGATGAAGTGTGTCTCAGTTTTGATCTAAAAACTGGGACAGAGCTAGCAACACAAATGTATAATGGAAGAGTACTCCAAAGTTTGGAACCAAAGTACTGAATTGTTTGCAAACCATATATATACAGTGGTGTTTTTGAAAGATTTGAAGAGGTCGCCTCTAGTTGCTTGACGGCATTTTATTTAGTACTAAAATTTTCTTAGTTTGTTTCTTTTTATAAATGCACAAATTATCATGTGCTTTCCAACACTGCTGCAGATATGTTTCTTGACATGTAAAACACAGGTGGGAAGAAAAAGTGTTCTATTATGTTAAAAAAATAAAATGGTGGGTTAATATTACTCAAGGACAAGGAATCAACAACATAGTTATCATAATATCTTTGAATTTTGCTTTTGAAAGTTTCTTAGCTCTTTCCAAACTTAGTACTAGAGTCTCTTAAATTTTCGGCCATCCTAGTACTAGTTTCTATCCGAAGGTAGTTTTAGGACACTAAGAAGCTAAGCTTATCTGTGTATTGGTCCTTCCTCTCGATGTGACCACACCTTGGGATTTCTTTAGCATGGAATTACAGAGAGTTGGCGACTCTCCTCACTCTACGTAGCAGGTTCGACAGGGCGGGGACTCAAACTACCAACCCTCAGATTGGTAGTCAAGTGCGCTACCATTGAGCCATCCCCGCTACACACAATTCTCTTGTTAGCATCAACAAAATGATGAATAAAACTTTAGGTCAGGCATTAGTTTTCTTCGCAGTATCGTCATGAAAACATGGAAAGGTGAAGTTGCAGTTTTTGGCTAGCCTGCGTGCAGCCTCAATTCCTCCTCAAAGGAAAAAGAGTCTGCGCAACAACAAAGCAAAGCTTGTATGAGCCTCGTTTAGATCCAGGGTGGTAATTAAATATGATTGTTTACTCATTGTGTATCATCCAATCAAACCACCTGGCAATTTTTTGCCAGATTGGTTTGATTGTTGTTTCCATTGTTCAAATTTTGAATCACGCAATGCAAGAAAGCATAGCAATAAACAAACCTGACAGGCTTCAAAATAGGCAAGAATCTCCTCTGAGCTGTCGTGTCCCATCCTGGGTTTTGACGTTTTCTATATGGGGAAAGTCCTTCAGGCTCGCTCATCAGCACCAACCAAAATTTGGTTGTGAATGAAGAAACTGCAGCACTGCAACGCTGCAATGCTGGAATTTGTTGCACAACTCACATCGTAGTACTTTATTTGTCAAGCCTCTGCCTTCGTCACTTGAAGCGCATCGAATCAAAATTTGCCTTATGAATTATATGATTTTGTAAAATCATTTCCTCACTCTCTTGGTAAAGACCCAAAGCGACGCTAATATTTGCATGCAAGAAGCTTAGAAATAAAGGGGGCAGTGCTTCTCCAAAGCAACCATTGTAAATTCAAATTACATTGCAATGCAAAGTGAACTTTGTTTGTGGACGGCAATAACATTTCAAAGGGAATTAATATACTGCTGTTACTTGATGAAAAGGGCAGAATTTTATCACTGGCCACTTTCAATACGAAATCATGGCCTTGGTAAGTACTTTTCCATGCATGAGAAATTCAGTTTTATGTTTCTTCATAATAGGCTTCATAAATTCATCTTCCTTCAGGCGAAAAAGTTTAATCAAATTCGTTGCACGTTTCAGTAAATTATATTTTAAACAAATATCTATCTTGAGTCTCCTGAGATTTCCCTACCGTCTCAGGACCGTTTCACAGATGTAAGCATTCAAAGGGTATCACGCACGATCAAACGGCTTATATCTGCATTGCCGCGCGACAAGGATATCAGACAGAGGCTACCAGTTTCCTGCAGTGTCAGCATACAAGCTTTGCTTCGTTGTTGCGCAGACTCTATTTTTCCTATGAGGAGGAGATGAGGCTGCGTGCAGGCTAGTTTTTGGCACAAAGCAGCATTGGGATTGCAGAAGTAGCTAAACGGTAATCACATCTGCAACCCTTTGTCAGGATGCTCAAGAGGTGTTGGTAGGGCTCAATCCCCACCCGCCTAACTGTTTTGGCTGCAAAGTCAGTGGATTACAACATGACGCCACACACTTTCATTTCAGAAAGAAAGAACAAAATTGAAAAACATGAGGACATTCCATTTCCCATGATATTATGTCAGCCGTAATTTTAACTACAAGAGATGAAAGAAGTAAACGAAAGAAAAGAGAACAAGACCAAATCAAAACAAGCTATTTTCTGCATTGATATTTACGCCTGTTTTTTTTTGTCAGTAAAAATGAAAAATATCTGTACAATTTTAAACTGACCAACCACCCAGCCCAAATTTTGGCATCTGAAATGAGAATGGGGTGTAGTGTTTCTGCTGAGAATGGGGGTTGTTCTTTCGTTTTCCTTCTCAAACTTTACCAGATTTGGATGCTCGATCCAAACCTCTTTTCTAGCAAGTAAAAAGATCCATTAAAGATTTCTGTGTGACCGACCAATCAGCTAGATTAGAAATTTTCTGTGTGGGAAATGTTAGGAGTATGTGTATAGCTATAATGGGCTGCTTCCGAATTCTTGGCTTTTGATGACTGCTCTAGCTCCTTGAAGCTTGTGACAGTTTTAAGATATCTGATATTGTTTTTAGATTTTGAAGTTGAAAACAATTTTGTGGAATGTATGTATTTACATAAAAAAAGACTGTATTTAATGCAAAACTGAAACTTGTGTGTATATATAATGGAATTGGCTGTATGTAAAGTCATCAATTTTACCTCCTGAATGACTTTTGCAACTTTATCTAGGTCACAAATGGAGGGAATTTCATTGCAACTCCAATGGTTGGAAGGAATGAAGAAGAAGGCTACAGTTTCTTTCTCGCCGATTTAAACAATTTTATGAATGACAGTAGATCCAGAGAGAACAGCAAAGTTGGACACAGTTTGAAGAGAGGAGAGGTCAGTGGTATTTTTTTAGTTTCAATAAATGTGGTACTCTTATTTTTTAAATTGACCCCCCTGCTTCATAATGTTGCCAGATTTTTGAAACCCTCCAGAGCAATTATCTTCTCAAGAAAATCCCTCATAAATTCAGAATTGAGTGGCCGATTTCTGTCAGGGGAATTTTAAATTGAACACCTCTACTATTAAACAGGATATTAAATCAGATTTGTCAGAATGGCACCAATATGGAATGTTCACTAACCTGCCTGCCTCTTACCTGGATTTATCACCTATGTTATTTGGAAGGAAATATGAAGTACAAAATATGATCATTGCGGCAATCCTTGGTCTTCGTTTTGATGAAACTTTGTTTCCCGGCCAATACTTCAGTTTCTACTAAACATGATATTTGCAGCGGGCTCAAATCTTTAAAAAGGTGGGTGTAAAATTATATTACATTTTTCTTTAGATTAAATGACTTGAAAGGAACTGTGGGTACTTTGCTGTAAATCTGCCTTGGAAATTTTTTGATATTGTGATTAATTTCAAAATGGCAGCTTTTATTATATTTGACACTGTGACGTCATCAAATTTCTAAATCCTAAACCAGAAGAGCGACATATTTCTGCTTGCTACCATTTTGTAAACCCTCATAAACTATAGTTTTCTTGAAGATTATATCATTTTTCCCCTTTTGATTTAGGATTTACGATGATTTTAATTTTTTCAAAATTTTTCATGAATTCTTCCAACAAAAATAAAAACACCACCATTTTGAAAATAATCAAGATATAAAAAATTTCCACGACAGATTTACAGCAAAGTACCCTAAGTTCCTTTCAAGCCATTAAATTCAAAGAAAAATATATATAATACAATTTTTAAAGATTTGAAAGATTTGAGCTCCGTACTGATATTTGCTAATACTATGTTGCTTTGATATCAGAAGAACAGTAGCCATTCCAACCGTGGTCGTTTTTGTGTACTCACCTGAAATATCTTATTTTATTTCATTCAAGATTTGTGCAGTGTACTGCAGAACAGAGGCCGCAGACAATGAGAAGTTTTGGTATAGAGGAAGAATTCTATTGAAACTGAAGAATGTGCAAGGAATAACAGCTAAGTAAGTTATAAATTATCTGCACCAGATGATATAATTTTCATTCTGTGCAATTTTATTGAAAAGAAGTCAAGGTTAAGTATCTTTTAAACAGAATGTGAATTTTGAAATCATTCCCCTCTCATAAACCAGAATAGCAAATCCATTTATTGCCTTTGGCTGGTTATTTTGATGAAAGACCTCATAGATTTGCATGGTCAAAGCTTTTGAAAGACCAAGTGGGATTGTATGGAATGGACAGGCAGATTGAACTGTTTCATATTCTTGCATAGTAGGTATTAGTGCACATGACAAAATTCTGGCATGTTTGTTTGGCTTCAGATAAAAACACACATTCATCTTTATTTTATTCAAATACACTGCTAATTGATCTTGGTGAAGGTTGATTGAGTTATTCTAAGGGTGTCTAGTTGTATCAGTGATTCATAGAATGCAAAAACCTCACAAACTTACAAACCTGGTTTGGAGGAAGTTTTAAGCAAAAAATTGAGGAAGGTTATGTAACAAAATTAGGATTCTGATCAAGGGCAAGGGCTTATCCTCAAAAATTTTCCTGGGGGATTTGCCCCCAGATCCTTCATTTCAATACCCCCAGCTAATTTACCCTGGCCACACCGCTTTAAAATCCACAGCTATTGTTGAAAGATATCATCCAAAAATTGTTTGGTTAATTTTTTAGTGGGAGTGCGAACCATTTCTTGAATTTCTCTATCTAAATTTTGGGCCATATTTTTTCGAGCCACTTAAGCGTCCTGGTATATCATGGCAAGATCAGTCATTAACTTTCTTGATACAAAACCTGTTTTCTCGTTATTTTGACAAAAAACTTAAAATGAGGAAGGTTGAGACCTTCAATTCCAGGTTTGAAGGAAGGTCAAGGACTTTTTGCAACTCTGCAGTGATTGTTTATTAAGTTTTTTATTCAACAGATCCATTAAAGTTATATACCTCTCTTGTGCTACCGCTCATGACTTACGTGTATGCTTTTTTTACAGAGTCCTGCTTGTTGATCAAGGTCCAGTTGTATGTGTACCAGGACAATGGTACGTTTTTTCTTTTGTAGTTATGAATTATCCATACCATTAAATATTGGATGAGTCAAAAAACGTGGTTGTTTACTAATTTATCTGGTGCAACAAATATCACATTTTTTATCTAATGTTTTCTGATTTTTACAAAATTTATCTTCATATTTTGCCTTTCCCATTTTATCCCAAGTTTACTAATTTTACCCTTGTAGATCCTATAAAAAGGAATGACCAATTTCATCAAACTATGCAGTTTTACGTAATGTGATCTTTCTTGGGGTGAGTGGCCGAGCGGCTTATACAGTTTTCATCAGGTGACTGAAGTTAAGCTTGGTCGAGTGAGGTCAAACTCCGGATGGGTGACCTCGGAGGCCTGACCCGGGGACTGACCTCACAACTCACTTTGCCGTCCTTCGGAAGGGACGTTAAACTAGGGGTCCCATGCCTGGATGCGGCTTGCATAGTGTGCCTAAATTAGCTTTAAGCAGCTAGAAAATCCTGACAGCCCACTTAAAACAAATAACTGACTGACTTGTCCTTATTGAAGCTAAATCATCACAATTGTAAGCATTACCGCTAAAATATAGCATGAAAAATGCCCAGGGTTTTTCTTGCTAAGTCGGGACCCAGTAGCAAAAGCAGATTCAATAATATACCAAAACTTTGTTGAGCAAGTCGAGTTCAATTTTCATCAGTGATAGTTCTTGCAGTAACTTGATGGCCTACCTGCTAACCTATGACCAGGTGTCCAAAATGATGTATTGGTGTTTGTCGGACTGTACAATCATGAATGATGCACCAATATCAATGAACTATCCACAACTTGAAGCAAAAGGCTAACTTAGATGTATAAATTTAGCTCACTAAAATTGATCCCATCGTTCTAGAGTTATGGACAATTTTACTGGGCAGCTATTCCTTAAAAGTCCTGAGAAAAGCTGAAAATAAAGATCAAATTTCGTCAATTCTTCAGCTTTAATAAGTCTTCTTGCGAACTCAGGTGACCACACGTTGTTAAATTACAAAGTAAACAAATTGCTTTTCTGGCATATTTTTCAGGATACGACGATTGGAACCAAAGTACCTAAACTTCCCTATTCAGATGATGACATGCCACTTGTATGGATTGAAGCCTCTCACTCTTGGTGCATCATTGGAGAACCTTGTTTTAAGGAAGTAAGTAATTATTTATTTCTAATTCTAACAGCAGAATCAATAATCTGCCTACAATTTTATCATTTTTTCCTTTTCCTCTTTTTCTTTCCTTCTTTCCGTTTGTTATCAATGATATTTTTTATATATTTTAGAACAAGTATTATATACATTTGAAAAGTACGATATATTAACAAGTTTTAAAACATGTAAATTCCTTTGAAGAAGGGGTACTTGGCTCGTCAGCCCTCTGGGGCTTCTCTAGAGAGGGATTTCCGTTCTTCCCTAGAGTATCCAAGTATCCTGGACAACTATTCCATTTAATATATTCATAGTAGCAGAAATGTATGTAGTAGACTTTAGTATTGTTTGTTCTAATGACAGTGAAACTTGCAGTTAAACGTAGTTTATGGCAGATCGATTTCTTCAACAAGAAAAAAGTACAGGGAACCCGTTTTCAAAGCAGAGTGCTTTCGAGGAAAGCTATGTTTGCCAAAAGTCATCATCTGTTCCAAAAACCTGGTCTACTTCTCAACTACGGGAGATAAACGGAAAGAGTCTGCGTTCAAAAAATTCTTTTGGCTCTCTCAAACAAAACAGAACACGAGAATTCACCCTCGCAAACTACCCGTAATCAGTTGTGATAGTTGTTGTTTCTACATAGGACTACAAAGACGTGGGATACATCGGCAAAGACACGTTTACAAGAACTTACAAAAGGTAATTACATAATTTGTCAGTTTTATCATTCTTTTATTTGAACCTTGTTTAACCAATGTTATTAAATTCCAAATTCATTCAAGACGTTACTTTTGATCTTATTTCCAATTAAATTTAAGCTTCGTATTTTGTAAATCTATCGTCAAACAAAGTATTCATTTGATTGCTTCTCCAAAGAAGCTTATCAGAAATTTGTTACACCCAAATATCGGTCGGTTGCAGCTGTTGATCATTCCAAAGCAGAGCGCCCTCCGTCCTTCTCGGTTATGCCAGAAGCATTATTTGGTTTTCTAACCGCTGCGCAAGAGATATTCTTTGTTGTTATTGTTGTTGTTGTTGCTAATTGGGGCCCCACCAATTAGAAAGCAGCATTTACAGCAGAGAGCCGAATGCATCGCTCTCGTTGGCCGACTGATACGAACAGGCCAAGAATGAGGCAGACAGATGTTGACTCCAGACGCTTTGAGTATACAGTATACAGAAACGTAGGAACCGGGGGGGGGGCACTGGGGGCACGTGCTCCCCGAGATTTTGCAATAAACGAAAAATTGCCCTTTTTGTGTGAGGAAATGCCCCTCTAGTTTAAGGAAAAAAGTGCCCTTGAAGTGTCGTGCCCCTCCAAGTTTAAGATGCTTCCTACGGCCCTGACAGTAAATAAGAAACCCGCATAGAACCACCACCTTTTGTGCTTGGCCTAAGGTTCTTCATTCTTAGGTTTTAGATTTAAAATTGCAGTTATTAAGAGGGCATGTACCATGCAAAAACCATGCAAATTGCGTGCTTTGTGCATCTACCATTTTGAAACATGTTTTTCTTTCTAGTTTTATTGCAATTTTCGAAAAGTTCAGAAAATTTTGCTTCAAAAGTTTAGCCAAAGGGTTCTTAAAATGCGTGGTTCTTATATGCGTGTTTTACTGTATTTACCAAAGCTACTTCGTCTCTACGCTTATAGACTATTGTGTAACATGTAAGTTATGTTACATCGTACTAGTTAGTTTTTTTATGTTCTAATCCCGGAAACTAACCACTCAACAGTTTAGTTAGACTTGCTCCAAGTCTAATTCTTTTCTTCGTCAGTAATTCTTCGTCAGTAGTAATGTCCCGCCTCGTTTTCAATTTTCGCTCCTTCGCATTTACTCCATACATTACTACTGACGAAGAATTACTGACGAAGAAAAGAATTAGACTTGGAGCAAGTCTACAGTTTAGTTGGTGACGTTAAAATTTGATCTAACTCTTTCTGGTCAAAGGACCCACAAGGAGTCTATTANACTAACCACTCAACAGTTTAGTTAGACTTGCTCCAAGTCTAATTCTTTTCTTCGTCAGTAATTCTTCGTCAGTAGTAATGTCCCGCCTCGTTTTCAATTTTCGCTCCTTCGCATTTACTCCATACATTACTACTGACGAAGAATTACTGACGAAGAAAAGAATTAGACTTGGAGCAAGTCTACAGTTTAGTTGGTGACGTTAAAATTTGATCTAACTCTTTCTGGTCAAAGGACCCACAAGGAGTCCATTACCGAAGCCGACCACACCACCCCTACTGGCAACTCTTCTGAAAGACTTAAAGCTTTTCACCGAGGAGAGAGGCATACAGAACTTTTCAGGATGAGCGGTGGTATTTAGCTTTTTTAGCTGTTGTTCAACAAGGATTTTATTATGATAACTGAAGTAAAGATTTTATATTTATGACTGATTGAATATATGGAACTATTTGTTTTATTTACCTGATAACAGACCATTTTGACATTTAGAAAAGGGTCTGGGGAGAGCAATATTTTTCTGGTAAATGGCAGACACAAACAAATAGAAATAGCTCCGTGGCAGCCATTTACCAGAAAAATATTGCTCTCCCCAGACCCTTTTTCTAAATGTCAAAATGGTCTATTGTTGGTTTGTATATTGTACTATCACATTTTAACTGAGAAGTCCTTTATATTCTTCTCTCGATTAATAGATGCTCACTGCCGACTCAACGTCCATTACACTGACAAAGATGGGACTTTTCACGTGACTTTATTTGCTTCAAATTTTGATGCAGATGGACGTCAAAACGAGGTGAGAATTTCGAAATTACGAGAGTTATAAATCATACTGTTTTGTAACAGTCAAAATATTCATGATTCTGTTTTGCTTGAGAACAAACATTTTTGTAATGTTAAGGAAACTAAAGTCTGTCTCAAATTAGATGTCACGTGAAAATGTCCGCGAATAACAACAGTTAAAGTGTTTTGCATGATTAAATTTTGTTATCGCAAATCTCATATGACGTCTAATTTGAGACGGACTTAAAGGTCTGTCTCGAAAGTGTTGTCATACTAACAATTTGCATCGAGTATGTGAAATTTAAGAATGCATATAAAAGCAATGCCAATTGTTTTCATAAGATATATATGTTCTGGCCAATAAACCAGTTAACGTTTAGGTTAATTTCATATTCTATCACACCTTTTGACACAAAGATCATTATAGGTAAAAAATAGTATACAATGAGAGCGTAGGAGAACAATTTTTATTTTGTGGTAAGTTATTTCCATCAGTTATCGTTCTTTCGCTAGTGCCTCACGAGCAGTGCTCACGAGTTAGCTACGCTAGTTCACTAAATTTTCAGTCTTTACAAGACAGTAACGTTTAGAAATTTCTAGTATATTTCAATTGCAATGGAAAAAATCTTGTTAAGTGTAAATTACCAAGGCTTGAAATTGGAACAGCAAATCAAATTGGAACTTTGTCAGATTGATATCTTCGATGAACTCTCCAATCTCACGAAAAACAGTTTCGCAGGTAACATGGTTTTCGCTTAAATCACAATTCCGGGGTTGGTATAATTGACGATAAAATGAATAATTATGCTGTTATGAATGGTGTATCGTACTTTTCCCCCACTATTTTTCCTCTTTTCTCTGCGAAATTACGTATTAAAAAGCGACCAGTGCTCAGTGACGTCATAAAAAAATGACCAGTGCTCAGTGACATCATCTTAAAGCCCTCTGGGAACGAGGCTACCCTATTGTTTTCTCGCCTCTGAATCGTGACTAGCCTCCTTATCGTGTACTCGTGGAGACCAATCGTGGCAACGTTTGGCCTAAGTTACGAAGATATTTATTGAATTGACAGATGAAACAGAAGTCTAAATACGGAAAAAAGTTTTTGCATTTGATTCAGGGGATGATAAGTTTGTTTTCTGACATTATCTTTACAAACCCCGGAATTGTCCTGTAAGAACTTTGATGACATGGTAAATAAAACGCGGATAAAATTTAATTGAAACTTAACGAAAGTGCACTGCAAAATTATTCATTCTGAATAGGAGAATGACAATACATTATATCGATCAAAAATTTCAAAATCCATGTACACAAAGCTAATTTACACAAAAGCAACATTTTTCTCCTCTGCAAAAAGGTGCAAATGCATCAAATCTTTAAAAAAATTGCACGGATGGTTACTGCATCTTTCATGATTTAATGGCTTAAAAGGAACTTCAGGTACGTTTCTATAACTGTTCGTTGGCAATCTTCGATATCTTGATTATTTTCAGAATTACAGCGTTTTTCATTTTATTGAAGGAATTCACACGAGAAGCTTTGAAAAAAATTGGAATTACTGTAAATCCTAAATTGATAGAGGGAAAACGGTATCTTCAAGAAAACCGTAGTTTATGAAGCTCCATAATATGGCGGTAGGCAGAAATCTGTAGCTTTTCTGATTTACGATATGGCAATTTGATGACGTCACAACCTCAAAACTTGTTTAAACATAGAAAACGCTGTAATTCTGAAAATAATCAACATATCAAAGATTGCCAATGAACAGTTATAGCAAAGTACCTGAAATTCCTTTCAAGCCATTAAGTCAAACGAACGATACATTAACCATTCGTGTAATCTTTTTTAAAGATTTGATGCCTATGCTGTAAAAAGGCGCTTTAAGACTCGCGTCTTGCTCATTGGAAGGAACACCTTGCACTGGTCTTGGACGATCTATACACATTTTACTACCCAACCTATCAAATTTGCTTCTGCTATCCTTTCTGACACCTTAATAAATGACTGTTCCCTAAAATGTTACATTTAATTTCAGATAAACGTGAATGATTTGTATGTTGAAGAAGAATATGCACAGTTTGAAGATCCATTTGGTGCAACAGATGGTAATACCCTTAATCTTTGATAACAATTACGCGGTAATACCGTGTGAATCAATAAAACATCCCCATTTGAAAGGCCACTGCTCCCTGGATATCAAGGCAATAATATTCGCAAATACATTATTTAATTATGGACATGTTCAAATATATTTTGAAATTTACCTTACTAAAATCAGTCACTCCGTTCTGAAATTATGAGGGATTTTCTCGAGAAATCCTCTTTAAAAAAATTTCAAAAACGGCATAAAATCACCAGAAAATGTCCCTAATATTTCTGCCTTACAGCGCTGACTTGTGCATGTTTTAGCACGTGCTATCCAGGGAGGGGCTATCCCTTTGGGAGGACTCAGTGAAGTTTCAAGAACTCTTTTGTTTACGATCTACTTGTATCGGGACTTGCAGCCTCTTGCTTCGGACTGAAAACTATTTCCGATAAGGTCTATGGTAGAATATATTGAGAATTTTAACATATGAGAAGCTAATGTACTATTTCCGGCATGGCTCGGTTGGTCGTATAATAAAGCCTTTTTTATCGGGAAATATTGTCTAAAAACTTTCCGCAGTTGCATAAGATGCGCCGGCGCATAACTTGTCTGCGTGCGCTTCTCTCGTTGTTGGTTTCTAAAGCTGAAAAAAACAAATTTCTGCAATTTGTCTACGTTCAGTAACGACGAGATTTTGTATTGTGGCATTTGGGAATTAAGTGCTGCTCATCAAAAGAGTAGTTCTTTAAAGGTAATGTGTCCATACAAGTAGGCCTCCCAGAGCAAGGCGTGTGATCAACTAAAAATTCTTGTCAGTCACGCATTACAGCAATTTTCTCTATTCATGTGATCAGTTTGAATATCAACTAATCATTTGCCGAGAATTTGATGCATGTTGACAGGTTGGGTATACGCTGGCCTTATATATGGACACATTACCTTTAAGGATGACAATTTAGCCAGTTGCATTTATTTTCCCAAGAGCATAATATGTTCTCTTGTCGGTACTCTAGTCGGCACTGTTGACTGTCGGTACGATTGTATTTAAATCTGTTAATAATCTCGCGCCTGAGTATCTCTCACACCTATTTATACAAAATTCTGCTCGCAATACTATCAGTCTAAGAAATGCCGAAGCTGGCTTGCTAGTCCCTTTTATGAAAACTAGAAATGGGCAGAAAGCTTTCGCATTTCGTGGAGCGAAAATCTGGAATGACCATAGCCGCGAGGCCAAGCAAGCTCCCTCTTTGTCTTCTTTTAAGAACATTTTAAATAATTGTAAATAAGTGACATTGTAATTAGTTTCTTTTTTAATTTGTAAAGTTTTTGGCACGGCCCCCTGAAAATCAGTCTCACTGACTGACTGACGGGGCAACCGTGCATAAAGAATTTTAAAATGAAAAAAAAAATAATACTGTAAAGCAGAAAATTGACAGAAATTTAATCCATATATTTGAGTTATTTTTCCGAGTTTTTCGAAAAGAAAGTTTTCAGAAAGTTACTTTCAATTTTGGTTTTAAAGCTCTGATTTAGACAGAATAGACTTTAGAGTGTATTTGAAGATTTTGGTTATTCAACAAAGCGCTTACCTACGAAATTAAGCAAACAAAATCGAAGAGACAGCCTTCAAAATAGTCTGCATTTTATTGATTTACTCCATG
This sequence comes from Aurelia aurita, assembly GCA_004194415.1. Classification (NCBI taxonomy): domain Eukaryota; kingdom Metazoa; phylum Cnidaria; class Scyphozoa; order Semaeostomeae; family Ulmaridae; genus Aurelia; species Aurelia aurita. The sequence goes on along the minus strand of REGM01000088.1, from coordinate 130,480 downwards.
TAGCTATCTTTTTTTTTTTCTCTCTATATTGCTACCTAGCATCCGAAGGTAGTTTTAGGACACTGAGAAGCTAAGCTTATCGAAGCAATGTCCCGGTCCTTCCTCTCGATGTGACCACACCTCGCGATTCCTTTAGCCTGGATACCAGAGAGTTGGCGACTC
>REGM01000088.1:109232-119777 GCA_004194415.1 Aurelia aurita | reverse complement strand
TTTTCCAGTTACAGCGAGCCGAAATAGTACCTCTGTCTTCGCAATTTCTCCTTATGTTCAGTAGGTCCCATACAAATGTTTACGCTACTTGGGACCTACCAATATGGCGGCGGTCAAATATCGCTGGCTTCAAAATCAGTTCCCGGCAAACAATAGGTTGCTCGATCCAGTCTTTTTTTGAGATCAGTGTCATAAGTCTATTTAGGCCCGCCTTCGCAACGGCAACCAACCAAACTCCTATAGTACTGCGCATGCGCCAAATTGGATGCAATTTTTTCTCACGATAGACAATCAGTTCAAGGGCAGTGTGAAGATACAAATGTTCATGGCCTAAAGCCCATTAACCAACATACCTTCGGTCCTTTGTTGGTTTTCTCTCGAATCCTAATCGAAATTGCCAGCTTCGCTGCAGAGCCAGCTCTTACTGCCATTTTCTTAGTTAGGCCCAGAAAATGGCGGTAAGAGCTGGCTCTGCAGCGAAGCTGGCAATTTCGATTAGGATTCGAGAGCAGGTCAACGCAAGAGAATGACAACCATGGTTTTAACATTAGATTGATATAAAGCATACTTTAAAGCCAATAAAAGACTGAAGCTTTGTTGATTAATGGGCTTCAGGCCATGAAAATTTGTATCTTCATACTGCCCGTGATCAGTTTTTAAAAAGCATCAAACTTTGTTCCATGTTCTAGTTGTTTTCTTAGCATTTTTTTGTAAACAGTGCTCACGTATTACGGAAACATGGAGAAAAGTTTGCTCCTTCGTTACTGGGAGAGAAAATCATCTTTTGATTATGAGTAGGGTTATTGGAAAAGTTAGGGTAAAGCGTTTCTGGGGATTCAAGAAAGATTTTTCGTTCCTTGTTAAAGATGGGCAAATTTATCTGGACATTCTTTACAAAAATACTTGTCTGTTGTATTGGTGGTTATGCGTAGCGATCCTTTTTCCGCAGCAATTACTTCATAATTTTTCTCCTTTAATTGTATCGTTCAATTCAATTAGTCGGGTCTCTCCATTAAAAAAAAACCGGGTGTCCACCTGAAAACTTTGGGGGCAATTTGAAATCTTGCTTAAAATTTGTCCATTGGGTTGTAAACCACTGTTTTATTTGTTGGGCATCTCCAAATATCTTTTTCTTCCAGTCGTAGGAGTGGTTTGTTATTGAAAGAAAAAAGCTTGTAACGCTAGCTCCTACTAAAGGCTGGTTCCCACTACGCGATGAACTATCATCGCTGCCCTCAGCGCCAATTTTCAAATATGATTAAAGTTCATCTTGCACTGGGAACGACCTTTAACTGTAAAGCCTAATTCACACTGGTTGTAAAAATCAGGCTTTACAGTCTAATGTCGTTTCTATTCCAGTGCAAGATGAACTTTAGTCGCTTTTGAAAAATTGGCGATGAGAAAAGCGATGATTGCTCATCGCTCAACGAGAACCAGGCCTAATGGAATCCTTTTTCCCACAGCCCATCGTCATCATTCTCGTTCCCGACTACATTGAAGCAAGGAAAATTTGTCAAACATGCGAGAAAACGATGTATTCATATCGAACAACTTACAAGACGAAAGTTTTATATGGTGGTCGCGGGCAGATTCAAGAAGAAATGGTTAGTTTGATCAATGGCTGTTCAATTCTTGTTGCTACTGTACCATCATTGGTCACAATGCTGGAGAGAGGCTGCACAAATCTTGAGAGACTTTGTCATCTGGTCTTTGACAGTGCTGACATCTTAGTAGAAAGGTTCGAAGATCCCTTATTTTTATACATTGCCTAAATATTTGTATCGCAATTTTGCCTTTTCTTCAGTTCCAATTTCACACTTGAAGAAAAATCACGGAGTTCTAAGATCACAGGAGTCTGGGGTAAGGAGTAAGGAGTCTGGGCAATCTAAATATAGCCTATTGTATTTCATTTTCTCCATAAATGATAAAACAATAGGACAATAAATGACACGTGGCCTTCTTTTGTTCTATTTTAAACTAGATCGCTATATGTCCGTCACTTGTCCTTAATATCTCAAGTTTTCTATCCCTCGTTGTCAACATGTGGTTTACATGTTTCTAGAGGCGTAAAAGGTGACCAGGCTTGCTTGAAGTATTCGGTTGGTTGCAAAAATCTTCTGTTTTGTATTTTGGAAAAAATCACATGTAAACTAGTGCACCGAACAACCTAAAAAAATCAAAAAATTTCCTATTTTATTTAGCCACTCAAGTACTCAATATATCATCAAAATTGAATGACTCTATCCAACATTTACATGTCAAACGTCCAACACCATTTACTCAACCTTTGGTCTATCCCGAGGGGCAGATCACTTCTCAAAATAGTGTACGTAATTTTTGTCATTTTGTGATTTTGCCCCTCGGCCTTTCCACGAAAGTCTTGCCACAAATCATTGTCTTTTTATCTTATATTATTAGTTATATTGACATTTGATGGCTGGAAGTAAGTTATAAAATGAATGCACTTACTTTTGAATTAAAATATTTATTTGTAATGAATTTCAGTGACGAATCTTTGCTCAAATGGTTTTGTACGAGAATGATTTTGGGACAGACGCTAACATGGTGTCAACTTATTAAAGTTAGTTGACGGAGATAAATAGCTAACTCAGAGCTGCATATGCAGGGGGCTGGGTAAGATAAAAATAGATCTGGTATCTTAGCCAATGAAAATTGACCAACTTTGTGTGATCAACAATTTCACGTGATCAGTTTGTTTCTGTGGTTCCAATTTCACGTGACCACTTCAGTCACGCGTGGAAAGGCAAGCGCTGATTGGTCAATTTAATTGTGTACTAAATTTCAATTGACTTGAATTGAAACTATTTTTGGAACGACGTTGGCTTTAGCTCCGTCAACTAACTTTAATGACTTGATATTGTTCAGTTTATTGTCATGGGCTCATAAGAAATCGAAATGATTTTTTATCGTCGAGCTTGCTTTTCAGGTTTGAAGAAGATATCAAAATTTTGATGAGAATCTACGCAGAGTCCAAGTCCAAGAAAATTGCATTAAATTTGCCTCATCAGATGGTTGCCATGGCAGTAGAGTGGTCACGTGGTGTTGAATCGTTGCTTGGTGCTTATTTTTCCAAACCACTCGTCATTATAGCTGATAAACTAGAAGCCTCTGTTTATAAACAAGTCAAGCAATATGTTGAAATCGGTTCGCTGGATGACAGGACGGATGACGTGATGAGTAAGTTTTCAAATTTTATCCTGTTGTTCGTTTTCGTTTACCGTATTCTCTCTAATAAATAAGCCAAAGGGTGCGGTGCTCATTAAGTTTTCGACTACAGCAAGGGGGAGGCTGCTCATTGTAGAGGGGGTATTGAAAATGTCTTATATTTCATTATGGGCACCCTGTGGACCAGTGGGAGAATCGTTTATTTTGAGGATTGCAAGAGACTTGAGATAGACATCGTATCAAAAAACATGCACCACATCAGCTCAAAAGAACACATTCGGTTGAAAGTCTTTTATACACGAAACTGGACATTTACAAGAACATCTTTTTTATAGTCGCAATTGGAATTAACTTGAGAATTCATAAATCACATCAATCACATCATGAATTGTAAAGTGGTTATTATTTACGTCGTTATTTTCTGCTTCAAGGCCCTTTATTGTCTTCTTCAAAAGAACGCAGGATCACTGGGAGAGCCGTGTTTACTTCAGGCCTCAAACATATATAACAAGGGGTAAAAACATGGAGCGCCGTATAAATGTTAGGCACTTAAGAGTATAAAAATGTGATGCTGTTTTTCGTTTCCCTATTCCGTATTCTCGCTAATAAGGCCAAGGTGTTATTTAGTTTCGACCACAACAAGGGGGAGGCTGCTCATTGTGGAGGGGTATAAAACACGGAGCGCCGTATAGATGTTAGGCACTTATGAGTATAAAAATGTGCTACTGTTTTTTCATATTCTCTTAAAAATTTACAGAAACAGATATAAAGTTACAAGACGATACCACAAGGAGCATGGAGATACATAGGAACCTTGTGGCCATTTACAATGAACATAGAAACTTAGCTAACTTCAAAAAAGATTTTATAAATAAACGAGAAAGAAAATATTACTTTCAGCTACTCTTTAGTCGAATTCTGACCACTAAAAAGCATGCAAGAGTTTCGAGTCCATCTAACTGCGCATGTATAGCTTGAGTTAATTATGTTTTATTTTTTTAGCACTCATCTGGTTGTGTATTGCCTTTGAGAACTAGTAACTAGGCAAAGTGAATATTATCCATCAACTACCTGGTCCGCCAAAAGGTATCCAATTTTGGCAAGCCACCATCAAGTCGTGCAAGTAAAAATCAGTAGTCATAAGGCCCCGAGCTTTTATTCGAGGAAATACTGCATTTTTTGTAAAGGTCTACAGGAGTTAGATGGGTAAGATTAGGAAGACCAAAGATTTGAATAATTGTCGTAAAATCTTTTGTTACAAATTATTCTGGAGCTGCAATTGTGGGAAATTTTGTGCTTGATGTTGCAAATATTGATTTGAAAACGCGATATCTACCGTTTTTCAGCCTTAACGCTCCCATATTACACCAACATACACATTTTAATATCAGCCTACCCAGTTAACCGCTGTAGACCTTTTTCACCATATTAATTTCATCGATCCCTTTTTGTAGGTTTTCTGCAAGCAAACCCTGGCAGTCAAGTTGTCATGTTCGTTAAATCAGCGACAGAAGCTGACAGACTTGAGAAGATGCTTGAATCTAAATGCATCGCAGCTATCACAGCCACTGAATTCATGTCTCCTATTGAACTGATGGATGTTAAAACTAGTTGGGACTCGATTGTGCAGTCTGGAAAATCTGGACATTGTGTGCTGGGTGAGTACTTGTGTTCCTTATACCGGGTGAGTCGGAAAGAACAATCCCCGTTTGAAAGGCCACTACTCCCTGGATATCAAAACGATAATATTGACAAATACATTATTTAATGGTTGACATATTCAAATATAATTTAAAATTTACCTGACTGAAATCGGCCACTCCCTTCTGAAATTATGAGCGATTTTCTGCAGAAAGCCCCTTCAAGGAACCTTCAAAACGGACCTAAAATCACGAGCAAATTTTTCCAAATATTTCTGCCTTCCAGCAATGACTTCAACACGTTTTAGCATGTGTTATCGTCTTGGGAGGATGAAATCATCTGGAATGATATTGTTATGCTCCCAGGGTGAAACTTTCATTCTTCCAAAGGGATAGGACGTTAAAAGCATGTAAAAAGCAAGCATGTAAAGGCAGAAATATGAGCGAAATTTGGTCGTGATTTTATGCCGTTTTTGAAGGTTTCTTGGAACGGCTTTCTTGAGAAAGTCCTTCATAATTTCAGAAAGTAGTTGCCGGTTTCAGTCAGGTAAAATTTGAAATTTATTTGAGCGTGTCCACTATTAAATAATATATTTACCGATATTATTGCCTCGATATCCAGGGAGCAATGGCCTTTCAAGCGGGGATTGTTTTTTCTAACTCACCCGGTAGGTAGAGCAGCTATAGATTAGGTTGTTTGATTTACAGTCTGTTCGCTCAACTTATCGATCAAATTAAAAATTTGATTCACCAGAGCGTTAATTAGTGCTGGCTCTTTCATGTCGGAGAGGTCCAAGTGTGCAGTGTTCTTGCAGTTCGCTTTTGTTACACAAGGACTTTCACCATGAAATAACTTTCAAACAGCCTCAGTTCTTCCTTGTACAGAAATCAGGCTTTTCTTTTACTTTCTTTCATCTGTAATTTTTCTTTTGAGTTTAATTCCTTAGTTAATTGTAAGTGTCACTCATTGTGGGAACTCGCTGAGTACATGTCCTTTCCCGCATAAGTGGCACAGAAGTTATATTTTGTTGTATTTATTATTGTTTGTTGTTTTAATATATACAAATAACTTTTTCAAAAACGTCTTTTAGTTATGTTTGAATGTAAAAGACAGTGCAGTAGCACCTTTTCTGCACAGCCATAGGTTGGTTCCAAATCTTTAAAAAGGTTGGTGTTAATTTCTATGACCTATTTCTTTGAATTGAATAGCTTGAAAGAAAATTTAGCTTCTTTGCTATAATTCTACTATTGGACTTTTCAAAAATCTTCAATATTTTCAGGATTAATTTTGAAAACAACTTAAAACCATCGTCATTTCTAAACTTTGTGAGGAAACATGGAATGATCCTCAAGAAAACCATATTTTATGAATGTCTACAATATGGTATCAAGCAAAAGTCTTTCACTCTTCTGGTTTACGATTTAGAAATTTAATGACGTCACATTCGTTCTCAAATGAGTTGAAATATAAAATGCTCTGTAATTTCGAAAACTATTCAAGATTTCTGAAAAATCCAACCGTAGGATTGTAGCAAAGTAGCTAAAGTTCCTTTCAAGCCATTTAATTCAAAGAAATTGGTTATAGAATTTTACACCAACCTTTTTAAAGATTTGGAACCTGTGCTCTGAGAATGGTCGACGAGTTGAATGAAAAGAATGTAAATTCTAACCAGAGAAAAGTACTTCGAAATACCCTGCATGACTTTTAAGGCATTAGATTTTCAAAAAGTTTACTTATCTATAAACAGGAATTTCTCACGTTAAACCATTTTGTCCCATGCGAATAATTATGCAGGATGGGACCAAGCAGGCCAGAGTGCGAGAAAATGGCAGAGAGAGCTATTTACTAGACAATTAAAGACCCTCTGCTAACCATGTGGCTTTGCACGCCGTTGCTGTTCTAATACCCCATTCACACTTGCAAGTTAAACCAGCTTAAACTAAACCAGGTTATCGAATGGGGCATTCTAATTGGTCAATCAAAAAATCGAATGAATTTGATTGGTTGAAATCTAACCTGGTTTAATTAAAGCTGGTTTAACTGTGTCAGTGTGAATGCGGTATAGAATGCACTGCAAATGGAATTTAAGGTTATCTGAAAGTCTCTGATGCTAGGCCGATGGTGCTGTTTTCTTACTCGTAGCACGCAAAGCCTCATGGTTAGCAGAGGGTCTTTAACAACGGACAAATTCTGACCAGCTTTGCATTGTTGTTACCCAATTTAACTTCTTACTGTCGTATTTTCTCTAGGCCGGAAAACTACCGGGTGTCCCAAAAATGTACTCCTGTTTGAAAAATCGCCACAATTTGATTACATGGCCGATCTTCAAATTTCTTCTTTTGGCAAATAGATCAACACGACATGATAATTTTCCCATGTATAGCTGATCTTGTGATTGGCTTTAACTTTAGCAAATTTAACTCTTTTTAGGGCTGCCTGGTTTTGAAGCATACTGGAAAAAGCATTAATGCTTTCCAAATTAATTTCTAGTTGTATATTAAGCTTCTAGTTTGGTCATAAATGTCAGAAAGAAACGCTAACTATCATTGTAGACTTGAAGGATAGTGAAAAATCTCAAAATAATGGCCCTAAGGCAAGATTTACGATGTTGCTTAAAGAGTATAGCTCAAAATGCGATTTTTCAACCTGTAAATTTATACCCGTTAAGTAACGAAAACCAACATTTTATCATCTTTTAATATATTTGGATCATTGACAAAGAGATAAGAAAGAAAATTTTATGATATGTTTGATAATCGAGTTTTGGTAATCTTTCAAACGGGAGTACTTTTTGAGACACCCGGTAGCAGGGAACAAATGTAAGGAAAAAGTCATTTTCAAGTTTGATTGCTGAGCTGTTTGATTTGATTGATCTTCACTATACTCAAATTTGATTTCGTTTTTTCTGGAAAACACGCACTTCTACTGTCGGATTTAGCTGATTAAAATTCGATAATTCATAGATATTTTGTTATAATAATCGTTCTCTTTCTTCTGCAGTGATGACTGATGGAGTCTCTTCTAGGATTTCAATCCGAAATGCAACTTGCCTAATTCACTTCGAATTCCCTGCAAAGAAGACAGAATTTGGACAACGAATGAATTGTCTGCTTGGTGCCATGAAAACACAGGTGGGGATTTTTGATAAAAAGGCTGCTGTTTATTCTTTAGCATTCAGTGTTTAGGATATATTCTTTAAGCTTTCTTTTAGCTTCAAGTCAAGAATTGATTAGCGCATTGGCTAAACTATTATTTCAATTTTCTTAAGCAAAAGAGAATCCATGGCTTCATAAAAGTATTTTGTGCCTTGAAACAAATTTCATGTGAAAATGTGCCTGCCTAAACGAACTTGATGACTTTTTGAGCTATTGTTTCAAAAAGTGTGCCTGGGCAAGGCGTATTTGTGTGCCACTAGATTATGCAGGCCTGTGAAAATCTGCGGAAAGATTCCAGCAAACCTGGCATACCAGTAAATCTTTGACTTAGAGACGTAGGCCAGAGACTAGAACAGCGATACGTACTTCGAAGTTGGGCGAGACAAATGTTTTAAATCAGGAAGAACGGTGTTTTTTATGGTCGTTCTTTCTTATTCCTTGGCAGATTAAAGGGCCTGGGTTACGTAACCGTAAACAAACGTGTAGTCTCTATAGTCTATATTGTTTAGGCACATGTCCATTGTTTTCTGCACATATTTTGGTTGATGGGGGTGAATCCACAATAAAGTTACTTTTAGAAATCCACCGATATCTCTGTAATCTTACAACATATGAATGTTTCGATTGTTTCTCTGTGAAATCCAAGAATCCATCTTCAAAATAACATTTTCGTTTTGAAATAATGGTGGAAAATCTATGTGATGTGGCCTACCAAACAAATGCAAAGTCACCGTTCCGAGAGAGGTTTGTTTACGGTTACGCAAACCAGCTCCGTTAATTTATTAACGATAAACTTCAAGACTGACCGTAAAATCAAATTGTGCTTCAGAAGATTGTTTAATCCAGTCATGGCTGAAAATGATCTGTATTTACGATTTATTTCCATTTCTCTGGCATGGAAATCATATTTTTATTAAACTATTAGCAGGCCGAATAAAACGTGTTTGGTGCGCGTGGTACGAGTACCATCAAATTAAACGACAATATAATATGTTAATGATCAAATTCCCATAAAATAGTGGAGATGTAAGAAACACAACGTTTGGGGGATATAGACGTTGTCAAGTCTTGATAACGAGTAGATGCTCGAAACGTCGTGATTTTTACATCAACACCATTTTATAGTATTTTGATCATTTACTTATTATATTGTCGTTTTATTGGCAAGCTGCTCGTAAGATTATTAGTTAGGCCATATCTAGGGTCATTTACTTGTTTCCCTCGCAGTAAATTCTAGCATGCCATTTTCTTTTAGGACAGTAACACAAATGAAAAACAAAGCTGCTGCTCATTGATTCTAATTACGGAAGAGAATGAATCTTGTGCACCGGCCATTGCAAAATTGTTGAAACGAGCAAGACAACATGTTCCTCCTTCGTTGCAATCGATTGCTGAAAAAGTTGACCAGGTTAGTTAATAAAGAATGTCATTCTCTTGGAGTATCCCAATCGATATTCCACTAGCCTGCGTGCAGCCTCAAAACTCCTCAGCCAAAGTGTATACTTTGGCTGAGGAGTGTTGAGGCTGCACGCAGGCTATATTCCACCCGATTAGGAGTACCCCAATCGATATTCCATCCGATTTCAAGGCCCACAAAAGGAAAAAGTTTACGAAATCACTAAAAGTCATCAGAAATATTGACATTTTCTTTCTTTGCTATAGTATTTATTTTTCAGATACAGTTCATTGTTGTGTTAGGTATGACGTCAGAACGCCCTGGGAACGAGGTTGGTGTTAGGTGGATTTTATCTGAAAAATTTTGACCTGCTAGAAAAGAAAGAAAGCTTTAAGATTGATGTCTAATTCTTGCAACGGTGTTCGGACACTGTGACGTTATGTCACCTCACCTGACTGTATCACATGACTGTATCACATGACTATGTCACATGACTATGACACATGACTATGACTCGTGATAGTAAAAGGTGTTAATTGAGTTGTTTGCCAGGATTATGAGTCGTGATAGTAAAGGGTGTGAATTGGGTTGTTTACCGACAAGAGCCTAGTTGTTTTTCCTCTCGTTTATCTACCGATATTTACGGCATAACAGAACGTTACAGACACCTTTGAAGAAAAGTTCGTTTCTTTTCTGGCTTGCGGTTTAAAACCTTTTATTCTTTCAAGATGCACTAACACACAGGAAGAAAGGCAGTTAGGTTCGAATACCAAACTGAAAGCCTGTAGGGCAAGTTCAGTTGAAATGTTGCTCGAAGACCAAGGCAAGGAGAGATAAAACAAATAGGACGACAACAATATTCTTCGAAATATGCACAATTAATTTTCAGATTTACTCCGTTGTCTGCATCAATTTTCTAACTTGGGTCGGGGATATAAGCGGGGATGGCTCAATGGTAGCGCGCTTGACTACCAACCTGAGGGTTGGTGGTTCGAGTCCCCGCCCTGTCGAACCTGCTACGTAGAGTGAGGAGAGTCGCCAACTCTTTGTAATTCCAGGCTAAAGGAATTGCGAGGTGTGGTCACATCGAGAGGAAGGACCAGGACACTGCTTCGATAAGCTTAGCTTCTCAGTGTCCTAAAACTACCTTCGGATGCTAGGTAGCAA
>REGM01000088.1:9389-93759 GCA_004194415.1 Aurelia aurita | reverse complement strand
TACAGTAAAAACCCGCGTATAAGAACCTACCATTTTGCAATTCAGCCTGATTAGGTTCTTATATATTGGGTATTTAGTGGGAAATGAGGCTGTTGAGGTTCTTAAATTGGTTCTTAATTTGTTCAGGGCTTTCACCAATTTATGTTATTCTGATTCAAAGTTCAAGCCTATTATTCACGGTCAGTTCACTGAAATCCCTTCTACCTGAAGAAGGTGTTGGGGAAGATGAAAACAAATGGGTCTACTACCAAAGACAAGAGTTTCAGTAACATTATGAACAGCTAATACTTTGAAGCTTAGTACTGGAAATACTGAAAAGGACATTTAAAAATGCATTTGTTGCAGGTTTTTTGCAATAAACATATAGGTTCAGTAATACAAAGCAACTGGAGTTTTAATGGTAATCTACAAATAAGAACCTAACCTCAAATTTCAGGCTGAATTGGTTCTTATATAATGGGGGTCTAATTTCAAAATTTCAGCCTGTAGGTTCTTAATCCACTAGGTGGGTTTTTACTGTACGCGGGTTTTTACGGGCTTATACGCGGGTTTTTACTGTAGTCCATGACATACGTCCATTAGTTATTTTGCTTCTCTAAAGTCATGAAGTCCCATTAAAACATCAATGTTGCTTTAAATAGGCTTCCTGGTAAATATTCTTGGTAAATTACGTGGTCGTCAATTGCTCCCATATGTGTTTCAAGGTACAAAAGTAAAGTTGAAGTCCATTTGATGCTAAAATTCAAGTTATAAGGTTGAAATCCTCTGGTTTTGAAACAACCAGTGATTTTGACGTTCGTTCTCCATAAATCAGCAACTACTTGTCAGATTTATTCAAAGTAGGTATCAAACTCTCTTCTATGCACAAATCTAAAAAACGGGAAAACTTGATTCATGGCTCCTTCACGGTAGCCATTTAAATGGCGCACATTTTTTGGGACACCCTGTAGATACCTAGTATTTGAATTTGTCTTTTATTTCTCTGGCAGTTTGATGGAAGACTTTGATACACTTTTCAAATGATACAGAGCTATCTAGTGTAATAAAGATTTCTATGATAACAATTTTATGCTAAATTTCTGTCGATAAACAGCATTTTCCCCGCAAAGTTTATGCGTTATGTTTTTTGCGTATTTTTCAGAAAATTGATTAAGTGTAATTCTACTTTTTCATTGAACTTATCAATTTCATTATGATAATCAAGCACTTCCTTTATTGTAAGGTCGAGGCAGAAAAATTTCATCTTGCAAAGAAATTGCAAAAGATTGTCACGGATTCAGAAAGGTATTTTCTGTGTTTTCATATTTCTCATATTTCTCTGTACTGTTTGAGTGCTACACAGTTGAACAATTTGGACGAATTGGAAGAGGTTTGAGATTTGCCTGGTAACAAAAAATACAAACTTATCAATCCTGATATCGAATATAATAGCAATGAATAATCTTGGTATATAGGCTGGTCTTTTTGCTATAGAATAACAATTGAGTCACTTACCGGGTGTCTCAAAAATAAGTAACAAAACGATATGTTATCGGAACTTTCCGATTGCAGAGCTAAAGTTTTTAATCTTCAACTTAAATGCATGTACCTTGCATTTATAAATCGTCCACGAAACACCGGAGATACGAGCTCCCGAAGTTAAAATTTTGAGTGCACCTGAAACCAGAGGTTTGTGAGAAAGGGCCTAACCATGATTTGATATCATGAGCATTTTCAAACGGAATTTTAAACTGTTATTTTTAGTCTTTGCTTTTGAAAAGAATCATAGACGCATAGCCACGACCCTAATTAAACAAATGGAAGAAAAATGTGGCGAAAATGAGAAACTTGTGCCACATCTTCAAATAAGCGTGCATGCGCTCTTTTTCTGCTCTCTTCTTTGATGCAAATAACTTTCAATGGAATGTAAGGAACGATTTTCTCCTCAAAAGAAAAGTTCTTTCAAGAACAATTGCAACATCTCAAAGTACCGGGTGTCCCAAAAAAATATACAGATTTGGTCAACCCTGACGATCAGAATTTAGCATGAATCAATCCGAAATCATTTTTAAAACATTACTCGGTAGTTAACTTGAACATAGATACCTTGTTTGTTGACATTGGTGCTTTGAGAGTAGAGGTATAAATCTTCAAAGGACAAATTTGCCACCACCTCCAAACCAGAGTTTTGGCGTTTTGGCCTAAGCAATATCCACAATTTTTTTCACTTAAAATGAATAAAGTTTACGTCGGAGCTCCCTTGATAATAAGCGTCACGTAAATTATATTTTGTGAAACGCATTTGTTGTGCAGTTTTTAATTTTTCTCCTCCTGGAAGAAATTTTTCCAAGTCTATTGTTAACATATTCGCTGTGCTTTAAGAATTTGCTTAGGCCAAAACGCCAAAGCTCTGGTTTGGAGATGGAGGCAAATTTGTCCTTTGAAGATTAATATATCTACTCTCAAAGCACCAATGTCGACAAACAAGGTATCTATGTTCAAGTTAACTATCGAGTAATGTTTTAAAAATTATTTCGGATTGATTCATGCTAAATTCTGATCGTTAGGGTTGACCAAATCTGTATACTTTTTTTGGGACACCCGGTAGAATTCTTTTCAAAAGTAAAAACTAAAAGAAAAACGTGGAAAATTCCTTTGGAAAATGCCCAAGAAATCAAATCATGGTTAGGCCCTTTCTCAAAACCTCTGGTTTCAGGTGCACTCAAAATTTTGACGATGGGAGCTCGTATCTCCGTTGTTTCGTGGACGATTTATAAATGCAAGGTACGTGCGTTTAAGGTGAAGATTACCAAATTTAGTTGTGCCGTCGAAAAGGCCCGACATTTTATCGTTTCATTCCTTTTTCCAGTCAAAAGGGGGTACTTTTTTCTGAGACACCCGGTATATCGGCCGATCATCTAATTTTTATCTAGACATTTTCGTGGTATTAGTGCGGTATTACAATCACCTGTACACCATCCCTACATGCTCTTTGAAACTAAGAGAAGAAAGTAGTCTTCGTGATATGATTTTTTTTTTTAGCTACCCTGTGTATTTATGTCATTCATTCATTCATTCATTCATTCATTCATTCATTCATTCATTCATTTCTTCATTCATTTGTTTAATTTTCTAGTATGTTGAACGAAATTTCTAATTCTGGTGGAATAAAATCAATTGCAAAGCTGCTGTCACTTTGTAAAGACCCTGGACTTTCAAAGATCCTTTTGGAAATCACTACGTTTATGGCTTCGAGAGATGAAAGGTAACGAACTCAAGAATCGGCTAGTTTTTGGATAGTATACTACATAGCATAGTCGTCAAATGTTTTAAAAGATTGCACACAAATTGTTATTTCATGTTCCTTTTGATTTAATGGCTCGAAGGGAGTTTCAGGTACTTTGCTATAATTCCACTGTGGGGAATTTTTATATCTTGATTATTTTCGGAATAGACCAAGACCATTTCGCAATTTAGAGAAAGGGACTGAGGAGAGCGCGGTCAGTTCTTCCAGCCTTGGCAACAAGTAGGAAATCTGGGGAATCGCCTCCTCTACAGTGACAAGTGTCTCTGTCGCATCTCTGTTCAAACTTGAATTATTTTCGATTTATATACATCTTTCAAGAGTTATAATACGATACTTTGTTTAGTATGGTAAGTGTTTTCTCTGGATTATTTAGCCGTCTTGTCATCCTTTCGCCCATTTGTGAGTGTATTTTGAGCCACTTTATTTCAGATGCTTAAATTTGATTAAAATACTTTTTTACCCAGAGTACAAGAAGAAATGAGACAAGACGGAGGTCTGAAAGCTATATGCTCTATGCTATCAAAGGTAAGTATCTTGTTTCTACAATTTTTTCCCAAGGCCTTGTGACATTGTCACTAATTTGCCTATTTTTGACCGTTACCAGATCTCCCATGAAGAATAAGATTGTTATAACATCATCATCATCAACGTTATATATGTGTCAATAAATTTAGCATAGCTGAAAACTGGGACACTCTAAAATAACTAAATACTCAAAATAAATAAATAAACTTAATATTTAACAATTCAAAGTTTAAAACCAGTTAAAATTTATAATCTACAATATATAGTAAGAAGTAGAACTAGTGTAACGTTGTTGTTCGCAAAAATCACAATTACAGTTTTCTGTGCTGGTCATGACTGACAAATTTGAAATTTTTCTTTCAAATATCCCTTGATTTCTACTCTTTCTAATGTCTGAGTCCAGTTTCGACCATATCATAGGTCCCAAGTATCTTATCGAATGTTTCCCATACATCACAGTTCTACATCTTGGTATATTGAATTCTGCGTTCCTCAGCTCGTATCTGCTTGTTGGCCTTTCAAACAAGGCTTGGAGAGGCTTTGGGGCCATGTTGTTATTTGACATTTAAAGACCCTGTGCTCCCCATGATTTTATGCACGTCCACGAACCATCAAAACATCATATGGCTGTAAACAACATACTTTAGCAAACAACAGTGGGAACATAAATAACTGCAGGGAACAAAAACTTCCTAATCCTTCAAATTATTTACAGGAATGTCTGTTGTTTCAGTTCAAAAGCGATGGCATAACAACGTTCATTTGAAGATTGAAAAGACAATACAGTTTCACGATTGCTAGGCCAAAACGACTTTCATACAGTACGAAAGTCACTGTCAGACCGTGAAGGATCTTGGGGAGCACAGGGTCTTTAAGTGGGTTTAGCGGTCACAGACGCTTCGTAGGACTTGTTTCCTTCAAAGCAACTTGGGCAGTTGTGGAACGGCATTGTCTTTATCATATCTGGTTCTTTGAAATGCATGTTCTTTGAAGAGTAGCTAGCCCCTTGCTCTAGAAAGACCACCATCCTTCGTATGGAGCAACTTTAGGATTTGCTAAGTCTGTTTTTAATATTGCCAATATTTTGTTTGTCATAATGGTGGACAAAAGCTTTTCATGCTACTTAAATCATTTTCATTGTAGATGGACAGTGACACATATCTAGCAGAAATCATCCTCGCGCTGAAAAGTCTTGCCACAAGTGACAGGTAAGCTCTTTGATTGTTTTTTCTAAATTTTTATATATTAGACGACACGTTTAGAAATGTTCTTTGCAATAACATTTGATAAATAAAGAATACTATACCAATACTAACTTTTTGCGAGGACAATACCGAAAAATATCAAGCCCGAGGTCAAAAGTATTGACCGAGGGCTTGATATTTTTCGTATTGCCCGAAGCGAAAAGTTAGTATTTTGTTTATTACCTGATCTAGAGGAAACAAATGAAAGCAATCGACGCAATGATACGCTAGAAGCAACGCAAGACTGAAGCGCAATTCTGTATCCCTCGATGACGGGCAATACGGGAAAGTATTGCCCGCTCCTCGACCAATCTTTTTCGTTATCGTGTTCTCTGCCCTGAAGATAGGGTAATAAGAGGTGATATGGTTTCAAGGGTGATGCCATGCAAGTAAAAGGGAATGGAGAGATTTTCTTTACGGCTGACCGATGAGACATCCATAGGCCTTGTGGCTGACCGATTAGGCATCCATAGGCCCCAAGGCCTTGGGGTAGTCATGATCTATTGCTCTCCTTGGTATCGTTTTTGTAGTGTTGTATGGTAGCTCATTTGTAGTTAGGTAATTCGTGATTGTCAGTTTTTTACATTGAATTTATAAAAAAAAGACATCCATAACACTCTCCGGATGCGCCGTAGATATCAGAAAGCTGCAACTGCTGATTCTTGTATGCAGGATTAAGCTGCATAATCAAAGACAATAATAAAAGAAAGAAATAGTATCAAGGGACTAAAGCTATTGTTTGATTTTCTGTAATTCTTCCAGGAACAAGTCTGCTGTAAAGATTTATGGTGGCATTACAGCGTTATGCAGTATCCTCAAAGAAAAGAAAGATGATAAGGTTTCTATCAAATATTACTTCTGATCTAACTAACCTGAAATTACCAACATAAAGAACACGAGAAAATTTGCATTTCTGAGTTGTTTCAAGTAAGGTTATAAAACGAGCTTAACAGAGGTTTAGGAGAAAATGATATTTTTAAGATAAAAGATTAGAGTTACAAGTTTTTAAATTATAACGAGCTAATACCTCATTCACACTGAAGCAGTTAAACCAGCTTTGTCAAGCTTAGGTTAAATTTCAACCAATCAAATGCATTTGATTTGTTGGATCAACCAATTAGAACGCAGCATTCAATAACCTGGTTTATTTAAGCTGGTTTAAGGGTAAATCCAAGTCAATGAGGGACAGCCTCTTAACCATGCACTCTTAGATTTTGCTGATTTTTGGGTTGTGACTTAAACATGATAATAGTAGCAACATATTCTAATTTCAGCTTTCTAGCATTCTTCGTTCTGGAAATATCTTATTTCAAAGTTTCAACACTTTTGGGCCTAATTTTTTATTGGCCGCCATTTTGAATTTACACTTTTTGTAAAATTAGCTATCTTTTGATCAACTCTTCAGAATTTTATCATCCAAATGTGGATTCCATATAAATTGGGGGTGGAGAGCCCAAAAATAGCATTTAAATTATGATAGGGCAAACAAAAATGGCCATAAATGCAGAAAAACAATTGTATTTAACAATTTGCCTTTGTTCATACTTCACTAATTTTTGCCATGTTGCTTGACTTTGACAGAACTGATATTTTCCATGCTTAAAGAAGACACATTCATCTACTTTCATAAGAAAAACATCTTTGGCCAAACCTACCATTAAAAATTTATCCACGTTCAAACATTTGTGCTTATTTTTGTATTGTGCGCAACCACAACATCTATGTTTGTATGGTATTCCGTATGATTGTGATGAAATAATAATACATGAGCCACATGAAGTTAACATCAGAAGTGTAATACATGTATCAGGTACTTTAGCAAGTTTGAAAATCTTTTAGTTATTGTGGGCGAACTCTTGTATGAACCATCGGTCTATTGTAAACATATCCTAAATGGGTGTCCCACAAAGATTTAATGTTCAACTTTTTGGGGGTGGCTGATATACTTACATATAAATCTAGCAAAACTAGTACCATTATAATCATGGGAGTTAAATCCCGTTTAAAATGTCTAAACAAAAATGCCCTTTAGTTAATCGTTTTGCTTGGAANTATGTTTGTATGGTATTCCGTATGATTGTGATGAAATAATAATACATGAGCCACATGAAGTTAACATCAGAAGTGTAATACATGTATCAGGTACTTTAGCAAGTTTGAAAATCTTTTAGTTATTGTGGGCGAACTCTTGTATGAACCATCGGTCTATTGTAAACATATCCTAAATGGGTGTCCCACAAAGATTTAATGTTCAACTTTTTGGGGGTGGCTGATATACTTACATATAAATCTAGCAAAACTAGTACCATTATAATCATGGGAGTTAAATCCCGTTTAAAATGTCTAAACAAAAATGCCCTTTAGTTAATCGTTTTGCTTGGAAATGGTGGCATCGACCTTTCTAATATCATCTTCTTCAAGGCAATATTGGCGTGCTCTGTGGGTAGACAGTGCTGGTGGATTGATAGTTGCAAGGATGTGGACATTTGGTACCCAGCAGATATCATCTCTTGTTGGCCAAGTAAAAGAGCGAGCTGGAAAAGTGGGCTTCATGAATTTCACTTGGACATCGTCATTTGCATCATCATTATCGCATGTCATGCCAACCCAAAATGACCCATCGTATTTGCAAACTAAAAACTGGCCAGGTTTTGCCTTGATCTTGTGGGTTTCCTTCCGTGAAATTGAATTTGATACCATATTCGTTATCGTCAGATACTCGCTTTGCGGCAATTGTATTGGTCGACAGAGGGATGAATTGATGGTAACTTCTTGTTCCAGGAACGGTCTTTGCATGGACGTATCTCTCTTTCATCTCATTCCGTATGACCGCAACGTCTTTACTTTCAATAAACGCAAAATCGATCCCTTGAATTTCGCATCTGCAGTAGTTGAACATTGCCAATGGTGATACAATTTGCTTATCTATGGGCCGTTGCAAACTCGCTTTAGCTGCCATTCTTTTGACGGTGCCACCAATGCCATCGCAAGGAGACTTCCCGTGGCTGGTGGCGAAGAAATTCCATTCGCAATCAATCAAGAAATCGTCCTTATGGTGACACAGGTTGAGAAAATTCTTGCAATTTTTATACTGCCCAGCACATCCGTCTGAAAAGTAGTGCACTTTCTTTGTATTATTCAATATATTGTGCTTTATGTAGTCGATAGTTGCAGCAAGGATCTTGTAAACCATGTTAACGTCATGTTCGAGATCGTCTGATATGAAGCAAAGAGACTTTGACAGCAAATTTCCTTCAGTTTGGTAGTAGATGACGATTGGATGTAAGGTACATTGTTGCTTGTTCCAATGGTAGCCCTGTATCTCATCTTGCATTACAAACTAATAGTTCTCTGCAAAGTCACCCAACACAATAACTTCTTCGTGATCCAATGACTCTTTCAGAGATTTCAGGTACTTGGTGATCTGGCAATGTACGAATGAACTGTTATGTCATCAAGTTTTGAGGACAGAGTCTCAATGAACTCATCAATAGTTGCAACTTGACAAATGAGTTCAGCACGGTCAGTGGACGTCCACTGTTTGTATGAGATGATTATTTCCTCTTCTTCAAATTCGAGTCTGATAAATCCCGTGCTTCCCGTGGTACCCGTGCTCCCGTGCTTTGCAAATTGCCGTGCCCCCGTGCTCCCGTGTTCCCGTGCTTTGAAACTTCCCGTGCTCCCGTGCTTTACTTTTCCCGTCCCCCGTGCGCCCCGTGTTCCCGTNAATTTCCCTCAGTTTGGTAGTAGATGACGATTGGATGTAAGGTACATTGTTGCTTGTTCCAATGGTAGCCCTGTATCTCATCTTGCACTACAAACTGATAGTTCTCTGCAAAGTCACCCAACACAATAACTTCTTCGTGATCCAATGACTCTTTCAGAGATTTCAGGTACTTTGCTTGTGATCTGGCAATGTACGAATGAACTGTTATGTCATCAAGTTTTGAGGACAGAGTCTCAATGAACTCATCAATAGTTGCAACTTGACAAATGAGTTCAGCACGGTCAGTGGACGTCCACTGTTTGTATGAGATGATTATTTCCTCTTCCTCAAATTCACTCTCCTCGTCCATTTGCTCACTTTCTTCATCATCTGAATCAGTTGGCATTGCTTCTGCCTCATCATTAACTTCCTGTAAATTCTCATCATCATTCCTTTGAAGCTTGTTGTTGAGGAAAGCTCGCAATGGTTCAATACCTTGGCACGAAGGACAGCGATGGAGCATACACTCCTTCGAGTCTCTACTACACACTATCATCTCAAGGAGGTCATGATAGTCTCTCTCTAAATCTACAGCTCCTAGCATAAGTTTTACATTTTGGTGTTTTGTACAAACACAAACCGAATGTGTTCCTTTTGGACCAACTGCAATGCACCACTTAGGTCTGAGGCTGGCAAACTTTGAAAAGCTGATTTTGGTGTCTGGATATTTCACCTTGAAAGCAGCAAACAGTTCTTTGAGATTGCACAGGATCAATCTTTTTGACATATACTGTTTGTTTCCAATACTAACACAATCTTTTTTTCCTGGCAGCTGTCTTGTAAACTCATCGTCACAGTAGGATGCTTTGACCAAATCAACAACCTGCTGTGGTAGTCTCTTTCCTTTCACCTGGTCTGGCGATGTCAGTATTCCCTTCTCGTCCCTCAGTCGTCTAGCTTTCTGAACAGTGCTCTTTGAGACATTGAAAACTTGAGCTGCTTTCCTCAAGGACCAAGAGCGTGGCGTGATAGTCAAAATTTGTATTTTTCTTCGCCTAGTTGACACTTTCAATTTTTCCTTCATAAGATCGACTAAATAATCAAGATAATCTACTGTTTGACTTATTTCCTTATCGACCAGATTAACCGGGTTTTCAATGCTGATATCCAGTGCCTCTGCATCAACATCCAAATAAGAAGCAACTCTTTTTGAAAGAGCTTCGTTAACTTGTCTCATTTTCCTCTTCCCATGGCTAACCTTTGAACTCTGCGGAACGGAATGCAGTTTTATTGGTGATATATCTAGCTCCGAGAGTGTTGAATTTACTACTTCTCTCTCAGAAACGAAAGATACTCCAGGCTCGACTTCCTCACAGAGTGACACATCGTCTGAACTTGGACTGTCATCAGAGGGCACATATTTATAATTAGCTGCCTTACCCCGACAAGATGGGCATAATTTGCAACCTGGTACAATTGACAAACCATTGGCAACCATTTCTTTAGCATGTTGGAGAGTGACCTCGCGAAGACTACCTGCAAAATAGAGTTACTGTGTCAAATGCATAATATAAAAGTTTTTAGATTTTATAGATCTTATAGATTTTATATTTATAGATTTTAAATCATCTTCTAAAATCGAAATCCACAAAAGGACACTGCACATCAGCAAAAGCTATTGAAGATATTTATTGTTGTAGTGAGAAACATCCATCAAGTCAAGCAATAAATATTACTAAATGCAAAATGCTCATTGAAAACATGCCTGCGTGTATACTTCCAAGAAAATAACACTAAATAACTGGATAGTGATATAATTAAAAGCACTAAATACTAACCTTTGATAGCCTTGGCATGAACGTTGAATGGATCATGGCAACAGTTTTGCTGCATTTGAAATCTTTTAAAGATGATATGCTCATGATGCAGACAAATATCACTCCCGATGTTGATCATAGACAGTCCAGATCTCCACCAAATCAGTTCTCTTTCATCGCTACTGTATTTCTCAATCTTGTTAAGTCCAATTTTTCGGCAGTAAGACAAATTGTTGCATTCATCTTCTAAGTATCTGCCAACGCTACATTTATTCTGACCACTCATGACTGCTTCAACTCTGTCTAGATTAAAACTACTACTGCACCTTTATGAAGACTCTCACTGAGACGCACTTGACATCAATTTGAAATTCCAACCTGCACCATATACCTTACATCATATTTTTTTTTATATGCAACTGATTTTTCTATTGTCTGACTACTGTAAGTTATCAAACAAATTCAAACCAATTTGATATCCCACGAAATACATTTCACATGCTTACAATAAAATAAGGATCTATTTAAAAATATTACCACCATCGAAATAATGCAATGACCTATGGTTCTTGCAAAATATCTTACTTGAAACTCATGGGTAATAGGACACTGGCCACCATTAACACTAGATAGAATTAACGATTCCAACAAGAGACTTTTCCCACCCTATTACTAATACTTGCAGTATAATATCATGGTACAAAGTATATAAGAGTCATTGGATCACGAAGAAGTTATTGTGTTGGGTGACTTTGCAGAGAACTATCAGTTTGTAGTGCAAGATGAGATACAGGGCTACCATTGGAACAAGCAACAATGTACCTTACATCCAATCGTCATCTACCACCAAACTGATGGAAATTTGCTGTCAAAGTACCTTTGCTTCATATCAGACGATCTCGAACATGACGTTAACATGGTTTACAAGATCCTTGCTGCAACTATCGACTACATAAAGCACAATATATTGAATAATACAAAGAAAGTGCACTACTTTTCAGACGGATGTGCTGGGCAGTATAAAAATTGCAAGAATTTTCTCAACCTGTGTCACCATAAGGACGATTTCTTGATTGATTGCGAATGGAATTTCTTCGCCACCAGCCACGGGAAGTCTCCATGCGATGGCATTGGTGGCACCGTCAAAAGAATGGCAGCTAAAGCGAGTTTGCAACGGCCCATAGATAAGCAAATTGTATCACCATTGGCAATGTTCAACTACTGCAGATGCGAAATTCAAGGGATCGATTTTCGAAGCCTACTTTTCCAGCTCGCTCTTTTACTTGGCCAACAAGAGATGATTGGGTACCAAATGTCCACATCCTTGCAAACGTTGAACATTCAATCTTTGTGGGACAACCATTTAGGATATGTTTACAATAGACCAATGGTTCATACAAGAGTTTGCCCACAATAACTAAAAGATTTTCAAACTTGCTACAGTACCTGATACATGTATTACACTTCTGATGTTAACTTCATGTGGCTCATGTATTATTATTTCATCACAATTATACGGAATACCATACAAACATAGATGTTGTGGTTGCGCACAATACAAAAATAAGCGCAAATGTTTGAACGTGGATAAATTTTTAATGGTAGGTTTGGCCAAAGATGTTTTTCTTATGAAAGTAGATGTATGAGTCTTCTTTAAGCATGGAAAATATCAGTTCTGTCAAAGTCAAGCAACATGGCAAAAATTAGTGAAGTATGAACAAAGGCAAATTGTTAAATACAATTGTTTTTCTGCATTTATGGCCATTTTTGTTTGTCCTATCATAATTTAAATGCTATTTTTGGGCTCTCCACCCCCAATTTATATGGAATCCACATTTGGATGATAAAATTCTGAAGAGTTGATCAAAAGATAGCTAATTTTACAAAAAGTGTAAATTCAAAATGGCGGCCAATAAAAAATTAGGCCCAAAGGTGTTGAAACTTGGAAATAAGATATTTCCAGAACGAAGAATGCTAGAAAGCTGAAATTAGAATATGTTGCTACTATTGTCATGTTTAAGTCACAACCCAAAAATCAGCAAAATCTAAGAGTGCATGGTTAAAAATTTTTCTATTTTGTCCCTGTTTGATGTAGACTTACCCTTAACTTGCCAGTGTGAATGGGGTATAAAATACACCAGAAACATACGATATCTATATTAATTTTTTTTTAATATACAGGGAAATAAATGAAAACACTCATCAGATGAGATTTTTTTTATATATATCACCATTAAAACAATTAAAACACAAAAGATTACTTTCTACTATGCCATTCACGGCAGGGAAAAGACGCAAGGTCATCTGGTCCCTAATGTGAATGACACTTACAATTATAATACTTCAACAAACAATTAAAAAAGAACAATTTAAGGTAGCTTAATACCAAATGATTTGAAACTCTATATTGTTTAACACTTCATTTAGTGTGATTCAGTCTTCATTCAGTTGATTCTTGATTCAGTCTTGAATCAGTTGAGATGGCAGAGATAGCATCAAAAAGGTCACGAAAAGACCTTGTTTCCATAATGGTCCCTTTTAGGCTGCGTTCACACGATACCGGATTCATTTCGTATCGGATTCACTGACCCAAAGCGATATGAAAACTTCTTTTGTTCACACGACATCGGATTGGTTTTCATACCGTTTACAGCCTGTTCACACGGATGCGCTCTGCTCCGCACTGCGTAGCATAAGCAGTTGTTCTTCTGCGTGGCAATATCATGTATTGTTCTCGCTATTCTTTTACCTTATTGTTTATGACAAAAACTCGCAGGTTGCAAAAGCTTCCAGGCGGCGGTTGCTCCTGAAAACAATACACTAATACAATCTCAAATCGAGCTTCCGGAGCGAAAGCCGTATCAGATTCTTGCGTTCGCACGAGCACAAAAGTGATCCGATACGTTTTCATACCACCTTCAGAGCGGAGTGATTTCACTCTGCAAAAACGATACGTAGCGTATCGGATTGGGTCGTCGCCGTGTGAACAGAACGCCTATATCTGGTATGAAAAGTAATCCGGTACGAAAGGAGTCCGGTATCGTGTGAACAGGGCCTTAGAGGGGGAAATAAATAGGACGATTAGCGACGAACAATGTCACTATCTTGCGTTCACGAGAAAATATAGGCTAACGCTTGTAGTAATAATTAATGTATTCTGTCGCATTTTTAGGTCATCTGCCCTGCTGTTGAAGCTCTTGCGATTCTTTGTACGGACAATGACAAGTTAGTAAAGAGTATTCTTTTCTGGAGATTTAAAATGTTACGATTTTTAGATTTTTATATTAGGTTTTCTAGCTTATTCTACTCTGACGTCACATACTGATAACAGCGTCTGTTGAAGGTCCTTCTAGCCTTTAGAATTAAGGTGCTGGCCCGTAAGGCTTGGGAGGTTTCTACGTTTTTTTGTGTGTGCAATTTTTGTGTATACTAAAGTATGATGTGTACAGTTAAAGCATATTGAGCACGTTTGTACTAACAAGCCTTATCTTACCAGTATTTACAGTTGTAAAATCATAGTTTTCGTATTGATTGGAGCATAGGTTCCAAATATTTAAAAAGATTGGTATTAAATCATATGACCTACTTCTTTGAATTGAATGGCTTGAAAGGAACTTTAACTACTTTGCTATAATTCTACCTTTGGGCTTGTCAGAAATCTTGATGTTTTTTCTCGAAATTCAGCGTTGTTTGTTTTTCAACTCATTTGAGGATGTGACGTCATCAGATTTCTAAAACGTAAACCAGAAGAGTGAAGGATTTGTGCTTGATACTATATTGTAGACATTCATAAACTATGGTTTTCTTGAAAATTATTCTATGTTTCTTCAAAAAGGTTAGAAATTACGATGGTTTTAATTTTGTTACAGCATTCTCCTTGAATTCTTAAAAATGAAGAAAAAAACACTCTAATTCTGAAGATATTGAATAGTTCTGAAAAATCCAACGGTATAATTATAGCAAAGTAGCTAAAGGTTCTTTCAAGCTATTCAATTCAAAGCAACAGGTCATAGAATTTTATACCAACCTTTTTAAAGATTTGGAACCTATGCTATTGATCGGAGCGGAGGCTATAGTAAGTATCTCAGCAAATTGCAATATAGACGATTCCGGAAAAGATGGCGGACCTTATTTCACGCAATGCATGATAGGAATATGCCCCCTAGCAACACATAGATACCAAAATTTGCGAACGCAGCATAAAATCTTGACCGCAGCTACGATAGATTTAGGCCGTCGCAACTTTATCGTGAAATCTACGCTCTGAAAAGTCTTCGCTCGCAGTTTTAAGGTAAAGTCGTTTTTATATATTCTTTTTATAAATAAGTTACAGTTCACATTCAGTTTAGTTTTTATACAATNGGAGCGGAGGCTATAGTAAGTATCTCAGCAAATTGCAATATAGACGATTCCGGAAAAGATGGCGGACCTTATTTCACGCAATGCATGATAGGAATATGCCCCCTAGCAACACATAGATACCAAAATTTGCGAACGCAGCATAAAATCTTGACCGCAGCTACGATAGATTTAGGCCGTCGCAACTTTATCGTGAAATCTACGCTCTGAAAAGTCTTCGCTCGCAGTTTTAAGGTAAAGTCGTTTTTATATATTCTTTTTATAAATAAGTTACAGTTCACATTCAGTTTAGTTTTTATACAATATCAAGATGTAGTGAGCAGTAGATGTAGTAAATTTTTTGGATTTCACTGCCAACTTCATTTACTTTTATGTGTATGTTGTCTATGTGTGTGGCACCAAGTAGCTTTTCCTAAAATCCGAAAACGTCCTATGATTAATCTCAAAATCGAGATCCACGATTAGATTGGTGCTTGATTCACGATTATATTTTGAATCTACTTTATTAGATGAATTGATGAGGTGTTTGGGTTTTATCCGTTTTTAAATTTTGAGTTATCTTTCTCCTTGCAGGAATTGCCACTGTGTTCTTGAGGGTGATGGTATAGAGCCGATTCTCAATTTGATAAAAAGTTGTTCAGAGGAAAAGATTCTCGTGGAATGCACAAGTACCATAGCCATCCTGTCAAGAAACCCTAGGTATTTATCGGCTAGAATTACGTTACATTTGTCTATCCGATCAAAATCAGATTGTATACTTGATGACTCAAAACGAGGCGTGTGCATTCTATTCGTCAAGACGACATTTCACGTGACTTTATCAGTAGACCTTTTAGCTATTCTACAATAAGACTCTGGATCGAGCGACATTTTTATACATTTTTATACGAAATGTTCGATTGAGTGGCGTTATAGCTTCTATCACTTTTGTGCACATTCGAAAATAGGTTCTCGGAGAAGAAGAGTTGTAGTAAAGGAAGCCATTACAAAACATAGCGTCGCATAGGGCTTTTGAAAGTGTCTCGTTTATTCATCGACATTTATAAATTTGGAATCTTGGGAGCTGATCAAATCATTAAAAAACTTTAGTGGATAGATGGACGAACATTGAATCAACTTGCAGCTGTTGGGGTTTGTGGCACCGTTTATATAATTATCGTCGCAAAGATAATACCTTGACAATGCATTTTTTCAATATGTTGCTTTATGGTTGTGTTCATTTTTGCAGGTGCCGGGACAGTTTGCGTGACCTGCAAGGCATAGACATACTTGGAAATATTGTTTCAAAGTCAAAAAACAAAATGGTATGAATTATTCATCAAAGATTTGCCCTGAAATTTAATGATTGCTCAAGCTGTGATGAAAGATTTAGGAAAGATCAAGTAGGAAAGTCCAAGTTAAATGCTTCCTATCTCATTTCTAAAATAACAAATCAGGAGCTAATTGCTCTTATTTTATGCTTTATG
The DNA here is from genome assembly GCA_004194415.1 of Aurelia aurita. Lineage (NCBI taxonomy): Eukaryota > Metazoa > Cnidaria > Scyphozoa > Semaeostomeae > Ulmaridae > Aurelia > Aurelia aurita. The sequence goes on along the minus strand of REGM01000088.1, from coordinate 77,356 downwards.
TCATGATAAAGAAAATTTCAAAGATATGCTGAACATCTCTAACAATCCGATTTCATCTTCATCAGCAACTGTCTAGTTTTAGTGTATTTTTGAAATTCCAATTCTACCGAGCCAAAAATGTATCCACTGTTTGAAAAATCGTATTGCAATAACTACCTGGGCAATTTGTAATACTTCAAGTCCTTCGTCTCAATGGGGCTTCAACTTAATTTGTGATATTTGTCTCTTAATTTTTGACGATTTACTCCTCTCATATTTTAGTTATTGGCCAAAATCATTTTCCTCGAATTGCGCAAAAATAATTGAAAACATGCTGCTCAGTCTGATTCAGTTTTTGGAAAAAAAAACAATATTTTTCGTCCCTAGGATTGATCAGAGGGAATATCTACATTTTTTCAGTTTCTTTGTTATTATATCCAATAGACCTCTTAGCTATTCTAAAAAGAATATAAATCGAACGATAATTTGATACATTTTTGTCGAATTTTCGAATGTGCTCAACAGTGATAGAAGCTGTAACGCCACTCAATCGAACCTTTCGTGTAAAAATGGATAAAAATATTGCTCGATCCAGACTCTTTTGTAGAATAGCTAAAAGGTCAATTCTCTTTTTAGCCAAAGCCCTTTGAAACCATATAGGCTTGAATTAGCTTTTATTTTATAGCTATTTATATGTATGCCTACTTTAAGTAAATCGATAATAATAATAATAATAAAACCAATTTTTGGGAAGTTCTTTATTTGAAAGTAAAATTATGCATTGTAAATTATAAAAGACTCAGTCATGCAATGGAGTTGGTATTTTTCGAATCGATTTTATTGTTTTTGCAGTATGATTTGCTAAACAGAGGTTACATTTTTTGTATGGTGTTTGTTAAATAGGAGTGGCAAACGTTTCTCCAATAGACAATAACGCTTAAGATGGCGGCCGCGCATAGCATGCTGGTAAAAACTCCCTGACGACCACCTAACGACATACAAATTTTGGTCTGCCTTTTCGACTAGCTAGATGTGGTAAAGTTCTGAACAAGGAATCAATGTAAACAAATATGAAAATTTTGTAATTCGAATCAAAACTTTTCTTTTTATGATTTGGAAAGGTTTCCTTTCGAACCATGTTGCATTCGAATTCAAGGTTGATTCAAATTCAAGCTAGCTAGTCGAAACGGCAGACCAAAATTTTTACGTCGTTAGGTGGTCGTCAGGGAGCTTTTACCAGCATGCTTTGCAGCAAAAGACAAAAGATTCTTTGGAGCCGCTCTTTAGCGTTATTGTCTACTTGCATCTGAATTTTCTCTTTTTCTGACCCAGTAAATTTACCTTTAACCACCATTATTTTTCAGTGTCTGACAAATGCTCTGGAAACTCTTAAAAATGCTACAATATTCAACCAGCTCAATCGAGAATATATCAGAAAGATTGGACTAATTCCTTCAATTGAAAGGTATGGTCTGAATTAATTTGGTATGAACACTACCAGGTGTCCCGAAAGAAGGAAACAAATTTGGTCGGACCTAGCGATGAGAATTTAGCTTGAATCAATGCGCAATCTTGTTTTAAACGTTCTTCGATAGTTAACTTGAACAGAAGTACCTTGTTGTTGATATTGATGCTCTGAGAGTTGAAATATTAATAAATTGCAAGCTCAAATTTGCCACAATCTCCAAGCTCTGTGAGATAAAATTTGCATAGCAAGTCTTCCTAGACTCAAGAGTTGCACAGCCTACTTAGGTATGTAGCAATTGGTTCGTAGTAAAACTAAGGCCCCGTTCACACTTATCCGTTTTCATATGAAAGCGGAGCAAAACTTATCCGTTTTGGCCTTGCGTTCACACTGCTCAGCTCTGAAAACGGAGCTGTTCGAAAACGCTAATGAAAACGGATCAATTTGAAAACGACGCGTTTTAAAAACGATCCGTTTTCAGTGTGAACGCCAAAAACGGAGAAATTTGAATACTCTTCATATTCCTTTGTACAGGCTGTTGATTACAATGGCCTACAAACTCGCGATAGGCGCGTTTTTGACAGCTACTAACAAAAGGCTTTATTTTTAAAGGGGATTAACAACATCGTTTTGCTGGAGCAGTGTGAACGTCTATCGTATTCATAGCGTATTCATTTGAAAACGGAGCAATGTGAACGGGCAGCGTTTTCATCAACAATAACGAATAGAAATGAAAACGGAGCAGTGTGAACGTAGCCTAAATTAAACCATGATTAAACCTTATCTCTTATTTTGCATCCTGCGTTGCTAGGTTGCTGTATGCCCCGCTGCATTATGGCTTGGAGGTGAAGCGCCTTTCTGGTGAGCTGCTTAGCAACATAAAGATTCCTGAGGGTAGTACCGGATCCGGACAGAAGATAGTTCAAGTTCCGAAGATTACAGCCGATAGCGGACCGCCACCACTAATATCAATGGAAGAACTTCCTTGGTAAGAATTACGTAGTTATTTGTCCTCTAAATATGTCCTGACTTGGCATGGATGACTAGAAATAAAAAAGACTGGAGAACACGTGTCTTATGGGCTTACCCAAACAGATGTCCACTGGCAGTAATTGATATCAATGGTCAGATTGCTATCATTGAAGGCTAGATGGATTAGACTAGGTTAGATAAGGTTAGGTTAGGTTAGGTTAGGTTAAGTTAAGTTAGATTACTGTCTTTGAATTCTATGGAGCCTTAAGGCACAGTCTTAAGTTGTGATAAATTTTTGATGTTGATATCAATGTTAGGACCATGGGGATTAAAAATGTTTCAGAAACCAATAATATTTTGCCTGGAAGCCCATCCACTCCCAATTAAGATATGAAGCCAAGCCAATTCTTTCGTCTCTGCACTCAAGAGAACAGTCTTAATTCTCTTGCTCCTCAGCAATCTCTTAATTCTCCTGCATCTCAGTACTGAGATGCAGGATCTCTTCTTGAGATTGTCTGGATTACATCCAAGAAATTACGATTCTCCAAAACAGACCTTGCAATACCCCTCTTGAGAACAGGTAATGGCCAAACATCTCTTGCATATCATGGAGCCAGTCTCTTGAACAGTCTTGAATTGGATACAAAAATTGCTCCATCAGTCAATCCCTTTAAATTGAAACTAAAGACAAAATTGACTTTATCAAATATCTTACATCGCTATACATCTGTAAACACACATAAAGATCTTGAATTTTCTATATTCGTTGCCTTTTATCTTGAATTTTTACATTGTACTATTAATTTGAAACTAGATATTTGCAGGGCCAGTTGTAAAACAGTGTATGTACTGAATTTGTACCCTGGGTAAAGAATTTTAAAATAAAAAGAAAAAGGACATGAAATAAAAACTTTGAGTGTGCCGCAGTATCCTCTGTGCGTATCGATCCGAGCGCGACACTCGACATGTTACATACTCTTTATACGCTTTCCCACTGCCAAGCACCACATTAACTAACACATCAAAATTGACATCTCTATGTATTAACTGGACCTTAAAAAGTTCCAAAATGTCTCTCGAAACTTCCACTCATGCGGCATGCTTATGATCCAAAAATTCACATTGCCAAATAGCGTTAGTTTTATTGTATTGTAGTACAACAACCACAAAATTTTCAAAACTATCTTCAAAAAGCAGTTCCTTATCAGATTTCAGATTTTTAATTTAACTTATGATAAATCAATTTTATGCAGAATTATTTCTACTCACTGGGTAATCAATGAATTGTTTTCATTTCTGGTAGTTTATCACCGAAAACCCTTTGGTCACAACGCAAAAAGAAGGTAACAATTGCTGTACAACTTAGAGGCGTGGTTGATGAAGTCGTAGACATTACCGAAAGAAAAGTTTACTTCAGGTAATTATTTTGTCACTCACATGAAGCAGGATTAACTTGCAGTACTATAAAAGCGCTATTAAGCCCCTGGGCAGGTTATTTCTCAGAGGCTTCAGAGGGGGCTTGAAAGATAAGAGGTCTTATTAGAGAGGGGGAGGGCTCATTCACTAAGTCAAATGTCAAGACTAACAGTGATAGGTTTTATGGGTCTTTTACTTTATATTTTCCGGAATCAACATAATATTTTGCAAGTAAAATACACAAATTCAACCTAGTGTTGAACCCAAACCACACGAACATTTTGATTTGAATTATTTTAGTTCAGTAGATGGATAATCTTTAGTAGCCTTTCGAATTTCATAAATGCGAGGGGGTTTAACAGAGAGGGGGGGCTATTTACAATTTTGGATTGGAAGGGAGGTGTTTATTAGGGAGGGGGTTCAATAGAGAGGGTGGCAAGATAGAGTTTTGGTATGGTCAATGCAATGGGAATGTTTTCTATTTCAGTTACTGCAATGCAGATCACAAGTACGAACTGGATCTCGAGTTATTTAAAGGCGTCGACCCAAAGGTATGAAATTTCTTATTCGTTGCTGACTTACTGCAGATGTGGGAATTTATTACCGCGTGAGTCATGAATACAATCCCCGTTGGAATCGCTACTCTTACTTGGATATCAAGGCAATAATATTGGCTGTTATCTTGTTTGGTAGCGGACATGTTAAATTAAATTTTAAAATTTACCTGACTGAAATCTGCCAATCCGTTCTGAGTTTATGAGAGATTTTCTCGAGAGAGCCCCTTCAAGAAACCTGCAAAATGACCTAAAATCACGATCAAATTTCCCTAATATTTCTGCCTTACGGCAATGACTTGAATACGCTTGAAGCAAGTGTTATTCCTTTGGGAGGTTGAAAATGTCATCCCTGGGAGCATAACAGAATTATTCCTGGGAATTTCGTCTTTCGAAGAGGATAGCACGTGCTAACACACGGAAATGTCATTACTGTAAGACAAGAAAACCGACGAAATTTGATCACCATTTTCTGCCGTTTTTTGCAAGTTTTTAAAGGGACCTTTTCCAGAAAATCCCCTTTTCTTTCAGGATGGAAGGGTCGATTTAAGCCATGTTAATTTTAAAAAGTAATTGAAGATGCTCGCTATTAAATAGGGCATCTGCCAATGTTATTGCTTTAATATCCAGGGAACAGTTGCCTTTCAAACGGGAATTTTTTGGACTCATTGGCATACCTCATTAATGTGCGCGAGCGCACGAACGCCGCTCGCAAGCACAAAGTATCAATACAAATCTATTGCTGGCATCTTTAAGCTACTGAGAGTAATTTGATTGCAGGCACATTTTTCCCCAATCATTTGTTCGCAGGCACAGAATATTTTTAATGAGGCCTGCTCATCGGGTAGAGTGAAATAGGCCATGGCGTTCTAGTGTTATTGGCGGTTTTTTTTATGAAGCTGTCTGAAAATGATTTTTTTTTTCATTTATAACTTATTAATTTAAAGTAACGATAAAGAAACCCTGTTAATACTTGGGACAAATCAGAAAATTGCACTACTTCGGCATTTGATTACGTGCCCCCCCCCGCTCCCCCCGTTTGAATGTTGCTTGAATCAAACGCCATTCGACCTAGCCAACATTGAATTAGGGGGAGGGGAGATCACAAGGTCCGAAACGTTCGATTTCTTCTCGATACTTTAGGAAACATCGCGACCACACTGAAATTTACCTATGTCCCAGCTTTTTCTGGCCAAGGTTGTAGGTATAGTCAGTAACTAAAGGTAATAAAATATATATATATAATTTACAAAATTTAGAATAGGCTTCCCTTGAAGATCTCTATTTTACATTTAAAAGACTGGATCGAAGGGCCTTCTTCAATTTCATCGTTAAGTTGGTTACATGTCTTTGAACCGCGATATGAAAATGACTTCGTCCATTTTATATTCTCATTAATGGGGAGAGTAAAATCTAATCTAGTATTGTGGTATTGTGGATTGTTGGCAGATCCTGGGAGTAGTGCTAAAGATTTAGACTACATTGGTCGTCTTTGGTTTATTAAATACCGTATTGCCTCTAATAAATGCCCCCTGCGTTTATTAAATTTGGAAGGAATTTGGTGCGGCGTTTATTAGAGGGAGGCGTTTATTAAACAACCGAAAAATTGTACTGAGGTGATTCCTCTGGGGAAATATTTAATAGAAAGACTAGGTGGATTTGCATGAAAGAGATGCAGAAAATCCCACCAAATAGATCGATAGCAATAACTCTTCATGACGCGAGATGCAGAAAAGAAGAGAAAAACTGCTACACTTTGACTTAAAATGCGAACTTAAGAAAGAAGAAAGTAAAAAGATCCCTTATTTTCTTCCATTGTTGTTGCATAAAAATGAAGAAATTATCCGGATAGTTTTAATACATTCTCTTTCTTGAACTTTCTGTAATTTATGTAATAAAGCACCGCTCTAATGTGTGCGGTGTTTATTAGAGATAGGTGTTTATTAGAGGGAGGCATTTATTGCCATGTTTGTGTGGAAAATGGAGGCGTTTATTAGAGGGAGGCGTTTATCATGTTACCCCCCGTATTGGCAAATGTTGCAATTTGACGCCCTTGCATTTTCAAGAGCAGCAGTTCTAAGATGTGGGAGTTCACATAAAAATTTGCAGGAATATACATCCATGGGACACAAGGTTTCTAGCCCGTCGAAGTTGGTCATATTCGACCATTTTGAGCGTGCACCCATTTTGATAGGGCTATTGTTCTCGCGTTGGATCAAAATTTTCTTTGTTTCTACACTTTTTCAGAACTTCTACAGGTGCACATTTAGATGATGTGAGTAGCTATCTAAAATGTTGTGAATTTTTTGCAAGATATTGTCTGAAAATATGGAAAAATAGACTTTAGGGCAAAAATTGAGAGACTTCGCAACCCCCCTGGATGACGTCCTTTTGCGAAAAGCATTTGTTCTTCTGAAATATAGCATTAAGGGCAGATCAATATTCTATTCCATAAAGCTGAAAAGCGCCATGACATGGGTCTATGAAAAAACTAACACGAAAATCGCTTCCTCAGACATATTTTGGGTCAAAATCTCACTTTGTTTGAACTTTAAGGCATAATTTTACAAACATGTTGGTCCTCCATTTCCCAAAACTTTAAATATCCAAAACTATTCCAAGGTGCATTATANACTGACAGCGCTGTTAGATTCATACGTCAATCATAAGAATCATACGTGAAATAGGCAGGGTTCGAGAGCCTCAGAAAACACTCAGAGAGCCTCAGAAAACTCTCAAAACCTACATACATAAAATGAAATTTATATTATTTAAATGATTTATGATTAAAAATATAGCTAAAATTGACATCTATAAGGGGCACTGTCGGGTTAAAAATATGAGGTTTTATGCAATTTGTTTCTTTTTAGGCTGTTTAGAGATCTTTTCACCTACCTACTTCACTGAAGCTCGAGATATTTAGGGCAAAATATGGAAAAATAGACTTTAGGGCAAAAATTGAGAGACTTCGCAACCCCCCTGGATGACGTCCTTTTGCGAAAAGCATTTGTTCTTCTGAAATATAGCATTAAGGGCAGATCAATATTCTATTCCATAAAGCTGAAAAGCGCCATGACATGGGTCTATGAAAAAACTAACACGAAAATCGCTTCCTCAGACATATTTTGGGTCAAAATCTCACTTTGTTTGAACTTTAAGGCATAATTTTACAAACATGTTGGTCCTCCATTTCCCAAAACTTTAAATATCCAAAACTATTCCAAGGTGCATTATAACTAGATGCAGAAGGAGGTAGGATAAGGCGTTGTAATGTTTATGTATTTGATCTTGAATTTACCATCTCGTGAAAAAACACACATTTGCATCAATTGGGTCCAGGTCGAAAACGCGGTAATCTCGGAAATCTCAGAACTAGATGTAAATGAAAAATGTACAAAGGCCATGCACGTCATTTATGCATACATTTGAGCGTAAATTTGATGCATTTCATCGTTTTAGTGTAGAGAAAGCAATAGGAAAAGGATCAAGAGTTCCCAAACCGAAAACCTAAAATGTAAATAATTCTAAGCTCACAGAAGCGAAAGATTCCAAGTGGGCTTGTCCCCTTTTGCAGACAATTTAATATGAAGTGAGAAGGACGAGGAAGAAGCCCCAGCTGGCAAATCGCCATCAATTCAACGTCGAAAAAACGTCTATCAGAGTAACGTCTGTGATGTCACTTTGACGTTGATATAAGGTCGATAATGAAAGCTGAAAAGACATCGTTGCAGCGATGTCGCTTTCTGATGTCGATTCAACCACCAGTTATGACGTTGTTTGGACGCCATTTTTATTGAAGCTGTACCAATATTATTTATTTTTCATATAAAGTCTTCGTCATCTCTACAAGAGAAGAATGCATTTAAGGCTTCCTTCCAGTAGAAAATTGAACGGTAACCTACAGCACATTTCTTTAATAACGTGACGTTTTTTGGACCACATACCAACGACGATTTACGTCGTGTGCCGGCTGGGAGGGTACATACAGCACGAATATCAAGGCCTATCAATTGCTGTGCATGGAGAGATTCCATAACAGTTTGTTTTCTTTCGTTAATTGTGTGTACGGAACTCTCGGAAATCGCGGATACCTCGGAACTAAGTTATGTGAGTTCCGAGAGTTCCGCGTTTTCGACCTGGCCATCAATTGGCTAAATATTCAATTGATCATAAAGCCAAACCAAATGAGATATCTTGCAGAATTTTTTTTCTGACCTTCTCTGAGGCTTGGGTGCCCTTGGTTAAAATTAGACAGGCATCTGCTGTGCTTATTTCGCAATGACCCTATTCTATCACGTTGTGCATTGAGGATTCATACTATAAATCACGATACAGCTTCCTAGCATAACCTATTTTAGACTATTTGATGTACTGAATGTATGTTTGACAACTGTCATGGTATCATTGACGCAGTGAGCGTAAAACCATGAATTACTCTGTAGATTTTGTTTTGATACAAAACAGTGAGAGGATGCATACGAATCAACATGCTATTCATACACGCATTCGTTTTTGGTGGTTTGTGATTTGGCACAGATAAACATGTAATGTCATGGTATCATTGACGCAGTGAGTGTAAAACCATGAATTACTCCGTAGATTTGTCTTGATACAAAACAGCGAGAGGATGCATATGCATCAACATGCTATTCATACACGCATTCGTTTTTGGTGGTTTGTGATTTGGCACAGATAAACATGTAATGCTGTATTCTGACCCGATGACGGGGGGTTTAAAGTCCACGCCCCCTCCTTTGCAATTGAAACTGGGGGGGGGGGTACAACGACAAGGTACAACGAAGAGATGTTCTCCCTGGCGTTTTTGAATTATTACGACCCCTTAGACACGAACGAGATTCTAACGCAGGTATGGTGATAAAGATCTCTCCAAAGACCTTAATAGAATTATACTTGACTTGACTCCACACTTCACTCACAAAACTGGTCAGGTTGATTAAGATCATTTCAAACTTAGTTATACACCACGCAACCATCAAGTCCCATTTCTTAAATTTTCTTTTTGTTTGTAGTATTTAATCGTTTACAATATTTATGTGTAAGTTTCATGTTTCTTATGTGATGGTCACGGGGTAGTCTTAGTCTTTTGCTCCCCGTGGTATCGTTCTTTTAAGGCCGTTTTCCACTAGGCGAATTTATTCGCGCGAAGCGATTTTTTTCGCGGCGAAAAAGTTGAATCCATTCGAACTCACTTTTTCGCTGCTGCGAACAGCCACCGTGAATGCGCTCATACGTGAAGGACGCATGCGTATGCTCGAAAAAATTCGCTTCGCGCTCGCCTAGTGGAAAACAGCCTTTAGTTCTGTGTTTACACGTCCTCTTGGAAGGATGGAATCCCCTTGAATATTTTGTCATTCTAGTGGGGATGACTTTTTCATTCTCACAAGAGAACAAAATATGCTAAAGCGTGTTCAAGTCATTGCTGTAAGGTAGAAATATTAAGGAAATTTGATCGTGATTTTAGGCCGTTTTTCTAAGTTTTTCGAAGGGACTCTCTCGAGGAAATCGGAACGGAGCGATCGATTTCAGCCAAGAAAAGTTCTAAAATTAAGTGAACATGTTGGCTATTCAATAAGATTTTAACATAAGTTATTGCTATCATATTGGGAGAAGAATATCCTTTTGAACGGCGTGCGTTTTTCTGACCCACCCGGTACATGTGATCCAAACTTTTTGTGTAACCCCCGGGGTTAATTCTTTTTATAAGGTTGTGGTTTTACGTCCACATACATTGCGCACTGTATTATGACTCAGGTTTCATTGTGCTTGTGTGGTCTTGAAATTGGAAATAGATTTTGTTGCTCTGCCATGGTGTGTTTTTACACGTAAAGACTTGTAGCAAATCCACAAGAAAGCAGTACAAGATAGAAGAAACGAAGACCGTAGCGCATTGCAGAGAACTTCGTCATTTTTTGGTGAATTGACCACAAATTAAACATGGCGGTCTTGTAGCAAGTCCACAATACTGCATTGATAGAAGAAACGAAGACCGTAATGCATTGTAGAGAACTGTAATCATTTTACAAACGGCGGTCAAACATTATAGAAGAAACGAAGATCGTAGCACATCGTAGAAAACTTTCATCATTTTTTGGTGAAGTCACCACAAAGTAAAAATGGCGGTCAAACATTTTCTTCTCATATTGATGTTTTTGGTTATTGGTTTGCAAGCAGAAATTGACGAATGGCAATTGGTGAACAAAGGAGGAAAATTAGCCGCAATTGCCGCCAATAATAAAGCAGTGTACGTAGTTCAGATAGGAGGTTTAGTGGATATAATGACAGAAGACACAGGCTTTGTTAATATTGGTCATCGTGCCAGTGATATTACCGTAAACGCAGACTATGGGGTTTGGATCATCAACACTCAGAAACTAGTATACTACCGTACCGGTACAAGTTCTGCTAATCTGATTGGGACCGGCTGGACGGCAACAGGTGGGACCGGAGATGGCGTCAGTACTGGAAGATATGGTCTTGTATTCCATTATAATTTCCATGGTGACTTGTATTTAAGAACCGGCATTACTTCAGGATCCCATCAAGGTAGTGGGTGGGTGAAAGTATACGGCGCAGGTGTAAAGAAACTAGCATGTGGGAAGACAGTTTGTTTCAGTGTTACTAGCCCAGCTAATTTATGGTTTACAAGAAAGTTTAAAGATGTTGATTCGCCCACAATGGATGATGACTGGTTATACGGCAATGGAGATACGTCTGCTGTATCAGCATATGATTGGAAAACGCTCTGGAGGTTAGATGGTAGCGGTGGTGCCTGGAAGGCGGTTAATAAATTGACTAACTCTTTTAGCAAAATCAGCTGGGAAAGGCGTGGCCATCAGACGAACAATCTTACAGACATTGCTGTTACAGACAAGATGCAGTTTGCAATTAGCAAGGACAAGGGACTTCGGGTGCTCACAGGGTGCCCAATTTTCGATTTTGAAGATGATGATCTTTCAAAGTGGGTCCAAACTGGAACTGCATTCGCACAACAGCCCGTAGTTAGCCAAACATACTACACTCGACCATTAGGCAAAGTTGGTGATAGATTGATTGATACCTACTCAAGCCGTAAAAGTTACAGCATGTCTGAAAGTGCCCCAGAGGCTACGATTGGCAATACACCAACGGGAACTTTAACATCGCCGTTGTTTCAAATACGTACGGACATGCTACATTTTGTTATAGGTGGTGGGTCACCTCCCCACAACTACATTGGCCTATACATTGATGATGCTGAACAATTTCAAAGTGCAGGTAGAAGTACAGATAAAGCCGGACCAAACGGTGCAGTACGGTCCGGGCGGTATTGGTGGGATGTGAAGTCGTACCTAGGAAAATGTGCATACCTGAAGATATTTGATCAGGGTACCACGAATTGGGGACATACCATATTTGATGATCTAAGGGCATNACATACTATACTCGTCCATCAGGCAAAGTTGGTAATAGATTGATTGACACCTACTCAAGCCGTAAAAATTACAGCATGTCTGAAAGTGCCCCAGAGGCTACGATTGGCAATACACCAACGGGAACTTTAACATCGCCGTTGTTTCAAATACGTACGGACATGCTACATTTTGTTATAGGTGGTGGGTCACCTCCCCACAACTACATTGGCCTATACATTGATGATGCTGAACAATTTCAAAGTGCAGGTAGAAGTACAGATAAAGCCGGACCAAACGGTGCAGTACGGTCCGGGCGGTATTGGTGGGATGTGAAGTCGTACCTAGGAAAATGTGCATACCTGAAGATATTTGATCAGGGTACCACGAATTGGGGACATACCATATTTGATGATCTAAGGGCATCACCACCATGCTTCAAGGGTATGGATGTAACATTAACGAAAATTGATCACGATGGGAATGTGACAGTAGGCCAGAAAATAACCGATATTCTTTCTCTCAAGGGGTTTTATACGTCTAAAACAAGACCGTTGAAGATCAAAATCTCTTATCCTGTTGTGAATGGATCTCCCATTCTTTACGTCGAAAATATCAATGTGTCGAAAACCCACTGCCAAAATGACATTGATATGACGCAAAACATGACGTCATCATCGTCAAAACGTTGGCACACAGTGACGACATATTTTGAAAACTATATTTTATCTGACGTTGAAATCAAAATCATCTCACGTGTTTATGATCATGATGATTTGGAAACCAGCTCAATCTACAGCAACATGATTCGCGTTTATGTTAACTTCATGAATGAGCATGTTGACAAGATTCAAAAGGAGGTCAGAGTAATGAGACTTGGAAATGAGACTGCTAATATTGACGTCATAGAAGGAATTATAAATCAGCGAAGTTATCATGTTGGTGAAAACGTAACCTACAGAGTGAGGCTAGGCCATAATTTTACTTCATCTTTACAAAGAGCGTATAATGTCATGGTAAAATTATTCCTTCCACCTTTTATGACTCTGGTCAATGTCGATGGTCTGGAGAATACACTTGGTGATGTGTTATATTCACCGTCATTGTCCCAGCATGCAACTCGAATTCCTGAGTTATTGCTCGATGATAACAGGACATTGGTTTTTGACATGCGCATTGATGGCGAAGCGATGTGGAGAAGAAAGTCTTCAAAAGTTACTCAAGGACAATTTTTGGTGGATCAAATATCATACTGTCCCCGTAAAAACTGTCGCAATGCTTACAAAAATGGAACAGAGATAGCGATTCTCGTAACAGGGAAACCATATTTGTTTGAATTTTCATACGAAAAGAAAGCAGCTCCTGTTTTTAGCGATGTTTACGTAAAGATCAACGACACCACAAATGGCCTGGTCGTTATTTGTGGACCTTATGATGTCATGACAGAGAAACAGCGACCTAATTGCTATTTTGGAAACTCAACGTCGTCCTCATGGTATAGCCTTGATTCCATTTTGGGTAATGTCACGTTGTACGATGTGAAGAACAAAGTCATTTTCGGAACCAGTGCTGTTGGTGCAAAACTTAAGCTGTACGGTGAACGATTCGAACGATCACAAATGCTTAGCAGCGAAGAATGGAATGTTGTTGTCGCAGACGGAGGATCTTATGTAAAACCAAATATATTTTACGGCAAGAATGGAGGTGGCACGCTGACAGAGCCAAAAGGTACTGCTGAAGGGCCATGGAATCAGTGGCAATGTTGTGGAGGCTAACCCATTGAGTTTGGGTTCAAAGGGCAAATCCGGGGTTCATAAAGTTAATGTTAGAAAACAAACCTACAAACTGCCGAAGTAAAATTCTAACTATTTTCCACACTTTGATGTTCGTAACATCTGTCAATTCGTTAAACACCTTAACTAAGTTACGCCAATGTCGCCGCCGTTTTCTACAAGTACGTGGTTAAATAATATAAAATGAAATGAAAATGAAGGAGGCTAGCCACAAGTTATAGGCAAAGAGGGAAGAAAATAATGCGGCCGCCTTGTTCAGAGCGCACCAACCTTCCTGTGAAATTACGTCACTGCGAACTAGTCGCTTGTTTGAGAACGCAATTTTGCAGAGGAAAGGCGAAAAATTGTGGAAAAAAGTACGATACACCATTCGTAATGGTATAGTCTTTCATGCCATCATCAATCATACCAACCACGGATTTGTCCTTTAATTTCTAAGACTATCAAATCATGCACTGTAACATTCAAATGCATGTATCTGTTTGACTTTTAGGGGGGGGGGGGGTGCATTTTATTCACAAGCCTGGAATATTATATTGGAGAAAAATAATGAAATAAATTGAATTGAAAAACGACGATAACAGACTGTGCATCGACCAGATCTTGTTTGATGCTTGTAGCGAAGAGGCATGGGCGTTAAGAAACGCGGTAGTTGTTCCTACAACAGTTTTTCTTCCCTGTGTAATGCCCGCGAATGGTGTTGTTGTGTGCATCGAGTGCATCGACCAGATCTTGTTTGATGCTTGTAGCGAAGAAGCATGGGCGTTAAGAAACGCGGTAGTTGTTCCTACAACAGTTTTTCTTCCCTGTGTCCCCGTGCCCTGTGCCCGGTGTTCCTTGTATCCCTATGTGCCCGGTTTTCCTTGTATCCCTGTGTCCTGAAAATTTGAGTGACTGTGAACGCAACAACAACAACATTCGCGGGCATTACACAGGGAGGAAAAACTGTTGCAGGAATAACTACCGCGTTTCTTAACGCCCATGGAAGAGGTATGAATGAAATTGAAAGCAGGCACACCACAAAGCAACACAACAACAAAGACGACTATGTATAAGGTTAACTATGAATGTATGTATGTATATGTATATATGTAAGTTATAATATTTCGCTTCGGCATACGAAGTTTTTGTCGGACCAAAACTAACGAAGACACATTTGCAATGATTTGTTTTATATGCTCTGATTAAAATACAACAAATGTAAAAGATTACAAGAACGATACACTCATTTTTTTATGAGAACCTAAGGTCCCGGGTTGGTAGGCAGTTTCTAAAGTTTTAGGGCCATTTGTTACCAAAGTCCCTTATGTGTTTCTTATACCGGGTGTCCCAAAAAAAAAGGTAACGGATTTGGTTGGCTCCAGCAATGTGAATATAGCTTTGATCGATGGCTAATCACTCTCAAAATGTTCCTCGATGGTTAACTTGAACATAGATACCTCGTGTGTTGGTATTGGTGCTTTGAGAGCAGAGATATTGATCTTGATGGCTCAAATTTGTACCCACGTGCAAACCAGAGCTTTGGCCTTTTGGCCTAAGCAAATTTTTGAGGCACAGCGAATAAATCAACGATATCCTTCATAAAATTTGAAAAATATTACATCTTATTACATTCTGTTTGCCAAAAATCATCCCCCAGTCACCCAATGGGCAGTTTTTTTATTGTTCTTTAATTTCATTTTTAATTTCGAGATGCATCTAGAATTTGCTTAGGCCAAAAGGCCAAAGCTCTGGTTTGTTTGCACGTGGGTACAAATTTGAGCCATCAAGATCAATATCTCTGCTCTCAAAGCACCAATACCAACACACGAGGTATCTATGTTCAAGTTAACTATCGAGGAACATTTTGAGAGTGATTAGCCATCGATCAAAGCTATATTCACATTGCTGGAGCCAACCAAATCCGTTACCTTTTTTGGGACACCCGGTAGTGTTAAATGCCCTAAGTGTAGAGCCAATTAATTTTTGTTAGAAGGGCTTCCAAATTACTTAGTAAGATCTCAAAACAGGTTATAACATAATTCGCACTCAAAACGATGCAAAAACATCAACCATTACTGTACAGTGTCAAAACATGACCTAGGAAAATTAAAGCTACCAAATTCTTAGCTTTTTTAATTCAAGTGGGTAGTTTTTTAAGTTTAGATAAATTAAGCCTACCGTTTCTTATAAGCTGTTTCTTATAAGAAAATGAGTGTATAAGGTTAACTATGATTGTATATATATATATATATAAGATGTACACAAAATAAAAAGACGATTTGAAGTTCTTTAATTCTTTTATTCTCTTCAGCTATTCTCGACGCGTTTCGACTCCGTGGTCATCGTCAGGAGAATATATATAGATGATGCCATCAGTCTTTCATATGCATAAAAAATATACACGATCTGAACCAATTTATGAACGAGATCTGAATTGTTTAAAAGATTGGCTCCAGGGAAACAAGCTATCCTTGAATATCCTTAAGACTCACGCAATGGTAGTTGGATCCCGTCCAAAGCTGCAAATGATTTCTGATGAAGTCGTTGAGCAGCCTTCCTTCTCTATAAATGGCACTCAGATAAAGGTCGTTGAGAACACTAAATACCTCGATGTTCAGTTAGACAGTCATCTTGTTTGGGATGAGCATATGAGAACTACAGTCTCTCGAGCCTTACTTTTTTTGAAGTATGCAAAGAAATTTCTCCCAAAGGAAAAGCTCAGTAAAATGTACAGAGGAATTGTGGAGCCCCATTTTCGCTATTGTTGCTCAGTGTGGGGATTTTGTGGGAAAATTCAAATTGAGACCCTCCAAAAGTTGCAAAATCGTGTGGCCAGAATTGTTACAAATAGCAGCTATGATGTTTCAGCAGCTAGTCTGATTAAGAGGCTGAAATGGCTCACAATTTCTGACATTATTCAAAATGAGACAGCGACTATAATGTACAAGTCAACAAATGGTCTCGTCCAAGCTGTTTGTAAAGAACTCGGCTCATAATACACTGAGACTGAGAAATTCAACAAAACAAACGAGTCATTGCAGAGGGTTTGATCTCACTTTTCTTTTGTTTTTTTTTTCGCTTAATTTGCTATAGACATTTTTAGTTTTTTATTGCTATTTAACTTAATTTAGCAACATTTGTAAATTAGGTTTTTACTTTGTAGTCTTTTTGCACGGCCTCCTGTAAAGCAGTCTCCACAAGACTGACGGGGCTACCGTGGTTAACTAATATAAACTGACAAAATGAAATGTATATATAGGTGCTAATATTTCGCTTCGGCATACGAAGTTTCATCGAACCAAAACCAACGAATTCACAAATTTGCAATGATTTGTTTTATATGCTCTGATCAAAATACAACGAATGCAAAAGATTACAAGACCTATACCGCAAGGAGAATGGAAATAACTTGCTGATATCTTGATTATTTTCGGAATTGCAGGGTTTTTCTTTTTATTGCTTTTCATGACAAGTTTAAAAAAATTAAAATCATCGTAAATCCTAAATTAATAGAGGAAAAGTGGTACAATCTTTAAGAAAACCGAAGTTTATGAAGATCTATAATATGGCGGTAAGCAGAAATCTGTAGCTTTTCTGGTTCACGATTTAGCAATTTGATGACGTCACAACCTCAAAACTTGTTTAAACACAAAAACGCTGCAGTTCCGAAAATAATCAAGATATCAAAGATTCCCAATAATCAATAATTGCAACGTACTTGAAGTTCCTTTCAGGCCATCAAATCAAAAGGAAGATGCGATAACCATTTTTTGTGCAATATTTTTTAAAGGTTTGACGCCTATGCTATGGTTTAATGTTCAAATATTTCGATGATATGATATGATGTGATATGATATGATATGATATGATATGATATGATATGATATGATATGATATGATATGATATGATATGATATGATATGATATGATATGATATGATATGATATGATATGATATGATATGATATGTAGATGATATGAATCAATATTTATACATGAAAATAAACCCTTCAGCATCCTAATACCTATATACAGTTTCCTAAAATACAAAAATAAAATCAAAGTTAATTCAGTAAGTAAGTTGTAAATATTGCTGTTCTTCCAGGGGGTCGTGTTTTGAAATCAACTTTTTTGATCAGCCATTAGGTGTGCTTTCAGTTGTTTTTTTAAAGCAACTCAGAGTTGAGGCCTCTCGTATATCAACATGCGCATCGTTCGATGATTTTAGAGCCGACTGATTAAAGCCCTTTTTCGCATGCTCTGTGTTTAATCTCGGGATCTGAAGATCTCGGCAATTCCTTGTTGCANGTTCTTTCCTTTTTTTTATTCAAGTATTGTTATATCTTATGTTATGCTATATTATAGATTTGTAGCCGTATGGTATAAAAGTTATTATGCTGAATGATTAAAAAAAATATCACACCTGGGTTTGAGAGGGAGGAGATATCAGGATTTCATTTTTAAACAAGAACAACAACTAGGGAAGGGTCAAGGGACGGAGGGACAAAGGGCAGAGACCAATATTACATCAATAAACGCTATCAAATCACACCTGGGCTGGCGAGGGGAGAGGAGGGGAGGGGAGGGGAGGGAAGGGGAGGGAGGAGATATCAGGATTTCATTTTTAAACAAGAACAACAACTAGGGAAGGGTCAAGGGACGGAGGGACAAAGACCAATATTACATCAATAAACGCTATCAAATCACACCTGGGTTTGAGAGGGGGGAGATATCAGGATTTCATTTTTAAACAAGAACAACAACTAGGGAAGGGTCAAGGGACGGAGGGACGAAGGGTAGAGGCCAATATTACATCAATAAACGCTGGGCTGATGAGAGAAGGAAGGGGGAGAAAATGGAAAGGGGGTAGGATCCAATATTGGATGGAAAAACGCTATTAAATTACACCTGGGCTGGCGAGGGGAGAGGAGGGAAGGGGAGGGAGGGGAGGGGGCAGAAAGGGTAGAAAGTAATATAAGAGGGAAAATAACAGATTTCTACCTTGCTTGAATTTTTGCTTGAATATATTAATAACTGAAAAACATCAACTGAAATACAAATTTGTTTAATCGCACATACACGCGTACACCTGGGCTGGGGAGGGAAGGCAAAGATGAAAAAAGGGGGCTGTAAGAATTTATTCACTTGACCGATTTAGTGTCAGACCGTCGTTTCGTTAGAGGTAGAAATTCACCCAGGGGGGGCACTTGGCACCTAGACATACGGGGGGGTCAGTCCGATATTTTTGGGTCAAACATTTGCCCAAAGTGATATTTTTGGGTCACGCATTTGCCCAATATGATATTTTTGGGTCACGCATTTGCCCAGTATGATATTTTTGGGTCCTAAAAAGTAGCAGATACAACTCTGATATTTCTAGGTATCAAATTTAGAAAAACTGATATTTTGGGGTTTTTACGAGAAATCCATGTCTGAATCAAATGTAGTGCTCATTGTTAAATTATTTTGCTTTGTCTCGAGTAAAATTTTGGGCAATTGGCCGTCTGGTTTTTTGTTTTCTTGTCGATCCGAAACCGCTATCATTTAAAATTTCTACATCAGAAACGCGTGCGCACCGACCTTGTAAAGGAGATGACGTATGCTAGCAGTGAGATGATGAGATGATGTAATGCGGTAACGGCTAAATTTTAGCAGTAGAGTAAACGCAATAATGTGCGTGCGTATATGCTGTAGAAATGTTTGAAGATGATTGATTCGACAATTTCACAGAGGCTTTGTTCAAAATAATAGAAGCCCAAGATCATTTAAAGAACAATTTCGTTGCTGCGAAAAAATTTGAGATGAAGTGCCCATAATCAATTCTGAGCATGTACAAGATATAAAACACGTAAATCTGCTGACTACGATGATTTAGATCAGAATTTAAATGATGGTTTTACTTAAAATCTTCATAACAACGTATCAACCTATTGCACCTATTGAACATTAATTGATGGACGTTTTAGCTATTGTACAAAGGAGTTAGGATCGAGAAATATGTTTATGCATTTTGCGGAAATCTGACGAATATTCAAATGTGCACAATAGTGATAGTAGTTTTAACGCCACTCAATCGAACCTCTCTAATAAAATTTTATATTAATATCACTCAATCCAGACTCCTTTGCAGAACAGCTAAAAGGTCCATTTGTCTAAAATTGAACGACTACTGACAGCAAAAACACAGTGAAAATAAAAGTTCATAAACAAGCTATTAGCTAGAGTAAGCTACTGAACGAATATCAGGAATCTTTGATGGTTGCCAAATAACAGATTTTGAATATGGGAGAAATACCATCAAATGTGATCTAGACAACTAGACGTTGTCACAAAAACACTACCTTGCCAATATTTAATGGTAAACATTCTTTAAGAAAAATAAATTGATCCAAAGCTCTCATTTTGTTACTTCGTTCCGAAAAGAACGGACTATGCCTTGGGGATGCCTTGCATTAGTCAAGCAATATTATTGTAGTTTACCTAATCCAATGCTCTTTTAAACACATTGACGAGGAAAGTTCAAACACTTTTTAATGCCACAACAGACTAGCCTATCTTCCAATCTTCCTTCTTTTAAGATAAATACAGCCATGGGTAAATGGGGATATTTGATGTATTATATTATATTACTTCCTACATCGAAAACAGGAAGTAAATATGAGGTAAAATCGCCAAAAAACCTGTCATGTATAGCCTGGACATTTGAATTTCTGAATAAACTCGCTTCTCTAATAGTCTTCCCCTGGAGCATGTAAAATTACATAAGTCCCCGGGCCTACACAGAGCTTTTACAGTAAGCATCAAATTAAATTTAAACTCAACTAGAAAATTGAATAGTGCGCCTTTGTCGTCCCCGAGAGCTATATGTGAGTGTTACGCGTCGTCCGTCGTCTGCCATACCATCTCGTCCAGTTCTTCGTGAAAAATAGGTATCCAATGATAACTTATCAACTGCAGAAAGTTGGTAACATTGTGCTTCACTATCATAGTATAGAGTAACTTTCTGTACAACACTACTGCATGGAACATCTGAGTGAATTTCAGTTCTCTTCAATTGTAATTCCGATTCTCGTTCAAAGCATATTACCTTGAACTTCACATCAACATTCGCCGTCTTTATGTCAAAGGGTTTGATGTACTCAATTCTCCTCTTTTTACCATTCTGTGCTGAATATAGCCTATAAATTCTTCGAACTTGGGCAATAGAAAATTCGTCATCGGTGTCTGCACGCACGGCTATAAAATCAAAGAGCCCAACCACGTTTGTATCGTCAGTAGTGGAGGTACCATGTTCAGTAGAGGTTGATGACTGCACACGAATTAGCCTGTCTGCCGATACTTTCCCCCTCTGTGCAAGCTCTGAGACAACTTGTGATTTGTACTTTACTGCATTTAAAGCGGGGATAAATATTTTCAAATCGAATGTTGAATTTTCTCCTTGATTTACATCCTCAATGGCTTCAGATTCTTGAGTTAAGGTATTTTGACATTCATTTATTAAAGTTTGATGGATGCTTTCATCAATCACGCTTTCCTCCTCATTTTCTTCAAAAGAGAGGAATCCATCTTCACTTTCAAACGCAGACTGTCTCGTAGTCATATCTGGTGTAACTTCTTCTTCTGCTAGCATTTCATCCAACATGCTTTCAACTTGAATGAACTTAAACGGGTCATTAATCCAGTCATTATCAACTCCAGCATCCTCTCCCACTATTCCAGATCTGTGTGCCATTTCTATAGCTGCTTCTACCCCTTCTTTCCAGGCCATAACTACCTCTTCCTGTGAAGGATAGATTTTCAGTAAATCAATCAATTTAGCATTAAGCTCCCTTCTTATCTCTTCTGAATATTGTTTGTCCCAAATGTTATCTTGTTTACTGTGTGCTTTTTTAAAGATCAATGATGGATTGGATGCCCGAATTTGATTGAGTCGGTTGATGGCAGTAAGGTTTCTCGCCATGTCCATTATCGTGTATGTATGCTTGTTGATAATCCAGGAGCCGTTCTGACTAAAATAGACTTTTTTTTTTTTTTTTTTTTTTTTTCTTCCTAGTCGTCGCTGAGTGAGGGCCTAAATCGCGAATCACATGTCTTTTCGCGCGACGACGCATTTCCCGCATTTTTTCCTTTGCAAGCTTGAAGCCTCGTTCCACAGTATCAGAATGAGAACAAAACAAGATGGATGACGGCAGGATTCAGGAGTTTGATATAAAAAGCATGGCGAATTGCAATTCGTATTTTGTTATGAAAGCTGTTACTTCACAATTCAGTTTACNATCAACTCCAGCATCCTCTCCCACTATTCCAGATCTGTGTGCCATTTCTATAGCTGCTTCTACCCCTTCTTTCCAGGCCATAACTACCTCTTCCTGTGAAGGATAGATTTTCAGTAAATCAATCAATTTAGCATTAAGCTCCCTTCTTATCTCTTCTGAATATTGTTTGTCCCAAATGTTATCTTGTTTACTGTGTGCTTTTTTAAAGATCAATGATGGATTGGATGCCCGAATTTGATTGAGTCGGTTGATGGCAGTAAGGTTTCTCGCCATGTCCATTATCGTGTATGTATGCTTGTTGATAATCCAGGAGCCGTTCTGACTAAAATAGACTTCCACTGCGTCGGTACCAAGGAGATGTAAAAAACATGGTATGTCACTGTGTTTCTCTGCAAACCAAGCAATAATACAGACGGCAGCATGGGCAGAAAGCAAAACGTCTAGGAAAGTCTCTCTAGTTACGAAGTTTTCTTTCAAGGTGAGACCAGCGTTTTTTACAACATAGTTTCTCCAGATCCCTAAAAAGGACACGACTGTACCAGCATACTTGATTCTCTCATAGAGTGAAGCTTCTATACTTATAAATATCTCCATGTACTTGTGCATGAGCTCAAGATATATACACGTTCCTTGCAGGGAAGGATCTCTTATGCCATCAGTATTTTTACCTTGAATCATTTCCTCTAAACACTTGCGCACCTTTGGGAATGACGAACGCTGAGCTGAAGCCCAGTTCTGCCTATCACGCTTGTTTACATCCTCATTGCGCAGACCATGTTCATGTTGGGAAAACTGACCTAAAACGGCTCGTATGTCATTTCGATGTGCTGAATAAGGACCAGGTCTAAGATCTCGTGCAACATAATCTAAATGGTTGTCTATCTTTTTATGGTTGTGAATGTAATCTGAATCTGAAACATTTCTCAATTCAAGCTCATTGTTTCCACCTATTTCTAATTTGCAGCTAAAGAGAAACCCTTCTGATAGAGGTACTGGTTTAAATCTTAGGTCATTATTTGCATCAGAAGATTGGCTCAAAAAGAGCTTTCGGCGTCTTGAGTCTCCATCAGATCCATTTCCAATGCCAGGACCTAGCACAGGGTCTAAAATTTCTTTGCACAAAGAGTCATACATTTCCCACTGTCGAAGAACTGTTTCATGTGTAAATTTATTGCAAGTTGCTTGTAGATGAAGAACTACCCTTGGTAGACTGGCGTGTAGAGGGTTAATCATAATTACCCTTGCATTTGTTGCTAGCTTAGATTTTTCCATCTCTTCAATTAGCTTTTCATATGCCCCTCGGTCATCACCAACGGAAAGCACATAATAGTCTTGACAGACATGATTCTCTTTCAACCCACAGTAACCCCAAACAATGTTAAGTCTCTGGTCATATTCAGGGCGAGGCTCAATTGCTGTTTCATCCTCGATTTTTGTGTATGGTATCCTCTCTTTCAGGCCAATTCTTTCTTTGAAAGTGCGATATAGTTCTGCAATATATTTCACATTCTCACGGTATTTATGAAATTCATAGTGGAATGACAATTTTGTGTGCCATCTCTTAATTTGGTCAATATGTGGTCCTTCCAAATTGTCTGCAACAAAAGCACACACTCTGGGTCCACCTAAAATCAGGGTAACTTCCATCATTTCTGAAAATATGTTTCCTTCAATACCTTTGTATCGATGACCTTTTTTCTTCTTTGGGGCGTTGCTACAGATTGTCTTTAGAATGCTCATGATCCCATCTTTACCTTTCACTGAACCACTTTTGATTTTTCTTTCTAATTTTGTGGCAATTGCTGTAAAACTGCCTTTAGAGCTGAGTTCTTTGAGTTCAGCTTTCCACGCTGTTGACTTTATCTTCAACCTTTGCAAGTCACATTTTAGAAAGAAGTTTTCCTTCTTTAGATCTACTTCACGATGTTTGATATCTCTAATCGATTCTACCAACTCCTCCTTGCTCCTGTGCTCATAAGGTATTGCCTGGCGTGTTTCATTATTATCAGATCTGAATTGTCTCTCTAAACGTCTTTGAAATGACCTCAGCTTTTGTAAGGAAGCACAAAATGAGCACATTCCATCAACAAAGATTCCTTTGTAAGATGCAAACATACAATTTGCATGTCTGAATGTTCCATTTACATCTCCATTCAAGAAATACTTGTCTGGATACCATTGAAGAATATTGTCACTATCATAACAGGCTACTTGATTTATTATAGTTCGTGTTTCTACAGTTATTTCACCATAATCCTTAACATTCAGGGACACAACCTCTCTGTAAAAGCCATTGCAAATTTCAAGAGGTTGGGTTTCTTTTCATTTATGATTACTATTTCCACTTGAGTGGGTCTGACTAGCTGTTGTAAAATTCAAAATGCTCTTTTGTCTCATTTTCCATTGTGCACCATCCCTAGCATCCTTATGCTTGACAGTTGTCAAATGTTCTCTTACTCTTAATTTGTAAGATGGTCTACCAGCTAATGGAATTACTTTTGGTTTGCAAACAAGGCATGCTATTACCACCTTTCCATTTTGGGTTTCAATCTTCAGCTCTTTTGGTGCTTCACTTTCGATAAATCTTTTAGCTTGTAATTCCTCAAGCTCAACACAGCATGACACAGCCTCAGAACTCCCTCTTCCATATACTGAGTAGAAATTCATCTGGTGATTGACATTAAAAAAGTGACTCTTCACATTCCTCCAATTCAATGAAATGTCCAGACTTGCATTACATAAACTGCACAGAAGAAATGACTTCCCATCTTCCTTTCTATATTCCATTTCAAGTGAACTTCCATATTGTTCTTTGTGGAAAAGAGACAAGGAATGCTTTATTTTGGCAATTGCTGAGCTGTTTAACTGCTTTATCGAAGATCTGCAACTAGCTTTAACATCTGAGCAGTCAGATACACTTGGAGTTTGCCCTTCCTCATCGTCCTCAACGCCAACAAAAAGATCCTCATCTGTCTCTTCTGAAAAATCTTCATCAGCCAATTTCCGCACTTTACTGGGCGAAGAGGATTGGCCAGGGGGCTGGTCTTGCGACTGACTATCTTCTCCTTGAGAGGAACCAACTTTCCATTCAAACTTTGTAATTTTATCGATAAAAATGGCATCTTCCATCTCCTGTTCAGAAGCAGCGGTAATCTTGTCTCCATCCTGGTCTACGTACAGGAATGAAAACGCCTTATTGCTTATAATCTTTCGAATGTCAGAGATAATGAGGCCTTTTCTTACAAGCAATTTTCTCGTCACATCTCCAAAAACAATTTTAATTCGCGTTATATCCATGATTCTTCCTAGTCGTCGCTGAGTGAGGGCCTAAATCGCGAATCACATGTCTTTTCGCGCGACGACGCATTTCCCGCATTTTTTCCTTTGCAAGCTTGAAGCCTCGTTCCACAGTATCAGAATGAGAACAAAACAAGATGGATGACGGCAGGATTCAGGAGTTTGATATAAAAAGCATGGCGAATTGCAATTCGTATTTTGTTATGAAAGCTGTTACTTCACAATTCAGTTTACAATTGGGCTGTCTAATGCATATCTTCAAAAGCAATTAGAATCCGTTATGGGTTGAAAGAAGTTTCTGTGCTGTGNTGAGTACTTGATAACGAGGCTGTTGTTTATCACAATATAACAACATTTGTGATTTTCAGAGCCTCCTGAATCGCTTCCTAAGCATACCGAAGCTGTTCTTTATCTTATCTTCCGTTTAGTTAAACTACAATATACTGAGAGTCCATGCCTCGATTTCACTTCATTGGCTACTCCCGGAATTGCACAATTTTTGAAATAACGAAGACCCTTTAGTACCCCCAGCATATGGTACGCGATAGCATGATCTAACCTAATTTAATACAAGCAAACAATGTTTATGACCGCAAACAAATATTCACTAGGGCATTGGTTTGCCCGCTTGGAGCAAGCTTGCTTGAAGACAAACTTAAAGAACGCCAATCAACCAGCATCCTTTGCGCGCTTCGCTTGTTGCCTTTCGACTGCGGCGGCCATTTTAATATGACAACATTCTCTGCAAAGCGTGACCGCAAAGGATGCTGGTTGACCGGCGTTCTTTAACAGGTGTGCTGTTATCAACCATGTTGACGGTTCATTGCTGGTACTACGGAGCTGTTTTTCTAAATAGACACTATCTCTCAGGTCACGCAAAAACATCTCAGCAAGCCATTACTGGTGGTACCGAAGGAGCTATTATGAATTAGGGTATCATTTTCAAGATATTTCAGGCAAATGTATGTATGAATACTATCAAGATTACACTTATTAATTTTTATAAGAAACCCTCTCATAAGAAACTGTAGCAGCCTCTTCCAGAAAATTACGAAACTTGAAGGTGTTGTGGCGCTGTGTTTTAATCCCCTGACATTGCAGCCAGAACTTCAGGCGGGGTTCAAACGCCACCAGCACCTCTTGAGCGTCACGACAAGGGGTCGCGGACTCGAGTAGCGCTTAGCTACTTCTGCGATCCAAGCACTTAGTGCTAAAAACCGCAACTTCACCTTCACCTTCTACTAGAAGCAATCAGAAGGTCAATTCGAATTAAGAAACTTTCTCAATTTTTGTAAACGTTTTATTTCTACATTCTATCGTTCTGTCCAACAGATTTATTCAGTGGGCTATATAATCTTTAGTTTTGGTTTAGCCCTAACTGTTAAAATCTATTTGCAAAAGCACAAGCTTGTGTAACTCGGAGCAGATTTTCAATATGACAGTTTGACCAATCCATTTCTAAAGCCAAAAAAGCTATCAAAATCCCGTCCAACAGAAAATGCTAACTCCTAATAGCATCAGCTCCTAATGGAGTACATAACCAAATAACTATGAATGGTCCTAGCTGAATAGTCCTAGCATGTAGATATAGTTTTAGACAATACCTCTCATAGAAACTTATCCTTTCAAAGGAAATCCTATGGTATCCCTAGGGTAACATGTCCGCTAAGCTATGAATACAAAGCTAGCTCAAGTTGAACAGAAACACCAAGCAACTACGAATAGTCCAGTAGAAGTTTACTTGCAAGCAAATAGAGCTTTATACTATATACTCCCCTCACAGAAACTCATCCTTTCAAAGGAAATCCTATGGTATCCCTAGCGTAATATGCCTGCTGCTAAGCTATGAATACGCAGCTAGCTCAAGTTGAACCGAAACACCAAGCAACTACGAATAGTCCAGTAGAAGTTTACTTGCAAGCAAATAGAGCTTTATACTATATACCCCCCTCACAGAAACTCATCCTTTCAAAGGAAATCCTATGGTATCCCTAGCGTAATATGCCTGCTACTAAGCTATGAATACGCAGGTAGCCCAAGTTGAACCGAAACAGCGAGCAACTACGAATAGTCCAATTTACTTGCAGGCAAATAGAGCTTTATACTATATACCCCCCTCACAGAAACTCATCCTTTCAAAGGAAATCCTATGGTATCCCTAGGGTAACATGCCTGCTGCTAAGCTAAGAATACACAGGTAACTTAAACTGAATTAACATGCCAAGGAACTATCAATAGTCCTAAAGTCTGTGTGAATTTACTGTGATGTCACGTGAAAATGCACGCGAATAAAAACAACTGAAGAGTTGTGAATGAAAAATTTTGCGCTATCGCAAATCTCACGTGACATATTTGAGACAGACTTTAGTCAAATAGATAATAACAAGCAGGCAAATTTAGTTCAAACAATTCGCATCGAAACTCATCCGAAGAACCACGAATAAATAATAAAAAACATTTTCATCTCAAGCTGAACTAAGACACCATATAACTATAAATACTTCTATTGTTTTGCAGTAGCCGAGGACCTAATTTCGTGGGGTGAGTGGCCGAGCAGCTTATACAGTTACCGTTAGGTAACTGAAGTTAAGAGGTCAAAATTTGGTTGGGCGACCTTCCAGATGCCTGGCCACACAACTCACTTCCCGGTCCTTCGGAAGGGACGTTAACCTAAGGGTCCCACGCCTGTATGCGGCAAGCACTGCTTATAGTAGGCCTAAATTAGCTGTATTATAGCTAGATCTCTTTCAGCCTACTTAAAATAAAGTAATCGTGATGATGATGATGATGATGATGATGATGATAATGATGATGATGATGATGGTGATGATGATGCAGCAAGCTAACGCAGTTTTTAGACCAACCCTCTAAATTATTAACGAATGGGTCCAACTAACGTCAGATATGATTCAAATAAGATATCAATTCAAGATGCATATTCGGAAGCATAGTCAATAAGCACTAATGAATCATTCAGTTAAACGACAAACAAGAAATTTAAATTTTTATAACAAAATAATTAAAAATTGATGGACCATACTGTTCTTTCCATAGAAATTTTTAAACAGAATTAATTCAAGGCAGCGTGAGTGCTTCCAACTTATGGCTGGTTTATGCTTCGGCCAAGCTGATTACCTAAGTCCCTTGTATCCCTGCGGTAAACCTTGCTCAATAGGGACTCATAAGGAAACAAGAAAAAGCTGACCCTATTTTGTGCATTCATCAATCGAATCATGATCGAATCACGGCCTAGGCCTTTTTCAACGCTCACTCCTCAGAAACGAAATGCAATAAGAATCACGTTAAGCAGACAATTAATCAACAAAAACTAGCATAAATCCGAAGAAGAAAGTTCATTTTACCTGTTGAGCGCAAAATAAGTCTTTTATGCAACAATTTGCATGTTTTTAAAACTAAACGTTACAAGAGAAATCTCCAGCCAGCTTCCGCAGCAAGTAGTCCAAATCTAATAAATTACGTCAATCGAATCAAAGGTCGAAAAACAATTGTTCTTTACCAAATCTCGCGATATTTTTGTTAACACGGGACATCGTGTTGGAGGACCTCAATAGGGTCAAGTTCTTCAAAGTAATATTATAAGTCCCTGTTGACCGAAGCGATATTATCAAGTCAAAGAGCACAGGGAAACAAGGGACCGAGGTAATCAGTCAAGTCGGCCAACGCCGTGCCAAATCGAATTGAACTGGCAGGGAAGTTGATTTGCATGTCTTACTTTCACCGTCTTATTGTCGAACTTAGCATATATTAAACACAAAAAATGTCAGACGTTAATATTTTGGACATTACAAACGTGCAAGCAAACTATGTCGTCCTTTTATTGAAAATATCGGATTTTTATAATGCTGTACTTTCATTCTTAAAATTTTTATCGCTTGTACTGTATGTATTATTGAGTCATTTTATCAAATTATTTCATAACCTGTATATTTTCAAGAAGCAATTATAGTATTTTAATCCCGTTATTTTACTATATGTAGCTATGTACTAGCCAACTTTAAATAAATTGATTATTGCAAACGTCCGGTAATTTCCCATCCGAACATTTCGTGGTCCGAAATATTTAGTGTCCAAAATAGTTTGCATTATAGGAAATGGAAAATCACATGAAAGAATATTTCTCGTCTAAAAACGTAATGTCTTGCAAAAAAATTTGAGCACAAAATTATCTGTCCGTTGTTTGGAGGTGTCCGTTGTTGAAAGGTGTCCGTTAATAGAAGTTTCACTATATTCAGTTTCGATTGAAAACATGCACAATCGTGTTGCCAAAACAGCCTGCAATACGATATTTATCGGTTTTAAACAGGGTTGAATGCACAAATTTAACAATTTAACAAATTTAACATCCATAATTCATGACTTCGTACGTTGAATTACATATGAATATTGAAGAATTATCAGGTAACGCAGTGAGTTTTAGAAACGACACCCAGAGCAGACCGCATTTTTCATGAAGATAGATTATTGCTAAATTCGACGAAAAAGAAGTCTAAGCCCAACACACCATACAAAGACGAAATTCTCACAATAACTATTGAATTCAAAAGATACATTTCGAAAAACACATCTTGATATCCAGGACTAACTTTGATGATAGAAATTGATCAGCAATCTT
The DNA here is from genome assembly GCA_004194415.1 of Aurelia aurita. Classification (NCBI taxonomy): domain Eukaryota; kingdom Metazoa; phylum Cnidaria; class Scyphozoa; order Semaeostomeae; family Ulmaridae; genus Aurelia; species Aurelia aurita. The sequence continues at coordinate 47,581 of REGM01000088.1, read as the reverse complement.
CAACAAAGCTTACAAGACGACTTTGGACAACTTTTGCTATTTGAAGCTGAATTGACTTGAGGATACTTGACTGTTTTGACGCGAAAATGCAATGAAGAATGCTACATGATATTAAAACTAAATGCCCAGAAGATTATCTGGACATAACATGTTGCATAAAATTGAAAAAAGCTGATCAGCAATGTATAACTGAGGTGATTAGCTGACTAGATACTTGGTTGGATTTTTGGAGCGTCTTTGGCTATTTGAAACTAAACTGCCTTGAGGATAGCAAACAGTTTTGACGCAAAAACGCTTCACAATTTATCAACGGAAAAAGAACTAGTGCAGGAAAGTCTTGCGTACTCTGTTTCGATGAATCTTTCTTGACAGCTAAAACTAAATACTGAGGAGATTTTGCTAAATTTATTGACTTCAGAAATACTTCTTGAATTGACCTGAGGATACCTAGCAGCTTTGATGCGAAAAATACTTCACAATTTGTCAACGGAGAAAGCATTAGGCCCATTAGTGCAGACAAGTCTTGTAGGATACTATGCTTCGATGAATGCCTCCTGACATTTGAAACTAAATGACAAGGAGACTTGTTAGATTCACTGACTTCAGAAACACTAATTCTTATAGCATTCAATACAGGTGAAGAAATTTAACTACTTTGAGGAGGGAAATTTATCATCGAAAAGGAACAGACTTGACACAGTTTACATGAGAGAAATTCATCACAATTCTTTTGCAAAAAAAAAATAGATAACGAACAGACTTGATAAAATATCCGTGAGTTAAAGACACTTCTTTGCAGTTACAACAAGGTTGGCAAATATCTCAACTTTTTTCTACGTAGGAGAGAATTGAAATCGGTAGATAACGACAAGTTTTACTAAATTCAATGACTTCAGAAAAACGTCGCATTTAAAAAATTCTACAAAGCGGTATAAATAACGTAGCTGCTTTAACTCAGAAAGACGTATATCGGTCAATAAAAAAATTGTTTTCGCAGAGGATGGACAGATACCCGAGCGTCTTCCATATGCCTTGATTTCGAAACATATCCTATAGTTGATATTTAGAATTGGTTGAGAAAACTCGACTGCCTACAAAGCATAAGAGAATTAGTATGGGTAGATCACGAGAAATTTGACAAAGTTCTGTGACTAAGCAATAGTTCCAATATTTCAATTCAGGAAGCTTAACCTTTTTCATGAAGGAATATCTCGTCGATCTTTAGCGGACGATAAACGGATACGAGAGAATTCCACAGGGTCTTTTGACCCCAAATTCGTCGAAGCAAGTCTCAACTGCTATCAAAGAAGGAGACAATCAAAATGAAGATGTGGGAGGCAACTGTGACATTTATATTTGTATTCTTTATTAGTTTCGTCAAAGCAGATCTCGACGAATGGCACATTACAAACAGAGGAACCAATGTCAGAACAGTGACTGTGAATAAGAATAATTTATTTTCTATTACAACATCGAACAGTCTCCAAATCTTAATAAGCGATGTAGGATTTGAGACGATTGGCAGTAACATACAAGATGTTGATGTAAATGATGAGAATGGAATATGGTGCACTCTGACAAATCAGCGCATCGTATATAGATCGGGTGTTACAGCTTCTAATCCCAAGGGAAGTTCGTGGATAACTACCAATGGAGCATTGATTGGTATCTCAACAGGGAGATATGGCCTTGTATTTGGTGTAAACATCAATAGAGACGTGTTCGTAAGAACTGGCATAACTCCTAGTGCGCACCAAGGAAGCAGTTGGCTGTACAAATATGGAGCAAATGTTGCTTATTTGTCTTGTGGAATGAGAGTATGTCTCTGTACCACAACTGCATTTAACCTATACACGACTGCCCTACTGCCAAACATCAATTCCCCAACAATGCCACATGATTGGATCTATCTGCAGCCAGGGGTCAAAACAATGTCAGCTTATGGCGATAACGTACTCTGGAAGATCGACACCAACGGCATCACATGGCAAGCTGTTAACATACTCGATAGCAATTTCATAAAGCTAAGTTGGGAGCGGCGTGGGTATCAGTCAACAAAATTCACTGACATTGCGGTCACTGATAAAGTACAGTATGCAGTTGGAAGTAACAATCAAATTTACGTTCATACTGGTTGCCCGATCTTCGATTTTGAAGATGATGATCTTTCAAAGTGGGTCCAAACTGGAACTGCATTCCAACAACAGCCCGTAGTTAGCCAACAAACATACTACAGTCGACCATCAGGCAAAGTTGGTGATAGATTGATTGATACCTACTCAAGCCGTAAAAATTACAGCATGTCTGAAAGTGCCCCAGAGGCTACGATTGGCGATACACCAACGGGAACTTTAACATCGCCGTTGTTTCAAATACGAACGGACATGCTACATTTTGTTATAGGTGGTGGGTCACCACCCCAAAACTACGTTGGCCTATACATTGATGATTCTGAGAAATTCCAAAGCTCAGGTACAAGTAAAGATAAAGCCGGGCCAAACGGTGCAGTACGGTCTGCCCGGTATATGTGGGATGTGACGTCATACAAAGGAAAATGTGCGTACCTGAAGATATTTGATCAGAGTACCACGAATTTTGGGCATACCATATTTGATGATCTAAGGGCATCACCACCATGCTTTAAAGGCTTCAAAGTAACACTAACAAGCAACGACCATCGTAGGAATGTAAGCGTTGGGCAGATATTAACAGATTCTTTAAGTCTCAAAGGGTTCTACACATCAAAAACACGTCCCTTAATAATCACGATTTCATACCCCGTTGTCAAAGGTGAGCCAATGGTATACATCCAAAATGTCAATATTTCATCGACACAATGCGCTGGATCTGTAGATATGACACAAAACAAATCATCATCATCATCATCTGAGCGATGGTATACTGTTAAAACATATCTCACAAATTATCTCCTTTCCGATGCACAAATCGAAATCAAATCTCGTGTTTATGATCATGATGATTTACAGAATGCCTCGTTTCTGAACACAGAAATGACCGTCACTGTCAACTACGCACATGAATATGTTCATACAATGAAGAATGAGCTGACAATAACGAGACATGGAAACGAGACTGCAAGATTAGAAGTGTTTGAAGGGATCCCTGGCGTACGAAATTATTCCGTTGATGAAAATATAACATATGAAGTAAAATTGAGTCACAATGATACAATGTCTTTACAAAGAGCATATAACCTGATGATAAAGGTGTTTTTGCCGCCATATTTGTCATTGGTCAGTGTGAGTGGTCTGCAGAATACACTTGGTGATGTAGTATATTCTCCTTCAACGTCACAACATGTGATTCGAGTTCCAGAGCTATTGCTTGACGATGGTCGACATTTTGTGATTGACATTCGAATTGTCAGCAATACACAGTGGAACAGAAAATCACTCAAGGCCACTCAAGGCCTGTTTTTGGTGGATGAAATTTCATTTTGTCCAAGGAAGAATTGTCGCAACATGTACAATAATGGGACTGAAGTGAAACACTTAATCCAGCAAAAGAGGTACGAATTTACGTTTTCGTTGAAACGAAGTCAACTTATCGTGCCTAAAGAGATCTACACAAAAATCATCGACAACTCTATGTCATTAGTGATCATTTGCGGTCCTTATGACGTAATGAGAAAGATTCATCGACCGAACTGTTTCCACGCCAACACAACATCGAATACATGGCGCAGTTTGAATTCTATCATGATCAATGTTTCCTTTATCGATAATGCAAAGAAAGAAATATATGGCACAAGTGCTGTTGGACCAAAAGTGAGGCTATTTGGTGAAATATTCGAGCTTTTCCAGTTACTGTCAAATGCGGAATGGAACACAATTGCTGCAGCAAGTGGCACTTTTGTAAAACCAACCATTACGTATGGGACAGGCTCGACTGGGGCACCAGTATCTCAATCGATGAATGGTGGACCTCACTATCAATGGCGATGTTGTAAATGAATACTTATTTGTATTTTAAGCACTTAGCTATCTGTAAAAACACTTGAGAAAGAACAGAACTTAGGAAAGAAAAGAATGCACTCGCAAAATCATAACTATGTACACATACTTATGCAGTTTTGGCAGATTTAAAGTAGAAAGACTCAGAAGGGCAGATTTTTTAAGGCCTCTTTTATAAGTCGCGCCGTGCAGTGCCAAACCGAATGAATTTAGATCAATTTTGTCTGGCTCGGCGCAGCGCGACTCTTATGAAACCAAACTGGCACTTGGTTCGAATGAGTAGAACCATACGCCAAAGGCCTTTCTTCTGGGTCGACCTGGTGCGACTTAAAAAACCAATTTAGTCGCGCCGTGCCGCATCATACTCACACCTGCATACAACAACAAAAATTATCGAAATATGAGCAAATTTTTATCCTTACATCAAATTTTTCATTTCGCGAAAGAAACATCTGAAACTGAGAAGAAAATTTTAAAAATTCAAACTATGCGCATGCGTCATTATGGTTTGGTTTGGCACGGCACGGCGCGGCAAAATCTTTTCTTCTTATAAAACAGGCCTAACAATTGGATCCGTTGATTTTTATTGACACGCTAATATAAAACAATTAGCAATTACAGACAAAGAGATTTCTACGGCTGACTAGTCAAGCCACAAATGTAAACAAAAGAAGACCTAAAGAGATGCCTTGAAACCATGGTAGCTAACTCATTCGTTGTGCATGCAAGAAGGGGCTATTAAGATAAGACATAAGCATACATCGAAAGAACCACTATATATCTAAACATCTGCTGCTCGTACACCATGGATCAAATTCAGAAGTTGGGTATTAAGTGTTTGAATTGCACCACGGGTTGTAGGAAACTCAGAATTAAAACTAAGATTTACACATGATGCATCGAGCCTTTCTAGTTCATTATTTCGTTCCTGATATATCGAGTCGCTATCTTAACCCCTGCGCTTGGCAGAGTGACACTTGACTGGCATAATGGCTCTAGGTCGCGACACTCTGCCACAGGGATACAATAATGAACTAGGAAGGCTTGATGTATCATACGTAAGTCTTATTTTTAATTCAGAGTTTCCTGCAGCCCGTGATTACACGCCAACATATACGAGCATTGCAATGCATGTAAACTTGCCCCAAGTCTATTTCATGAAGTCCGTCTGACCGATCCCTTTCTCATAGTTTCCGGATCCGCCATTTTCCGTAACGGAATGTTGGAATGGCGGATCCGGGATTTATGGCAAAGGGATCGGTCAGACGGACTTCATGCAATAGACTTGGGGCAAGTCTACAATGCATGCGGCTTAGATTTTGAATTAATTCCTCTGTTTGTAATCGCTAATCGCTAATCGCTGGTATTAAAATCGCTAATGTAAATGGAACTGACATCGATCTTGTGAAAGAAACGAAATATCTTGGTCTTATGATTGATGATAATCTAAAATGGGAGAGCCATGTTAAATGTACACAGAAAAAGATCTCTAGAGCTATTGGACTTCTAAAATATGCGAAACATTATGTGCAGGAAGAAACATTAAGGAATATGTACCTTAGAATTGTAGAACCCCACTTCAGTTATTGTTGCTCTGTTTGGGGATGTTGTGGGGCCACTAAATTGAAGACATTGCAGAAATTACAGAACAGAGCTGCTAGAATTGTTACAAGTAGCCAATTTGACACTCCAGCTGCTCCTCTATTGCAGCGGCTTGGCTGGCCGTCAGTTGAGAGGCTGGTCAATCGAGAAACATGTACAATGGTTTATAAATCCTTAAATGACCTTGCACCTGTAAACCTAGGTAACATTTTCTCCAGGTTGTCTGACGTTCATACCCGGGTTTTACGCAATACTAAATGCAATCTTGCTGTACCAAAAATTAAGACATCTTATGGCCAAAAGTCATTTGCGTTTCGTGGAGCCGACAAATGGAATAAACTCGATTCGGAAATGAAATTAGCCCCATCGATCCAGTCATTCAAAACAAAACTAAAAGCATTGAATTGACAATATTCTAGGAAAGCTGATCTGCATCGCGATTAAAATCTTTCCTTTTTCTTTCCTTTTTTGACTTTAATATGAACATTGTAATTAGGTTTATAAGGCTTAATATNCCTGTAAACCTAGGTAACATTTTCTCCAGGTTGTCTGACGTTCATACCCGGGTTTTACGCAATACTAAATGCAATCTTGCTGTACCAAAAATTAAGACATCTTATGGCCAAAAGTCATTTGCGTTTCGTGGAGCCGACAAATGGAATAAACTCGATTCGGAAATGAAATTAGCCCCATCGATCCAGTCATTCAAAACAAAACTAAAAGCATTGAATTGACAATATTCTAGGAAAGCTGATCTGCATCGCGATTAAAATCTTTCCTTTTTCTTTCCTTTTTTGACTTTAATATGAACATTGTAATTAGGTTTATAAGGCTTAATATAATTTTTTTCTTCTTTCTTTTTGCTGGGACAATTGGAAAGCAGTTGTTAGTTTTACTTAACTGAATTGTACCCCAGGGTAAATATATTTAAAATGAAAAAATAAAATGAAAATGAAATCGCTTTGCACCGACATCTTTTGCGGCTTGTTTGTTTTGATTTGCAGTTCGCCTGCGATCGCTCGGTGCTTCGAAATTGCGTGACATCAACAGTAACTGATGCTATAGTTACAAAATCTGCCCTTGTGTTACGATCGTTCAATAGATCAAGGAATCCTACAAAATGAGTTTAAAAAGTATGGAATTTATGGACTTGAGCATTCTTGTTCTACGCCGTATCTGACAAATAAAAGGAAATCTCGAGTGCCAAATAGAGGTGCCCCAGTTTAATAAATTTCGAAAAATGTTCCCACCCCCAAGCCTTATTAGGACCCAGCGCCAATTAATTTCGTTGAAAGTGTGAGCAAAAATGGTCCTTACTTTTTGCGAAATCAGAGACGTATGAACCGGGGGCACTGGGGGCACGTGCCACCCCAAGATTTTGCAATAATCGAGAAATTGCCCTTTTTGTTTGAGGAAATGCCCTATTAGCTTAATGAAAAAAGTACCCTTGAAGTGTCGTACCCCTCCAAGTTTAAGATGCTTCCTACGATTCCTTTCCAAAGCCTATGGACTGCATTCCACATGACCAGCTTTTAGCGAAACTTAAGGCATATGGCTTCAATTTAGATAGTTTGAATTTATTGCATAGCATAGTTGCCTCTAGCCTGCGTGCAGACCCAAAATTCCGAAGCTTCTTTCTTCTTCGGAATTTTGGGTCTGCACGCAGGCTAAGTTACCTCACAAAGAGGCTAAAAAGAGCGAAGGTAAATGGTACCTACTGTAACTAGCAATTAGTAAAATCTGGTGTTCCACAGGGCTCAGTCCTTGGACCTTTGCTGTTCAATCTATTCATTAACGATTTCATATATGCCATTGAGAACTCACAAGAACTCAAACATGCCATTGAGAACTCAGATGTCAGAGCAATAGCATTGCAGCTCCTTGTGTCAACAAATGTTATCGACTAAAATGTGGTCTTCAACTTTTGGCCACGACTGTATTTCATTAGCTTTTTAGGTATACAATCTTTTCTTTCATTCGTTTAGGGAAAACAAAGCACTTTTATGTAAATTTTAGGTTGGTCGTATAAATACTTGGCTGTCTTGACTTTAGATACACTGACGAAGATTTTATATCGAAACGTTTGACATTGTAGCAGTTGTGTTTTTAGTATTCCTTTTCTGTTAAATTCTGATGGTGGTTCGAGTTGTATATTATTTGTTTCCAATGGAGAGAGTAGAGATGATTGAGGACAGCCAAGTTTCAAGAAAGAAGCAGCTTTTCACTTTAGCAAGCAAAATCACACGCCACAAAAATCACTGGTTGTTTCTGAGTTTATGTCGAGCTTTTAATGTGATTCCGAATGGCCTAAAGTTGAAAAAGACTGCACAAATTGGTAAGCGATCCCATTATTTTATGTTACGATGGAATGGCACGTTATTCTCTGCTGAAATCAGCTTGACTGAGGTTTTAATGAAAGAATATACCTCGTTAACCTCTGAATTTGAGATTAAATTTTGGAATGGGATTTCTGTATGGTTAACTAATGAAACAAATTATGACCCTTATTGATAACAGTACAGAGCCCATATTGATAACAGTACTTGAGCACTGACAAGGTTTACCCTTTAAAAATAATTCTATTATTACAACGTGCAGCGCTATTTTCGTGAACTTAGGGCTCGAAGACACAAACAACTATCCAAGCTAATTGGTGATAGAAACTGTTAAGGGTAAAGAGAATAGTCTATGGGAGATACTTTCATTTTTCAAGGGCATAGCATCATTTTTGGATATCGGTGAAGACTTGGAAAGGGCAGATGAAGGTGGTGCCATAGGTAACGACGTACTCCATCTCGATGCAGCGCGAATGCAATTACTGGAAGATAATTTTTTTAAATCCACCCGCCAACTTATTAGAAAGAAGACCAAGAACGCAAGGTGCAGCTAGTGACCAAGGAGAAGAGAGCGAGCGGCGACGGTAATAGTATGTTTTCAGTAATGTAGATAATAGTGTTCGTATTGTATAGGACGTTTTGAAAATGACAAACTAATTAATCTTTCTAAACGAGCCCTAAGGGAGGGGGAAATATCAGTTCTATCCAGACTTTTCACAAATCAAAATAGATCTGGAAAATTTTGGTAGGAGACTAAGACTTAAAGAACGCCAATCAACCCCAGCATCCTTTGCACGCTTCGCTTGTTGCCTTTCGACTGCGGCGGCCATTTTCATATGACAACATTCTCTGCAAAGCGCGACCGCAAAGGATGCTGGTTGACCGGCGTTCTTTAAGTGGTATTTTAGTGATAGTGGAGATTGTTCAGAGGTGCCGGCTTTTAAGCCTCGTAGTAAATTCAATCCTAGACAACTTATGAAAGTATCGGTAGTTGGTAAAAACTTTAGTAACCTTACGAAGGAGGAATTATCAGCTTTAAATAGTCTTAAATTTGACCGATCGATCGTTATCAAGGAGGCAGACAAAGGTTCTGGGGTTGTCGTATGGGATCGGAAAGACTACGTCAAATGGCCGGAAAGCCAACTGGTGGACTCTGCAGTGCATTCCAAGCTTGATAATGATCCTTCGAACGTCCTTCACACTGTTGTCAATCAAGCACTTGCAGCAAGGGGATATTGACGATAAAACATTAGAATATTTGATGGTCAAAAATCCCAAATTTGGAAGGTTTTACCACTATGGTTTTAGTTACTACCAAAAATACACAAAGGCTGAATAGTGTTCCGGGAAGGCCTGTCATTTCTAACTCTGGTTTCTACACAGAGAACGTTTCGGAATTTTTGTATTACCATTTACAACCTCTTGCTAAAAGTGTCCGCTCATACATTAAAGACACAAACAACTTCTTGCAAAAATTGCGTCATCAGATGGTCTTCCAGAGGATACTATTCTTTGTACACTTGATCTTGTTGGGCTTTACCCAAGTATATCCCATGATGAGGGATTGAAAGCTTTATGTGACATTTTAGACCCTAGAAATAACTTCTGAGCGGTTCCAGCTGCAAATCCTGGCTGTGGTGGCGTTACATTGACGACGTTTTTTTAATTTGGATCCATGGGGAAGAGAAGCTTTCGGAATTTGTAGAATACCTCAACTCTGAACACCATTCCATTAAATTTACAGATGAATGGTCTGAGGAAAGCGTCAATTTTCTTGACACTAAGGTAATTAGAAAAGGAAACGGGTTAGTTACGGATCTCTATACGAAACCGACTGATTCTGATCAGCTACTGCATCGCTCCTTTTGTAATCTTTACAACACTAAAAAGGGCATCCCATACCGTCAGGCCCGTCGCATCAGGCGAATTTGTTCCCAAGACTCATTTTTTAACGAACAGATGGGAAATTCAAAATCTTGGCTTATTTGGCGGGGGTATCAAGAAGGGGAAGTCGACGGTCAACTGGACAGGGTTAGACGCTTGGATAGAGTAGCCTATTAAATAGGACTTCCAAGCAGAAGAATGACACGAGGATACCGTTGGTTCTAACTTACCATCCGGCACTCCAGAGGGTAAGCGATATTTTGCAAAAATGAGCAAATATTCTTTTCGTTGATGACGAACATCGCAAATTATTTGCCGGAAAAATGTTCGTTTCATTCAGGAGGGTAAAAAACCTAAAAGACGTTTTGGTTCGTGAAAAATTGCAAACTCAAAATCAGGAGCTGGTGCCGAAAGGAACTTTTAAATGCAATGGTAGGAGATGTCAAATCTGCCCTTAGACAGGGCTCCAGTTTCTCGAATGCGAATGATTCACGGTCTTCTAAGAATTTTCGGGGGCATACAATTGCAGCTCGATAAACGTCATTTATCTGTTGCAATGTATATGTTAGAACAAAAAGTACGTTGGGAGCACAAAAACTAAATTTCGTCGTAAGATTCGATGTCTACAAATCATACTTTCGGACGTAAAAACAAAAACGTAATGCTGGTGTTCTTGATAAGAGCAAGGCCGTCCAACGGGCATGTTTTTTCGCTCACTTTTTTTCAGGGAAGGTCACCAGGGTGAATTTTCCGTCAATATTCGTATCATTGACGGAGCACAGAATGTTTATTCACTATGTAGGAAAGAGCTTTTTTGGCAATACAAATTGGGTTTGTTTGCACCTAATGGCCTGAATGAAAGAGCAGCCGATGTTGAGTTGGATATGTTTGCTTGTAGCACTGCCTAGTTCTCTTGCCATTGAAATTGCATTGAAAATCCTAGGCAATAAAAGGGCAGGTATGTCGGCTGGTTGTCTTCGTGTGAAACTCAACGCAGTGGTAGTCTAACAGCTCATAGCCTGTAAGGTGGGATAGTTTTCCTCATATAAACAGGCCCTAAAAAACGTCTCCCTGTTTGAAAAATCGTTGCAGCAAAAGCGCTTGTGCTATAATCATCAAAATCGATTTTTTTTAATAGGTAAGATTGAAGTATGTTAAATATTGTTTTGGTAATTTTTAAAATAATGGTCTATTAGTAAATTCAAAAGTTTCAAAACAATCGGTCTGGCAGAAAATCCGGGAAATTGCCTAAAACACACGATCAAATCTTCCAGATCTTTTGATATCTGAAATACTTTCGAGAATTAGCACAACTAATAAAATCATGGGCGGTAGGAGACGCGTGGATTGCTTTTGAAAAATATTGTGGTCACCCCAAAGTCTGTCCTGACCTATGATCGTGCAATCGGGACTTTAGCGTTCTCCGCGTATCTGCCCTGCTAAGGTCTCAAGAAATAAACAAGCACAAGAATCCCTGATTGCAGCACGAAAATCTGTTTATCGAAGCCCGATCGAAGCCTGCATGCCACATATGATCCTTGATGATGTCGTGTTGTTAATATTTTGCAAATCTGCCAACAATAATCTTCGACATTGGTCAAAATCACTGCCAAGATTGTGTACACTTCCTTGCATGGAAGCATATTAGCAAAGCCCTTATCGTTGATTTTTGCCCAATCTAGCCTTTCTGATGAAAACCTAAACTTAAGAGGCAGGAAGAACTTATGAACAGGCTGCACAAATGCCCCGGTGCGACCTGCCAGGAATCGAAAATTTTTATGTCCTGCAGTGATTAGCTAGCACATGAAACAAATGATTTATAATAACTTGGCAAAGCTCGCATTGCTGAAACTCCAAAATTTGAATATCAAAGCATAAGTTGCACAAAATGACCCTTGATGATCTTGTTTTTCACAACCGACATTCTTGAAATCATACATCATAGCGATTGATCAATCTTATGGCGTAAAATCTGTGGAACATGAAATAGGCCGACGTGAAATTTTCTAAAGAGGACGGGACTTTGCAGGAAATGTGCGCTGTCGAACATGAAATAGGCCGACGTGAAATTTTCTAAAGAGGACGGGACTTCGCACGAAATGTGCGCATTGNGATTAGCTAGCACATGAAACAAATGATTTATAATAACTTGGCAAAGCTCGCATTGCTGAAACTCCAAAATTTGAATATCAAAGCATAAGTTGCACAAAATGACCCTTGATGATCTTGTTTTTCACAACCGACATTCTTGAAATCATACATCATAGCGATTGATCAATCTTATGGCGTAAAATCTGTGGAACATGAAATAGGCCGACGTGAAATTTTCTAAAGAGGACGGGACTTTGCAGGAAATGTGCGCTGTCGAACATGAAATAGGCCGACGTGAAATTTTCTAAAGAGGACGGGACTTCGCACGAAATGTGCGCATTGTATGCGTTTTCTTTATTGGAGGTAACATTAATCTCATTAACGTTAATCAATCACACTAATGAGCGTGACTTTCTTACTTTCTTACTGACCTTGAAGTCGCTTCTTAGATTACAAAGTACTTTGTAATAAAAAACAAAGCCGTCATACGACGTTGCCAAGGCTTTGTTTTGACAGATGTAAAATATTACTATAAATATTATTCATAGAATGCTGCGTTTTCCGTATGAGTGTGGTTCAATCAACAACAGCTTCCAAGGAAAATCATTAATAACTTTAACACGGCAGAGTGGTTTATGCGTAATAAATATTCACATCTAAGTACTTATGTCACTAATAAATGGTTCATTATTTGATAAAATGCCAAGATACAATGCGTTCAAATTACGAATCTGTTACGATTCTATAGTGATTCGATTAAAGAACGAAACGCACGAAACGCATCAGCGTTATCGCCTATCGCCAAGGAGTTTTCGTGCTGCCAAGGAATCATTTCAAAAGTGCGACGTGAAATTGTAAAACTCTAGGTCAGAAAATGTTGCCTTGCTAAACAGGGCGTCTTTTAACATACAAAGTGGTGGGGAAATTCCCCACCAGCCCCTTCAATGTCCCCACCAGTCATGCCCATTTTCCCCACCAGTGAAGTGCCCTTTTCGTAAAAAAAAGGTTTCAGAATATCATGAATGTAGGTTGAAGAGACAGGCCCCAAGACAGGTTTGATAGAAGACTCAATAGAATAACAAAATATCCGTATCAAGATGGCACCTCTTTGTATCAACTTTTATTATCATATTTGTCATCTCATTTTACAGTTTTTTGTTGATCTTAACTTGGTATCAGATAATTTTTTGTTTAAAAAATTCGTCATTGTGAGTGAGTGACTGATGCCATTTACTTTAAACGATAGCTACGGCAACAGACACTTATTCTACTGTGTGTTGAAGTGGAAATAACTGTTTTTATTGATTTATAAAACGCTCTAAAAGGCTATCTTTAGTTACCCTTTCAATAGATTCCCCACTGTTGCTAAAGGCACCGAATAGTTTACCGATGCATTGATTAGCAGTCCCAAAGGTATATTGTCAAGGGGGGATCATTCCCATCCACCTTTATTGCGGGAAAAACCTCCTGCCCACGTGGAATGATATGATCTATTACAATAATTTGAGTTGCAACGAGATGCATTGTGACTGATTATAAAATGCTGCAATTTAGAGGGGTGCAGGAGTGGTAGTAATAGAGACAAATTAGATCCGGTAAATTTGCTCGAAGCTGCGACTGCGAGAGTCAAGTAGGTTTCTTTGCTTACAAGTCCTTGAGTGATAGCAGATAGTGTATACTTCTGAACAAGTCAACCTGTTTAAATATTAGTGATTGTTATTTTATTTTTATTTTATTTTATTTTAAACATATTTACCCTGGGATACAATTCAGTTAAGTAATTAAGCAACTGCTTTCCAATTGTCCCAGCAAATTATTATTATCTGGGACAATATGTTATTATTATCATTTGTCTTGATCATGTGATCGAGCTATCAAAACGCCATATTTGAGTGACATTCTGCCAAGTCTGACTCTCGACTGCAAATGCTGTTCTCTGACTGGTGACTCGCAGACCTGTGACGTATAATAGCCACGTCAGCGAACAGTTAGATTATTAAATAAACGTTCTTGTTATTAAGCTTTTTGGATCAAAGAAACATTCTACCAAGTACTACTAGCTAGTTTTTTCATGTTCAAGCATGGGTAGTTAGACACCGCAGTTGTACTTACATTGCCTTCATGATAAGAGTTCCGCATAACTATATAGGTAAATATTTTCCTCTGCAGAAGCATATTAGTTGCGGCGCTCATCCATAAAAGCATACATGCAGTGTCTAACCACCCATGGTTCAAGTCCCGGAACTCGGGATTTAGAAGCATTTTAGCATTGGTGTTTTCGATCAGATAGTTTAGGTCATCTACGTGATCGTCTCAATTTACAGTCGAATCGTGAGATCATGAGTCGTCGTTGTAGCTGCATTCGATCGCATTCATTCGATGTATACATGTTTCATTGATGTTGCACACTGGGATACTAGCCAAACCCCCTTCCCCGTCCCATGGTGAAAGGCCGCAAAGGCTTATATCTAGTCAGAGAATCTTCTGAGCGGGCGGAATTTTAAACAATAAAAAGTCACTGAGCCGTAAATTTCTATTCAAATCCAAAGTGACATTGGCCCCCGTAAATAACGACATTTTCGTCACGTCGGAAAATTCCACTGATTGGAACTTAGCCTTAAAATGAAGTATGTCGACTTACAGTTGTGATGACCGAACCAAGGATGAGGAGGCACAAGACCGAAGCGAGGTGGGAACACGAAAGGGAGGTTAAAGATGGTGGCCAGAGAAAAGAGACTCGACTGACTCAGCTAGATATTTGACCAGTGCCCTGTAACTTATAGACTAACAAATATACTTTAATACATTGTGTTAACTGACAACCTGTCTCTTATCTGTTGACCTACTACAACAGTAGGTACCCATGAACAAGAAACACTGTTTTCAATTAAGCCTATTGTTTTCAATTTAGACTATTGCTTGAAAACAAAAAACCATTGTTTATCCATTGTATTTTGGAAAAAATGAGTTTCTCGGTTACTTAAAGGTATGTTTCTTTTCGTGATACCTACTGTAATAGACGAACATTTTTCTCGGTTCTATAATGGATGTCCTAGACAATGTCCTTATATCTTATTGACTGTCGAGTCTATCCCAAGCGTAATAGTTGGTTTTACATAAGTGCCACTTGCTTCAGCAATTCTGATACCACAGGTGCCCAGTGAAAAATGCATTCATTTATAACATCGCCATTGATAGTGACGTCCACCATTCATCGATGGAGATACAGGTGCACCTGTGAAGCCAGTCCCATCTGCAGTGGTTGGTTTCGCGAAAGTGCCACTTGCTGCAGCAATTGTGTTCCATTCTCCATTTGACAGTAATTGGAAATGCTGGAACTTTTCACCATACAGCCTCACTTTTGGTCCAACAGCACTTGTGCCATATATTTCTTTCTTTGCATTATCGATAAAGGAAACATTGATCATGATAGAATTCAGACTGTGCCATGTATTCGATGTAGTATTGGTATGGAAACAGTTTGGTCGATGAATCTTTTTCATGACGTTATAAGGCCCACAAATTATGATTAACGACCCATGGTTGTCGATGATTTTTGTGTAGATCTCTTTAGGCACGATAACTTCACTTGCGTTTCAACGAAAAAGTAAATTCGTACCACTTTTGCTGGATTAAGTGTTCCACTTCAGTCTCATTATTGTACATGTTGCGACAATTCTTCCGAGGACAAAATGAAATTTCATCCACCAAAAACAAGCCTTGAGTTGCCTTGAGTGATTTTCTGTTACACTGTGTATTGCTGACAATGCGAATGTCAATCACAAAATGTCGACCATCTTCAAGCAATAGCTCTGGAACACGCATCACATGTTGTGACGTTGAAGGAGAATATACTACATCACCAAGTGTATTCTGCAGACCACTCACACTGACCAATGACAAATATGGCGGCAAAAACAACTTTATCATCACGTTATATGCTCTTTGTAAAGAAACTGTATCATTATGACGCAATTTTACTTCATATGTTATATTTTCACCAACGGAATAATTTCGTACGCCAGGGATCCCTTCGAACACTTCTAATCTTGCAGTCTCGTTTCCATGTCTCGTTATTGTCAGCTCATTCTTTATTGTATGAACATATTCATGTGCGTAGTTGACAGTGACGGTCATCTTTGTGTTCAGAAACGAGGCAGTCTGTAAATCATGATGATCATAAACACGAGATTTGATTTCGATTTGAGCATTGGAAAGGAGATAATTTGTGAGATATGTTTCAACAGTATGCCATCGCTCAGATGATGATGATGATGATGATGGTGATGATAATGACGATGATGATGATGATGATTTGTTTTGTGTCATATCTACAGATCCAGCGCATTGTGTCGATGAAATATTGACATTTTTGATGTACACCGATGGTTCACCTTTGACAACGGGGTATGAAATCATGATTATTAAGGGACGTGTTTCTGATGTGTAGAACCCTTTGAGACTTAAAGAATCTGTTAATATCTGCCCAACGCTTACATTCCTACGATGGTCGTTGCTTGTTAGTGTTACTTCGAAGCCTTTAAAGCATGGTGGTGATGCCCTTAGATCATCAAATATGGTATGCCCAAAATTCGTGGTACCCTGATCAAATATCTTCAGGTACGCATATTTTCCTTTGTATGACGTCACATCCCACATATACCGGGCAGACCGTACTGCACCGTTTGGCCCAGCTTTATCTTTACTTCTACCTGAGCTTTGGAATTTCTCAGAATCATCAATGTATAGGCCAACGTAGTTTTGGGGTGGTGACCCACCACCTATAACAAAATGTAGCATGTCCGTTCGTATTTGAAACAACGGCGATGTTAAAGTTCCCGTTGTTGTATCGCCAAGCGTAGCCTCTGGGGCACTTTCAGACATGCTGTAATTTTTACGGCTTGAGTAGGTATCAATCAATCTATCACCAACTTTGCCTGATGGTCGACTGTAGTATGTTTGTTGGCTAACTACGGGCTGTTGTTGGAATGCAGTTCCAGTTTGAACCCACTTTGAAAGATCATCATCTTCAAAATCGAAAATCGGGCAACCAGTATGAATGTAAAGTTGATTGTTACTTCCAACTGCATACTGTACTTTATCAGTGACCGCAATGTCAGTGAATTTTGTTGACTGATACCCACGCCGCTCCCAAGTAAATTTTATAAAATTGCTATCGAGTACGTTAACAGCTTGCCATGTGATGCCGTTGGTGTCGATTTTCCAGAGTACGTTATCTCCATAAGCTGATATTGTTTTAACCCTTGGCTGCAGATAGATCCATTTATGTGGCATTGTTGGGGAATTGATGTTTGGCAGTAGGGCAGTCGTGTATAGGTTAAATGCAGTTGTGGCACAGAGACATACTCTCATTCCACAAGACAAATAAGCAACATTTCTTCCATATTTGTACAGCCAACTGCTTCCTTGGTGCGCACTAGGAGTTATGCCAGTTCTTACAAACACGTTTCTATTGATGTTTACACCAAATACAAGGCCATATCTCCCTGTTGAGATACCAGTCAATGCTCCACCGGTAATTTTCCACGAAGTCCCTTTTGGATTAGAAGCTGTAACACCCGATCTATACAAAACTTGCTGAGTTGGTCGAATGCACCATATTCCATTGTCATCATTTACATCAACATCGTGTATGTTACTGTCAATCGTCTCAAATCCTGTATCGCTTATTAAAATTTGGAGACTGTTCGATGTTGTGACAGAAAATAAATGATTCTTATTCACAGCAACTGTCCTGACGTTGGATCCTCTGTTTAGAATGTGCCATTCGTCGAGATCTGCTAAAACGCAACTAGTAAAAAATAAACAGATAAAAATCATTGTAGCTTTATTCATTTTCCTTCGTAGTACACCTTCTCTTTCAAAGTAGCTGTTAGTTGTTTCGACGGATTTTAAATCAAGACCAATAAAAGGAACTCTCTTGTATTCTTGTATTCGTTTATCCTCCGCCAAAGAATTGCGATATGTTTTTTTTATGAACTCTAAGCTTTTCAAAAAGTGTCTCTGCATTCACTGAACTTTGCCAAATGCTCGTCTTCCACAGATTGTAATTCTCTCCTTCTTTGAAGATAGCTTGGATTTGTGTCGATGAATTTTAAATAGCAAATGTTTCGAGAGCAACGTGTCTGGGAACCCTCGTGTATCAGTTCAGTGCATAAAGACTTGTAATTTCTCTCTCTGATATACTCCTCTCAAGAAAGCAGTTACGTTTGCTCAGCTCAGCCTTTCTATACAAGAAATCGCTTCTGAACTCGCTTTAGAAATTTAGCAGAATCTACGTCTGGTATCGTCTCCTTCATTGAAGGCAATTGAGATTTTATTCGACTTGTTGTAAATTTACGAGTAGTGTCTTTCAATTCAGGGAAGCTTGCGAACTCTGTTCTTCAGTCAATTGCTCGCTGTTGAAAACTTTTGATATGTTCCTCCTATCAGGTGCACCTATCAAAGGAGTGTGGACTATTTACGGAAATGTTACTGAATGTCGAGACATTATGCGATTTGAAGTTTCTGATCGAACGAGTTAAGTCTCTTAGACAGCAACACGTGTAGCTGACTTTCGCGAATGTCGATGAAAGTCGTGAACGTTTCTTCAGCCGAAGGAGGTAAGTCTATTTGACGCGATTCAGTTCGGTTCTGTTGTTGCTGAATGCCACCAAAGTTTCTAAATGTTTCTACCGTCTACACAGTTAACAATTGAAAATCTTAGACTTCTACCTGTGACATTCCAGCAACTGCATCATTTGTCAAGCAGGGTAATGCCGTGCTAGAGCGTCTTATTTTTACGTTATCTCTTCATCGTAAAATACTCTTTGCTACAAGTAAAACACTTTCTAACTATTTAAATTGAACAATTAATAATAGATAAGATTAAAAATAAACGAGGGAGGTAACTAGCTATCTGATCCTGTCTTTCTGGCATCACGGGGGATGTGCATTCCTTTCCGAGTATCGTTTCCACCTCATTTTTCTAGCGCCGGGTATCGAAAGAAGGCANATAATAATAATCACTGTAAGCACCGTAGTTACATACAACTATAGGCTAAATACTTACAAGATACAAAAACTCTAAATAAAACGAACAAGCAACTTAAGAACATACATAAAAGGAATGGTGAGAGGAGATGTGAGGGCACTTTCCCGTTGGTACAAATGGATTGTCTATCAGAAAGTCTTTGCATACAACCAATACCCTGTGCAAAAACATAAGTGTTGCGGTATTTGTTGTAATAACCATGTTACCAATCATGTTAAGTAATACTTCTTTGTCAACTCTACCCCATTCACTACCAAAGCTGCCGTTCATAGTTTCAAAATACTCTCTCCTAGCTTCTACAAGTTTTGACTCTGAGCATCCAAGTACGAAATGAACCTCATTACCTTCTGGACTATTTCTACACACTGGGCATATGCGTTCTGACCTCGGTTTTTTCTGCATCCTTCCTAATTCAATGGGCAGGAGATGTGCGGATATTCTTAGCTTGGCGATTGTAGACCTATGCTCATACTTCAAGATATTATTTACGTATAATTCCTCCCCATAACCCTTTTTGATGAATTGGCAAGTTTCGGATAACCGTCCAGACCCTTGTATATGCTCTCGGAACCTCTTTTCATACTCAGTCTTAAGAGATTTGGTAACAGACAGAAGAATCCTCTTCCGCGACGTAGCCCTTTCCTGTACCACTGAATCTAGGGTATAACCAGAACGTCTCAGTAAATGTTGTACCACAGTTAGCAGGGAGGGCACCCCTTTAACATGCAGCCTGAAACATTCAAGTAAAGCATTTTCGATGATTGGATTGGAAATACGAAGATGTAGTAGATGAAAATAAAATTTTAAGATTCGTTCATATATCTTCACATTTAGTGGGATAAGAAATTTAGGTAAGGAGTTGGCACAATGGTTTTCGGAAATTTCAGGCCATTTCTCCCACCAAAATTTTCTTCTGAGATTCCTTAATTTTTCAATGCTCTGAATAAAGACATAATCATTTTGTCCAAAATTCTTTCCAGGCACATAGTTAGATCTCGAAACAAGCATTAACAAACATTCCAACTCGGCAATACAAAACACTGTTTGCAGTTTTAACTCATTGTTTAATTGG
The DNA here is from genome assembly GCA_004194415.1 of Aurelia aurita. Lineage (NCBI taxonomy): Eukaryota > Metazoa > Cnidaria > Scyphozoa > Semaeostomeae > Ulmaridae > Aurelia > Aurelia aurita. The sequence goes on along the minus strand of REGM01000088.1, from coordinate 27,568 downwards.
CCTACAACTTCCCATAAAACGGTTTCTTATCCAACAAGAATGTTTTGCAACGATAAAAGAAATGCCGATAGTTTCTGAATGAATTCTAACAAAATTTTCAAGTAAATATCAAGTGAGAAAGTAAATTGGGCGTTTTCCAAAAATTTACAATAATGAATTATGCGTAATATATAATGGTTATAGGCCTACACCGTTCTAAAGCTACGGACAATTTTGATTGGAAGCTGTTTCAGAAAGAGAATTACAATGAGCTAAAAAGAGTCGATTTAATGTCGTCAGGTTTCAGGGTATACTTTAGGACCAACCTGATAACGAGGATATCGCATTAAGTACTTGATAACGAGGCTGTTGTTTATCACAATATAACAACATTAGTGATTTTCAGAGCCTCCTGAATCGTTTCCTAAGCATACCGAAGCTGTTCTTTATCTTATCTTCCGTTTAGTTAAACTACAATATACTGAGAGTCCATGCCTCGATTTCACTTCATTGGCTACTCCCGGAATAGACCATTTTGACATTTAGAAAAGGGTCTGGGGAGAGCAATATTTTTCTGGTAAATGGCAGACACAAAGAAATAGAAATAGCTCCGTGGCAGCCATTTACGAGAAAAATATTGCTCTCCCCAGACCCTTTTTCTAAATGTCAAAATGGTCTATTGCACAATTTTTGAAATAACGAAGACCCTTTGATACCCCTAGCAGATGGTAAGCGATAGCATAATCTACCCTCATTTAATTCAAGCAGACAATGTTTATGACCGCAAACAAATATTCACTAGGGCATTGGCTTGTCCGCTTGGAGCAAGCTTGCTTGAAGATAAACTTAACAGGTGTTCTGTTATCAACCATGTTATCAACCATTACTGGTACTACCGAGCTGTCTTTCTAAATTCACACTATCTCTCAGGTCACGCAAAAACATCTCAGCAAGCTATTACTGGTGGTACCGAAGGAGCTCCTTTGAATTAGGGTATCGTTTTCAAGATATTTCAGGCAAATGTATGTATGAATATTATCAAGATTACACTTATTAATCTTTATAAGAAACCCTCTCATAAGAAACTGTAGCAGCCTCTTCCAGAAAATTAAGAAACTTGAAGGTGTTGTGGCGCTGTGTTATAATCCCCTGACATTGCAGCCAGAACTTCAGGCGGGTTCAAACGCCACCAGCACCTCTTGAGCGTCACGACAAGGGGTCGCGGACTCGAGTAGCGCTTAGCTACTTCTGCGATCCAAGCACTTAGTGCTAAAAACAGCAACTTCACCTTCACCTTCTACTAGAACAATCAGAAGGTCAATTCGAATTAAGAAACTTTCTCAATTTTTGTAAACGTCTTATTTCTACATTCTATCGTTCCTTCTAACAGATTTATTCAGTGGGCTATATAATCTTTAGTTTTGATTTAGCCCTAACTGTTAAAATCTACTTGCGCAAGCACAAGTTTGTGTAACTCGGAGCAGATCTTCAATATGACAGTTTGATCAATCGATTTATATAGCCAAAAAAGCTATCAAAATTCTGCCCAACAGAAAATGCTAACTCATAACAGCATCAGATCCTAAAGGAGTACATAACTAAATAACTATGAATGGTCCTAGCTGAATAGTCCTAGCAGGCAAATATAGTTTTAGACAATACCTATCACAGAAACTCATCCTTTCAAAGGAAATCCTATGGTACCCCTAGGGTAATATGCCTGCTGCTAACGTATGAATACGCAGCTAGCTCAAGTTGAACCAAACACCAAGCAACTATGAATAGTCCAGTAAAAGTTTACTGGCAGGCAAATGTAGTTTTATACTATATACCTATCACAGAAACTCATCCTTTCAAAGGAAATCCTATAGTACCCCTAGGGTAATATGCCTGCTGCTAAGCTATGAATACGCAGCTAGCTCAAGTTGAACCAAACACCAAGCAACTATGAATAGTCCAGTAGAAGTTTACTGGCAGGCAAATGTAGTTTTATACTATATACCTCTCACAGAAACTCATCCTTTCAAAGGAAATCCTATGGTATCCTTAGGGTAACATGCCTGCTGCTAACCTATGAATACACAGGTAACTTAAACTGAATTAACACACCAAGAAACTATCAATGGTTCTAAAGTCTGTATGAAATTAAAGAGAGTACATAACTAAATAACTATGAATGGTCCTAGCTGAATAGTCCTAGCAGGCAAATATAGTTTTAGACAATACCTATCACAGAAACTCATCCTTTCAAAGGAAATCCTATGGTATCCCTAGGGTAATATGCCTGCTGCTAACGTATGAATACGCAGCTAGCTCAAGTTGAACCAAACACCAAGCAACTATGAATAGTCCAATAGAAGTTTACTTGCAGGCAAATATAATGTTAGGCTATATATCTCTCACAGAAACTTATCCTTTCAAAGGATATCCCATGGTATCCCTAGGGTAACATGCCCGCTGCTAAGCTATGAATACACATGTAACTTAAACTGAATTAACATACCATTACCAAGCAACTATCAATGGTCCTAAAGTCTGTATAAACTACTGTGATGTCACGTGAAAATGCAAGCGAATAAAAACAACTGAAGAGTTTTGAATGAATAATTTTGCGTTATCGCAAATCTCGCGTGATATATTTGAGACAGACTTTTTAGTTAACACGAATAAATAATAAAAAACATTTTGATCTCAAGCTGAACTAAGACACTATATAACTATAAATACTTCTATTAGTTTGGAGTAGCAGAGGAAAGCATTTCGTGGGGTGAGTGGCCGAGCAGCTTATACAGTTACCGTTAGGTAACTGAAGTTAAGAGGTGAAAATTTGGATGGGTGACCTTCCAGATGCCTGGCCACACAACTCAAATCCCCGTCCTTCGGAAGGGACGTTAACCTAAGGGTCCCATGCCTGCATGCGGCATGCACTGCTTATTGCTGCAAAGCGCACGCGTATGCAGCTTTCTAGACGGGATTAATACAAAATTTGGAACCGTGGTAGGGGGAACAAAAGGACAATAGGCAGATTGTGGAAAGAAAAAGTTAATCACCCCTCGTGGTGATAAACAGTGCATTGCCCAATTGTGGCAACAAAAGCTACTACTGCAAAACCACACATTGAAACAAACAGCAAATTAAATGAATCTAATGGGTCATGAAGCTCAATTAGTTTTGGTAATGTTTCTCAAGGCTTTCTTTATTAGTAATTGCATACAGCACTCGAGAATGTCTTTAGAAATAACAACAATGAAATTTTCATGATATCTATTATTCACAATGCCAACTCAGGGTTTTATGTATTTGATTCTCATGCTAGAAACTCTTTTGGCATGCCGGATATAAATGGCAGTGCAGTGCTGAATTTAAGAAACATATTTTCCTTACAAAATTACCTGCGCTTGCTAGCCACTGCACTGAACGCTACTTTATTTGAAGTGGTTTCTGTCACATTTCATAATCTGAATTCTTCAGATTTACCCCATTAATATTTCTTTTTTCATATTTCAATATTTATCTATTTATTAATCCAAGAAAAAGAAAAATCTCCACTAAGAGCTATATTGAAAGTGAACAGCAACAAAAACTCAAAAAATTACGCCAATTTGTGGCCAGCAAACGTAAAAACGAAAGTGATTGTGAAACACAGGAGCAACTTTCAAGAAAGCGTTCGAATGCAGCCAAAAAGCGAGCAAATGAAACTGAATCTGAAAGGGAAGAGCGTCTTGCAAAACAGCCGCAGAATGCAGATTAGTTGTATCGTTGATGATGCTTCGTCTTCGAATGCTTAGCTTTTAGAGAGTGTAAAACATTTCTCTAAAATTTTCACATGAAATCCTATTGACGTTTATCAAAATGATTCAAAACGATTCAAATCTTTTTGGCGCGATCTGCAGGGAAAGTTTGCTCTTCGCTAAGCAATAGTATGTGAAATTTGATTTTAAGTAGCTACAAGGTTCCTAGCAACTGTCATCTTTGAGGTCGCACCAAAGCTCCTCTGCCACCAAGTGGATACGTTCTGGCGTTTCTGTAACTCGAAAATAACTTCGTATGGATGTGTTTTACATGTCGAATGTATTATACCACATTGCAACCAGTATACCTCACTGTTCCTGCTTACCAGAAACTATTATGACTTCTGCGTGTATACAAAATTAAAGCCACAAAGACAGACGCAGCACTTCACTTAACAAGGTTAACAGCTAGTAGTAGGCCTAATTTAGCTGTATTATTGCAAGATCTCTTTCAGCCTACTTAAAATAAAGTAATCGTGATGATGATGATGATGATGATGATGATGATGATGATGATGAAGGAGCAAGCTAACGCAGTTTTTAGACCACCCCTCTTAATTATTAACGAATGGGTGCAACTAACGTCAGATCTGATTCAAATAAGATATCAATTCAAGACGCATATTCAGAAGCATATTCAATAAGCACTAATGAATAATTCAGTTAAACGACAAACAAGAAATTCAAATTTTTATAACAAAATAATTAAAAATTGATGGACCATACTGTTCTTTCCATGGACATTTTTAAACAGAATTAATTCAAGGCAGCGTGAGTGCTTCCAACTTATGGCTGGTTCAATTCCTACCCTGACCATCCCCCCCGGGACACCCTCGGGCATTCGCCAAAAAAAATTCCCCCGGCCCCGGGCATTTGCGCAATCAATTTTCATCGACCCCCGGGCTGCCCGGGGGGGGATGGTCAGGGTAGAAATTGAACGAGACATTATGGCTGGTTTATGCTTCGGCCAAGCTGATTACCTAAGTCCCTTGTATCCCTGCGGTACACTTTGCTCAACATGGACTCATAATGAAACAAGGAAAAGCTGACCAACCTCGTTCCCAGGGTGTTCTTACGTCATACGCTAGCCACGAAGCCGAGTGAACACCCTGGTACACATTGCGCAAATCTGTCCAGAATATGGACAGATTAGCAGCCATTATGGATTTGCGGTTAGCAGGGTAACGCTCATTATGCAACCTCGATTCCAAACAACAAAGTAACGTTGTATTGGTTGTTGCTTAGTGACTAGATTATTTTGTTGCTATTCGAATAATTAATAAGTTTTCGAGAAATAGTTTGTGTAATCTATTGTTTTCGAATAGCCAATCAAATTGCAGAACGGCCACTTGTATCCCAGAGTAGAGGTAGAGCAACGAACTTACTCTGGGGACGAGATTGAAAGCTGACCCTATTTTGTGCATTCATCAATCGAATCATGATCGAATCACGGCCTAGGCCATTTTCAACGGTCACTCCTAAAAAATGAAATGCAATAAGAATCACGTTAAGCAGACAATTAATCAACAAAAACTAATATAAATCCAAAGAAGAAAGTTCATTTTACCTGTTGAGCACAAAATAAGCCTTTTAATGCAACAATTTGCATGTTTTTAAAACAAAATGTTACAAGAGAAATCTCCAGCCAGCTTCCGCAGCAACTAGTCCAAATCTAATAAATTACGTCAATCGAATCAAAGGTCGAAAAACAATTGTTCTCTACCAAATCTCGCGATATTCTTGTCAACACGGGACCTCGTGTTGGAGGACCTCAATAGGGTCAAGTTCTTCAGAGTAATATTATGAGTCTCTGTTGAACGAAGCGACATTATCAAGGCAAAGAGCACAGGGAAACAAGGGACCGAGGTAATCAGTCCAGTCGGCCAACGCCGTGCCGAATCGAATTGAACTGGCAGGGAAGTTGATTTACATGTCTTACTTTCACCGTCTTATCGTCGAATTTAGCATATATTAAACACAAAAAATGTCAGACGTTAATATTTTGGACATTACAAACGTGCAAGCAAACTATGTCGTCCTTTTATTGAAAATATCGGATTTTTTTAATGCTGTATTTTTATTCTTAAAATTTTTATCGCTTGTACTGTATGTATTATTGAGTAATTTTATCAAAATATTTTATAACCTGTATATTTTCAAGTAGAAATTATAGTATTTTAATCCCGTTATTTTACTATATGTAGCTATGTACTAGCCAACTTTAAATAAAGTGATTATTACAAACGTCCCAAAATGTTAGCATCCGAACATTTTGTGGTCCGAAATATTTAGTGTCGTCGAAATCTTCAAAAAAACTTGTGCACAAAATTATCGGTAAGTTGTTTGGAGGTGTCCGTTGTTGAAAGGTGTCCGTTCATCAGCATCATCATCATTAATTTATTTATACAGTAGGCGAGAATTAATTATAGCTAAATTTACAGCTACAACGCCTGCCAAAAGTTTTGGAACACCTCAGCTAATTTTGCCTTGTTATGCGATTTCCCCCTCTCCCCCTTAGAACAATGTTGTTCTGTGACGATAAAATAAGATTCGCGACTCTGATGAAAGGCTAGGACAATAGCCTTGCAAATCAACATTGTTTGGGGGGGAGGGGGTGCCTCTACTAATCTCCACTGATAGAATTGCGGAAAAGTGTGTCATTATCAAGAAAGGGCCTAAGTGTTCCAAGGACTTTTGGCAAGCATTGTCTGAATTTTATTTTGAAAACGGCGACTTACGAGATAACAAGTTCATGCATCCTAGGGTTTTCGATGGTGCTGATTTCATTGGTGATAACTAGAAGTCTATATTCCATACTTGTGACGTCATAATTGACAATTTTATAAATTTTCATTGATTTTAGTGTGATACTACACTTGGGATCCTACCAAATAATCACTGTATCCAGCTATTTAGACTTGAATAGGATGAGAATGGTAGATTATTAGTTTACGGGTCTTTCTACGAAAAGAAACATCAACTTTACATCTTTGCATGGTCAAATTGTGGGTCAATGTATCATGCATGGAAACGAGGCTGTCGCTCAATATGTTGCTTGATGGTGATCCGGCGTTATTTCCATCGACTCCTTTGCTAGCGCTAGTGGTTTTGATCATGAAGAAATGCTCTAGTATAGCTAAGAATTGTTACTGACGTATTATTTTGCAATAGCATCATTTAAATTTTTGGCAGACCCAGATCACAATCACCTAAACGTGACCCTTTTAAACATGGCAAGATGTACTGTTGTCTCCTTTCAGACATATCAACAATAAAGTTGATCGATAAAGGTCAAAATATATGTCTGTTTGTCTTACAAGCTGATCATTCTCATTCCCTTTGCGTGCAATTTCCATTCAATTCTCAACAACAAGCCAATTTACATGTTCATCTTATCGTTTCTAATGCCTTTCAATTTACGCGGGTAAAACAATGCAGCCTGAGAATAGGCGACGCTATGTCAACAAGTCAAAACAATGCCTATAGAATCTCCACACTGTTCAGTAGGAAAATGAGTTTGATTTTAACGGTTTACGATACGGTTTACAATGTTTTAAATCTTTGAAAAACATGCCAAAATGTTGAGCGAACTGGACTTAACTTACTTGAGAGGTGTACCATACTGAGGTGGACTAATGTTGTTACTCTCGGGTGGACTGGACCAAGTATTATGGAGAGAATCAAGAAAAGGCTCACGGTATACGATATTTAAAAGAATGAATTTAGACTATATCAAATTTTATTCTGAATTTATCGTTTACCGTTAAGATTGATTAAAATTCTCCTCTATCTTGCAAGAAACCAATCTAAGTTGTCGTACATTTGGAAAAGGTGAATGATGTACACCAACTAGGAACAAAATAAGTCGACTCCTCTTCCTATAATACGCAGAAAATTGGGAATTAGGTTATTGTAAACCGTGCATATTACGGTGTGATCTCATTCGTGTGACGAAAAGTGCTCTTTCCCCTGCGGAGCAGTCAGTACATAAGCGGCTTGGTGCGGCATGCTAGCTTTCGTGACTAATAAAAGTGTTCATACTGTCTGTACAAAAAGTTTCTTAACTCGTTTCTGAAAGCTTCCTGACAAACATTTAATTCCCAGTTTTGCAACGAGTTTCTTGTGTTTTTTGTCGTGCTTTTGCAACTCCAAAGTCCCTTCTGCCACGCTGCATAGAGGTCACTTGCAATATGTTCAATTGCCAATTATTACGTAATAAAAAAAAATACGGTTTTTTCATGGTCACCAATGAAATCAGCACCATCGAAAACCCTAGGATGCATGAACTTGTTATCTCGTAAGTCGCCGTTTTCAAAATAAAATTCAGACAACGCCTGCCAAAAGTCTTGGAACACCTCAGCTAATTTTGCCTTGTTATGCGATTTCCCCCTCTCCCCCTTAGAACAATGTTGTTCTGTGACGATAAAATAAGATTCGCGACTCTGATGAAAGGCTAGGACAATAGCCTTGCAAATCAACATTGTTTGGGGGGGGAGGGGGTGCCTCTACTAATCTCCACTGATAGAATTGCGGAAAAGTGTGTCATTATCAAGAAAGGGCCTAAGTGTTCCAAGGACTTTTGGCAAGCATTGTAATTTAAGCCTACTCTACAATACAATATATACAATATTACAGAAAAAATAAATTAAAATATTTCAAGGCTAATTACATGAGGATAAAAACATAAAAGTCTATCCTGTTAGGAACCCAACCTGTAGTATATACACTTTGCAAAGCCTGCAGTTGCACTTGTCACCTTTCCAACACCTTATTTGCTTTAAAAGTTGTCACCTTTCCATTAATAGAAGTTTCACTATATTCAGTTTCGATTGAAAACATGCACAATCGCGTTGCTAAAACAGCCTGCAATAAGATATTTATCGGTTGTAAACAGGGTTGAATGCACGAAACTAACAATTTGAAGTAAAAATATTGATGTGCCTGTCGAGGCATTGTTATGCCTGTAGCGGTGCATCTATAATGCATGCCTTCGTACGTCGAACTATATTTGAATATAGAAGAATTATTAGGTAACGCAGTGAGTTTTCGAAACGACGCCCAGAGCAGACCGCATTTGTCATGAAGATAGATTATTGCTAAATTCAACGAAAAAGAAGCGCATTTAGTAAGGCGCTAAAGATGTTTTGATTTGGAAACGCTTGGTCAACGGAAAAATGAGATGTGTCTCAGTTTACAAATACTCTTGCCTATAGCACAACACACCATACAAAGACGAAATTCTCACAACAGCTATTGAATTCAAAAGATACATTTCGAAAAACACATCTTGATATCCAAGACTAACTTTGATGATAGAAATTGATCAGCAATCTTCAACAAAGCTCACAAGACGACTTTGGACAAATTTTTGCTATTTGAAGCTGAATTGACTTGAGGGTACCTGACCGTTTTGACGCAAAAATGCAATGAAGAATGCTACATGCTATTAAAACTAAATACCCAGAAGATTATCTGGACATAACATGTTACATAAAATTGAAAAAAAGCTGATAAGCAATGTATAACTGAGGTGATTAGCTGACAAGATACTTGGCTGGATTTTTGGAGCATCTTTGGCTATTTGAAACTAAACTGGCTAGAGGATAGCAAACAGTTTTGACGCAAAAGCACTTCACAATTTCCCAACGGAAAAAAGAACTAGTGCAGGAAAGTCTTGCGTACACTGTTTCGATGAATCTTTCTTGACATCTAAAACTAAATACTGAGGAGATTTTGCAAAATTTATTAACTTCAGAAATACTTCTTGAATTGGCCTAAGGATACCTAGCAGTTTTGATGCGAAAAATACTTCACAATTTATCAACGGAGAAAGCATTAGGCCCATTAGTGCAGACAAGTCTTGTAGGATACTATGCTTCGATGAATGCCTCCTGATATTTGAAACTAAATGCCAAGGAGACTTAGTTAGATTGAATGACTTCAGAAATATTCATTCTTATAGCATTCAACAAAGGTGAAGAAATTTAACTACTTTGAGGAGAGAAATTTATCCTCGACAAGGAACAGACTTGACACAGTTTACATGAGAGAAATTCATCACATTTCTTGTGCAAAGAAAAATAGATAACGAACAGACTTGATAAAGTTTCCTTGAGTTAAAGACACTTCTTTGCAGTTACAACAAAGTTGGCAAATATCTCAACTTCTTTCTACGTAGGAGAGAATTGAAATCGGTAGATAACGACAAGTTTTACTAAATTCAATGACTTCAGAAAACGTCGCATTAAACAAATTCCACAAGAGGTATAAATAACGTAGCTGCTTTAACTAAGAAAGAAATATATCGGTAAAAAAAATATTTTTGCAGAGGATGGACAATTACGCGAGCGTCTTCCATAGGCCTTGATTCGAAACATATCCTATTTGTTATTTAGAATTGGTTGAGAAAACTCGACTGCCTACAAAGCATAAGACAATTAGTATGGGTAGATCACGAGAAACTTGACAAAGTTATGTGATTAAGCAATAGTTCCAATATTTCAATTAAGGAAACTTAACCTTTTTCATGAAAGAATATCTCGTCAATCTTTAGCGGACTATAAACGGATAAGAGAGAATTCCACAGGGTCTTTTGACGCCAAATTCGTCGAAGCAAGTCTCAACTGCTATCAAAGAAGGAGACAATCACAATGAAGATGTGTGAGGCAACTGTGACATTTATATTGGTATTCTTTATTATTTTCGTCAAAGCAGATCTCGACGAATGGCACATTGCACACAGAGGATCTAGTGTCAGGACAGTGGCTGTCAATAAGAATCATTTATTTTCTGTCACAACAGCGAACAGTCTCCAAATCTTAATAAGCGATGTAGGATTTGAGACGATTGGCAGTAACATACAAGATGTTGATGTAAATGATGACAATGGAATATGGTGCACTGTGACAAATAATCAGATCGTGTATAGATCCGGTGTTACAGCTTCTAATCCAAAGGGAAGTTCGTGGATAACTACCAATGGACTATTGACGGGTATCACAACAGGCAGATATGGCCTTGTATTTGGTGTAAACATGTATAGAAGCGTGTTCGTAAGAACTGTTGTAACTCCTAGTGTGCATCAAGGAAGCAGTTGGCTGCACATATATGGAGGAATTGTTGCTTATTTGTCTTGTGGAAAGAGAGTATGTCTCTGTACCACAACTGCATTTAACCTATACACGACTGCCCTACTGCCAAACATCAATTCCCCAACAATGCCACATGATTGGATCTATCTGCAGCCAGGGGTTAAAACAATATCAGCTTATGGCGATAACGTACTCTGGAAGATCGACACCAACGGCATCACATGGCAAGCTGTTAACGTACTCGATAGCAATTTTATAAAATTTACTTGGGAGCAGCGTGGGTATCAGTCAACAAAATTCACTGACATTGCTGTCACTGATAAAGTACAGTATGCAGTTGGAAGAAACAATCAAATTTACGTTCATACTGGTTGCCCGATTTTCGATTTTGAAGAAGATGATCTTTCAAAGTGGGTCCAAACTGGAACTGCATTCGCACAACAGCCCGTAGTTAGCCAACAAACATACTATACTCGACCATCAGGCAAAGTTGGTGATAGATTGATTGATACCTACTCAAGCCGTAAAAATTACAGCATGTCTGAAAGTGCCCCAGAGGCTACGATTGGCGATACACCAACGGGAACTTTAACATCGCCGTTGTTTCAAATACGAACGGACATGCTACATTTTGTTATAGGTGGTGGGTCACCACCCCAAAACTACGTTGGCCTATACATTGACGATTCTGAGAAATTTCAAAGCTCAGGTAGAAGTAAAGATAAAACTGGGCCAAACGGTGCGATACGGTCCGCCCGGTATGTGTGGGATGTGACGTCATACAAAGGAAAATGCGCATACCTGAAGATATTTGATCAGGGTACCACGAATTTTGGGCATACCATATTTGATGATCTAAGGGCATCACCACCATGCTTTAAAGGCTTCGAAGTAACACTAACAAGCAACGACCATCGTAGGAATGTAAGCGTTGGGCAGATATTAACAGATTCTTTAAGTCTCAAAGGGTTCTACACATCAAAAACACGTCCCTTAATAATCACGATTTCATACCCCGTTGTCAAAGGTGAACCAATGGTGTACATCCAAAATGTCAATATTTCATCGACACAATGCGCTGGATCTGTAGATATGACACAAAACAAATCATCATCATCATCATCGTCATTATCATCACCATCATCATCATCATCATCATCATCTGAGCGATGGCATACTGTTGAAACATATCTCACAAATTATCTCCTTTCCAATGCTCAAATCGAAATCAAATCTCGTGTTTATGATCATAATGATTTACAGACTGCATCGTTTCTGAACACAAAGATGACCGTCACTGTCAACTACGCAGATGAATATGTTCATACAATAAAGAATGAGCTGACAACAATGAGACATGGAAACGAGACTGCAAGATTAGAAGTGTTTGAAGGGATCCCTGGCGTACGAAATTATTCCGTTGGTGAAAATATAACATATGAAGTAAAATTGAGCCACAATGATACAATGTCTTTACAAAGAGCATATAACCTGATGATAAAGTTGTTTTTGCCGCCATATTTGTCATTCGTCAGTGTGAGTGGTCTGCAGAATACACTTGGTGATGTAGTATATTCTCCTTCAACGTCACAACATGTGATTCGTGTTCCAGAGCTATTGCTTGAAGATGGTCGACATTTTGTGATTGACATTCGAATTGTCAGCAATACACAGTGGAACAGAAAATCACTCAAGGCAACTCAAGGCTTGTTTTTGGTAGATGAAATTTCATTTTGTCCTCGGAAGAATTGTCGCAACATGTACAATAATGGGACTGAAGTGGAACACTTAATCAAGCAAAAGAGGTACAATTTTACTTTTTCGTTGAAACGAAGTAAAGTTATCGTGCCTAAAGAGATCTACACAAAAATCATCGACAACCATGGGTCGTTAATCATAATTTGTGGGCCTTATGACGTCATGAAAAAGATTCATCGACCAAACTGTTTCCATGCCAACACAACATCGAATACATGGCGCAGTCTAAATTCTATTATGATCAATGTTTCCTTTATCGATAATGTAAAGAAAGAAATATATGGCACAAGTGCTGTTGGACCAAAAGTGAGGCTGTATGGTGAAAAGTTCCAGCATTTCCAATTACTGTCAAATGGAGAATGGAACACAATTGCTGCAGCAAGTGGCACTTTCGTGAAACCAATCATTGAGTATGGAACAGGCTCAACTGGTGCACCAGTACCTCCATCGATGAATGGTGGACCTGACTATCAATGGCGATGTTGTAAATGAATACTTATTTGATTTGGTACATGGGAGATCAGAATAGACAATAATGCTAAAGATGGCGGCCGCACAAAGCATGCTGGTAAAAAGCTCCCTGACGATCACCTAACGACATAAAATTTTGGTCTGCCGTTTCGACTAGGTAGCTTTGGTAAATTTCGGAACAAGGAACCAATGTAAACATATAGGACAATTTTGTAATTCTAACGCGAATCTTCAATTCGAATCAAAACTTTACTTTTTCTGCCTTGGAATGCTGCATTCGAATACAAGGTCGATTCGAATGCAAGCTAGCCACAGGAGGCCCAGGAAGTTGACTTGACAATAACAAGTTCAAAATTTAAAATAATTAATTGGAATACCTTTGTGTTTCACTTGTTGCAACTTTATACATCAGTGTTGTGTCTCCCTTTATTGACTTCTGCACTGCGTAATTGTTCGAATGCGATAATTCGAAATGAAAGTTGAATGCTAATTTTGTATAAATAATACAAGGAGTGAAACTTCATATTCAGCCCAATTCAATAAACTGTTTTGTCTTCGCTCGCGATCTGGCATCAGAGCTCCAAATCTCTGCTACAGCATACCAAAATGTTCCTCAATCATCGAAATGTTCCTCAAGCTTTGCACAGAATGTACACAGAGACCCCCTGTCAGGTCACAGGGTGCAGTTTTTTCGGTTTACATCATTGACTCATAGACGGGGGATCCCTGTGTTCTGTGCAAAGCAGAGAGAGACAGGCTGGCGAAAACGTTCGAAAATCGATCGCTCTGTTACCGTTCGATGGTCAGAGCTTAGGGAGAAAGTGAATTTGACAAGACTTGCATCGAAGAAGTTGCAAATTTTAAACTTTAAACATAGCAGAAGAAGAAACAAAGTATTGGAAAGTATAGTTCGATGATTGAGGAACATTTTGATATGCTGTAGCAGAGATTTGGAGCTGGGATGCCAGATCGCGAGCGAAGACAAAACAGTTTATTGAATTGGGCTGAAGATGAAGTTTCACTCCTTGTATTACTTATATAACATTATTCAACTTTCATTTCGAATTATCGCATTCGAACACTTACGTAGTGCAGAAGTCAATAAAGGGGGACACAACACTGACGTATAGAGTTGCAACAAGTGAAACGCAAAGGTATTACAATTAATTATCTTAAATTTTGAACTTGTTATTGTCAAGTCAACCTCCTGGGCCTCCTGTGAGCTAGCTAGTCGAAACGGCAGACCAACATTTTTACGACGTTAGGTGGTCGCGAGGGAGCTTTTTACCAGTATGATTTGCAGCAAAACACAACAGGGTCTTTAAGAGCCGCCATCTTTAGCGTTATTGTCTATTGCTGCAGCAAGTGGAACTTATGTAAAACCAACTAATTCGCATGGCACAGGCTTGACAGGTGCACAAGTAACTCCATCGTTGATTAATGGACCTCAATATCAATGGCGATGTTGTAAATGAATACTTATTATTTGTCTTGGAATGTGGACTTGCACTAGTCGTCTTGAAGAAAGGACGACTTGTGGCGAATAGATCCTCATTAAAGGGAATGTAAGCATATAAAAGTGGCTCAAGCCACTTGTGGTTACATTCTAGCCAATCAGATATCAGTATTTCCTGTTGACGTAATTGAGTTACCCAAATATGGTGCGGCGCGTGTCAAAGTCTATTGTCTTTGCACGGCTATTTTTATCAAAGGCTTATATATTCTTACATTCCCTTTAATTATGCATGAGACGTGTAGGACATCACTTGACCGAAAGTTTGTAATAAGACCCAACCGCAAGCAATTCAAGATCTTTATTACTATTGGTTAAAAATCAAGATCAAGGATGCCGTCTGCTGGCCCAAAAATCATCCGGCTATCCAGCTGTGAGCTGTAGGGAACAAGTCAATCTTTCTCTTTCTTGCAAGACGACTTGGGCAAGTCAATTTCCAACGTAGAAGAGCCAATTTTATAGGTGTAGCATAATTAGATTGGTCTCTGTTATCAATGGTAATCGATTAAACCTTAGTTCATTTCAGTCGCAAAATGTAAACGACCGCTCGAACTGGGTCTGATGATGTAACTATGAAAAACTGATCAGCTGCCCAAACATTTTGATGCGTCCATTCCGGGAGCAGTATATCAACATTGTCCAATAGAATTTTCGTCCCAGTTTTCTCAATCCAACCTTAGGTCAATTCAGTCGCAAAAATTTAAACTACCACTCAAACTGGGGCTAATGTTCCAACTATAAAAGTGGTAGCCGCCTACCCTTTTTGATGCATCCAATCAGGGAACAGTATTCCAACATCGTCCAATAGGATCTTTGTCCCAGTTATCATTGGTAATCAATCCAACCTTAGGTCTATTCAGTCGCAAAAATGTACACGACAACTCAAACTGGCGCTGATCATCTAACTATAAAAACTGGTCAGCTGTCTACACTTTTTGATGCGTCCAATCAGGGAACAGTATTTCAACATCATCCAATAGAATAGCGCTATTTCTCTGATTTAAGTTCAAAGTTAGCTCTTGCAAAAGTGACTGAAGTCAGCTCTCGAAGCTGTGAGCAAATCAAACCCAACTCTTATGTCACCAAAGATATGGCATGGCAGAGAGGTGAAACGCTTTTCAAATCTTAGACAGAAGAACCAGTCAGTCTTTAAAAACACGAATTTCGAAACGCTATGGGGTTCGTCGTTTCGCGGCGAAATGGGCTTAGACACTAGCCACGGAATCAGAACGAAGCTCGCCTGATCTTATACCAGTTTGAAATATTTAAATGACATTTATCAGTATATAATAGCATAAAGATCTCAGTGAACAATTGAATGATTACAATAATAATCGATAATCTCTAACTGTAAATACTTAAAACGCCATAGAGTATAGTGCTAATATTCTATGGCGTTTTAAGTATTTACAGTTAGAGATTATCGATTATTATTGCTATTCATACTTCGCCACACGCTGCACATTTATTTGAATTGAATGATTGTACTGGAATCGTTCTCCAACCTCCCAATCACATTATCAAGATTCTTATCACATGCATATATGGTGTATCATCTGCGTAATTACATACATCGGAATCCTGCATGGAGAGTTAGAAGTATCTTTAAGTAGAAGAATGTTGCTCGATCCAAAAGACTTTTCATAAAAGCTAAAAGATCCATGATGAGCTTTCGTACTTTTGCAAACAACATTAACTTTCGACAAAAACATACATTATCGTGTTGCTAAATAGCATTCAATAAGAGATTTATCGGTTGTTAACAGGGATGAATGCACGAAAATACCACACCAAATAGAGGTACTGGTATGCATATCAAGGTACTTTTATGCCAGTAGCGGCGCATCTATAATTCATGACTTCGTAAATTGAACTGCATCTAAATATAAAAGACTCACTAGATGTCATGCAGAGCATTTAAAGTCACACTCAGACATCAAAGTATTCGTCATGAAAGCAGATTCTAGCTTAACTCGGAGAAAAAGAATGATATTAAGTACGACGCTAAAGAAGTTTTGATTTTTGCGAAACAGTTGGTCAACAGAAGGATGAGATGTGTATCAGTGTATTCTAATATTCTTGTAGTTGTACGGTGAAGCAATTCTCACAGCAGCTATTGACATCTAGAGCTAGCAGAAGTTGATTTCAGGAACGTTCATTGCTGTACAAAACTGAATTGACTGGAGGAGACACGATTGTTTTGATGCGACAAACAGTTTGCTTTCTTCAGCAGCAAAAGCGTAGATAACTTGTAAATGGAGACAAGGGATCTTTGAAGAAAGTTTCTTGCTATTTAGAATCAAATGCTGATAGAATTTTGACAAATTATATGACATCAGAAACAATTCGTGTTACACAGAATCAAACAAGAGCTGACAAAACATTAATAACTACTTTGATGAGAGCAATTTATCACAAATCTTTAGCAAATCATAACCTACGCACATTAGAGTTTCTATAAGTTTCAAGACACTTCTTTAGAGTTAAAGCAAGGTCGATGGGAAAACCTCAACTTCTTCAAAGCGAAGGAATTACAGTCTAAAAACGACAAGAAGACTTTGTTAAATTCAACGAGTTCACAAACACTTCATTTTAAATAGAATTCAGGGAAGCTGAAGATCTACGCAACTGCTTTGATAAGAGAAAGGATTGGAGCGAAATACAATAATTCTTAAGCATTGGAGACACGAAAAGAAAGATACCTCCAGACGACTAACTTCAAAACACCCCATATTCCTTACAAAAATCCTCGAAACAGGTCTCAACAGAATTGAAAGAGGAGATAATTAAAATGGAACATAATAAGGCTGCTGTGACTTTTATCTGCTTAATTCTTGCTAGTTGCGTTTTAGCAGATCTCGACGAATGGCACATTGCACACAGAGGATCTAATGTCAGGACAGTGGCTGTGAATAAGAATCATTTATTTTCTATCACAACAGCGAACAGTCTCCAAATCTTAATAAGCGATGTAGGATTTGAGACGATTGGCAGTAACATACAAGATGTTGATGTAAATGATGACAATGGAATATGGTGCACTGTGACAAATAATCAGATCGTGTATAGATCCGGTGTTACAGCTTCTAATCCAAAGGGAAGTTCGTGGATAACTACCAATGGACTATTGACGGGTATCACAACAGGCAGATATGGCCTTGTATTTGGTGTAAACATGTATAGCAACGTGTACGTAAGAACTGGTGTACCTCCTAGCGCGCATCAAGGAAGCAGTTGGCTGCACATAAATGGAGGAAGTGTTGCTTATTTGTCTTGTGGAAAGAGAGTATGTCTCTGTACCACAACTGCATTTAACCTATACACGACTGCCCTACTGCCAAACATCAATTCCCCAACAATGCCACATGATTGGATCTATCTGCAGCCAGGGGTTAAAACAATATCAGCTTATGGCGATAACGTACTCTGGAAGATCGACACCAACGGCATCACATGGCAAGCTGTTAACGTACTCGATAGCAATTTTATAAAGTTAAGTTGGGAGCGGCGTGGGTATCAGTCAACAAAATTCACTGACATTGCTGTCACTGATAAAGTACAGTATGCAGTTGGAAG
>REGM01000877.1:0-16674 GCA_004194415.1 Aurelia aurita | reverse complement strand
ATTCGTTCTTTCTTTCTTTCTCTCTTTCATTAATTAATTCGTTGATTGTTCTATTGGTCAATTGATTGATTGATTGATTGATTGATTGATTGATTGATTGATTAATCTATTCTCTCATTCATGCATTCGTTCATTCTTCCATTTGATTATACATTCGTTTTGACTCTTCATTGACTAGTTGGTTGAATGAACGAATGACTAACTTACTGACAGATCATTCATTTATTCTGTCAGTCATCTATAAATTTGTATGCTTCTAGATTTTGCCATGGGTTCATCTCCTAATTCATCAATGTTTTCCTTATTTATTCATTCATCTAGTAATTATTTAACAATCAATTGATGCATTCGTTCCTTCGTCATTTCTTCATTATTTCTTACGAATCATAAAACACTCATTCATTGACTTATTCATTGATTTATTCTTTATATCAATGTCCTATCTATCTGTTTTCATCCTTTCAGTGCGGCCAAGACTTGAAAACTGCCATCGAACTGCTTCAAGACCATATATGTGAAACCCAAGGAATGCAAATTAAGGAGAGTTTTGCAACAAAGAGTGCAACTCAAAAAGGAGCCAAAAGTTATGTGCAGAAATTCATGGATTTTGAATTTGCCCTGAGAAATCTGTTGTCAACAATGAGAAAGATCGTAAGTAAATATCTTGATACCAATGACAATTTCACTAAATTTAAAATGAGAGCCAGAAGTGTGTCACACTTGACATTTTACTGCATTAGGGAGGACATGCCCAATGTTTCTGCAAGATTTGTTTAAAAGCACTCCAAAAAGAACCAAGTCCTGCGTGGCCACAAGGCCTGTTTTTACCACCAACGTTTCAAAACGCTTTTAATTTATCCATATTATTGCTCTACTTGCAGACCTGACATGGTTAGGCACACTCCGCTAAGACAACTTGTCAAAAATGATTATCCAGCCAAAATGTTTGATCCTAAATATCCCGTTCTATGTGCTTGCTAACGAGCGATAACTAGTCCTCTCTCAAAGAATTTGAGAACAGAGTGTGGAGTTTCTTCAAATGTTTATTTGTATGTCCAGGACTATTTTGTAAATACAAATTTCTGTTTTCTCTCTTTAGGCCAAAGCAGATAAGCTGAAGAAAATCTCTCCTTACTCCGTTGGACTTGGCAAATTGACATCAAATTCAGTTGAAGTAAAGAAGTTTAGTCCTGACGACAGCAACTTCGTCATTCACAAGGAACTGAGGGAGCTGCAAGAATGTCTGAAGGTATTTTTGGAAGATTTTGTCATTCCCCGAAGCGGCTTTGATAATTCAGTTGAAAGCAAACATTTCTTTTTTTAACGACTTTTATGAATTTTTGTAAATCATTCCGATACTTTTTTTAGCAACGCTCAATTTTTCTATTTTTATACATGTTACAATTTTTTATCATTCCCATGCATAAATCATTTAACGTATACAGAGAAAAGCTCCAATGAAATTTGCATTTGAAACATATCGCAACCACAGTCCAAAATTTCTGATTTCTTCAAATTTTGAATTGTTTTCTATAAAACTTTTGGCAAAGCATTCGAGATAAAAAGAATTAACGCAAGGCTCTCTGTCCAAGAAACAGGGTTTCCGATTCAAGCGTCAGGAAAATTGCCTCACGTTATATACATGTTGCTACATGTTGTACGTATGTTGCATACACATCGCTCGCATGTTGCATAGATACATGATACACAATACACATTGACACACGATGACTGCACCATGGTAGTATTTATACATATAACACAGTTTGACATAAACATTGCATGCGTATTGCACACATAATGCTCCATGGTTGCGTATATATTGCATACAGATTGCATACATCTTTCATACATATTTGACTGTTAATGCATAATTTTACATTTGGACATAAAGATTGCATGCGTATTGCATACATATCGCACCTTTGTTGCACATATATTGCATACACATTGCATACATCTTTCATACATACTTGACTGTGTTAATGCATGATTTTACTACAATTCTCTTTCTTTACTCTGTTTGTTCAATAGACAACTCTTAAGCTGTTTACGGCCTAGACCAGATCACTGACGACATTGTATGTACTGTGGCATGTGACATCCGGAAGATCAAATGAAAAACTTTTGCAATGAAATTTAGAATCAGACTGTTGTGTTGACTGTTCTTTGTTAAAGCCCCTGTGCTCCCCATGATCCTTTGCACTTGTGCGAATTTTTCAAAACATCATATTTGGCTGCAAACAACATATTTCGAGCAAATGATAATGGGAACATAAATGGCGACATGAAAAAGAACTTTCCAGGTTCGTCGATTATTTTCCGGAATGCCTTTGTTTGAAATCAAAAGGGATGGCGTAACAACGTTTATTTGAAGAATGAAAGGATAATGCAGCCTGGCGATTGCTAGGCCAAAATCATTTTCATACAGTATGAAAATCACTGTGAGACTGCAAAGGATCATGGGGAGCACAAGATCTTTAAATATATCTTCAGAAGAAATTTCGTTTTTTGAACCATTCCGGCTTTAGAAGTTGTGGTAACTTTACAGGTTCCCTAGGAGCTTAACGTCTTTGTAACGACGATATCGTGTAGCTAAACGACTAACGTATTTTTGTTAGGGAAAATTGTTTGTAATGTAAGCATTGAATTATGTATTTTTGATAAAAAGCTGTAGATTTTGTAGTATAAGAAATATTTATTATAAGAGTTGCCTATTTAATATGCTTAATTAAGTATATAATACTACGAAGATTCTGTATTCTCTTTAAGCCATATATTTATCATCCATATTCATATAAATCAGTTGTATCATTTTGGCCTCTGTCACATGTTTATGATTATGATTATAACTGTTGTTGTAGTTGTTGAGCATGAGGAGTTAGAATGATGTGGGCCTAAGTAAAGGCGTGTTTGACACAGTCTTATTCATTTATGTATTTGCTAGGCCACGGGCCACTGCATAACATGACAGCCTCCAACTTCTTTCTTTCAAACTCCAACATTTCTTGTGAAGCAGAAATGCTATTTTTATGTACACATCATTGGCTGTCTCGACAGCACAGACAGCACAGACAGCAGGCCGCCGAAAAAGCACTGAGAAATCGTTAGCATATTAGCGATGAGCCAAAGATTTCGGAACTAGTAAAAATTGAGGAAGAGTGCTTTCTTTATGTCAGAAAACAACCTCATTTATCATCTCAAAATTGAATGTTGGTGAGCCAACAATAAGTTTCGGTGTTTGGTGAAATTTGCACAAATGAATTATCGCACAATTTCCACAAAATAGCTCATTTTAGCTGAAAGGCTAGGTTTATTAGATTTAAATTGGTTAAACCGTTCTAAAGTCATGGGGGATTAGATCTGAGGCTTTTTCTAAAAAAGCTTGGAAGAAGGAATAAAAATACTAGTTATCATAGTTTTCAGCTTCAAAGCAATAACAACGAGCTGGACTACTCCTAGACTTGCCCCAAGTCTATTTCATGAAGTCCGTTTGAACGATCCCTTTCCCATAGTTCCCGGATCCGCTAATCCAACATTCCGTAAAGGATACGGAATGTTGGAATGGCGGATCCAGGAACATGGGAAAGGGTCGGTCAGACGGACTTCATGAAATAGACTTGGGGCAAGTCTAGACTACTTCTAGCTAGGAAGAACCAACAACTAATGTGTAGCCTTTGGGCAAAAACATACCAGCATTAGTTATTTCATTTTATTGCAGGGAAATAATACGATTGATTGTTCTAAAGCTGAAAACTTGAAGAAAGCTGGTAGGCTTTTCAGCACATTTTCTCAAGCGTTTTTATTTATAGTTTCCAAGTAAAATTGTCCACAGCTACCGGATGACCCAAAAAGTGGATATGATTTTCTTTTTGTCAGAATTTGCGATAACGCAAAAATTACTCATGCAAAACACTTCAGTTTTTTATTCGCGGACATTTTCATGTGACATCTAATTTGAGACAGTTTTTGAAGAATAAAAAAATTAGATTACGTAACCAATTTTGAGCATTTCTTTTTGAACATTTTTGTTGAAAATTAAATTGATTTAAGGATATTAGAAAGTCTAGTAACAGCTTTTAATTGTGAAAGTCGTGCTGTTACGAGCTACCTGGTTTTGAAGCATATTCTATAATCTCGTCACTAGGGTGTCGTCGGGAGAAATTTGACGGTGGGAGTTATTTGACATTCCAAATTAATATAGACTCTAAAAATCGGATCATCTACAAAATTATTCAAAACAGTACTTACTTGCAAGTTTAGCTTTCTTCAGCGATACCTCAGCTATACCAGTCTTACGGTTGAACAACAACTAAATACTGACATGAAAAATTGCAATTTGTTCTGAATCAGAGCTTCGGTTTTTCCGTTGTGAATTTCCAAAGCTTAAGTGTCAAATTTCTCCCGACACCCCCTACCCCTTATGCCCCTCATAAACAACATGAAATTTATCCATGAAGTTATTTGGGTCTTTGATGCAAAGGCACAACAAGAAATTTTCACGTTCTGGAGCATAACAAAAATTTGATGGTTGTTGAAAAAGTTTCACTATTCTCATCGGATTGTAGGCGCCAAATTTCAATAGAAACAGGAATTTGAAGTGGAAGTGGAAAAGTGCTGGATTTAGTCCCTAGGAGCCCAATTATTTATAAGGCCACACTTTTCTCTCACTCACTCTCTTTAAGCAACGATCAGTTCGAGACGAACGATTTTGAATCGTTACAAATTTGTGTGCTCGCCGCCGTCGCCTTTTGCTCCACCATGGCCCAGGCACCTCAAAATTTGCGAAGGCAAGATGTTGAAGCGATTCTAAATCAACGAGAACGGGATGTCCAAGATTTACATGCTCTGCCTCAGGCGCAAGGTCCAGTTCCTCAAGTCAACCCAGCTGCAGCTCCGCTGGAAAATCCACCTGCTGCACAAATTCCAGTCGCTGTAAATGTGAGCCTAAATCTTTATTTTGTGTGTGTTATCGTTCGCTTTTGGTTGCATTTTCTTCTTGCGATATTGGAAAACCCTAGTTTTTAGCTGCCTCGTGTTCTTACAACCAGTCTGTCATTTTACAATTGTGTTTAATTGTTCAGTTTCCCCCTCGTGCGGACTTCTTCTTGCGAATCTCCTTTCGCACCCCATTCCTCGGTCGGATTGGAAGGGGGCCCGTACAATCCGATGGGAATAGATTACTATTTTTTGGATCACCAGGTACGGAACGGTATGACCGATTTTAGTGAAAGAAATGTTGATAAAGTTAGCTATTTACCTTTAAAATGAGCTATTGTTTGGTAAAAATTGAAGGTGTTGTGGCGCAGTGGTGTAATCCTCTGACTTTGCAGCCAGAACGGTCAGGCGGACAGGGTTCGATCCCAGGTAGAGCCCCACCATTTGAGCGTCATGACAAGGGGTCGCGGACTCAATTAGGTCTTTTCTACTTCTGCGATCCCAGCGCTTGGCGCTAAAAAACGCAACTTCACCTTCAATTGATTGATAATGTCTCGTTCAATTCCTACTCTGACCATCTCCCCCCCCCCCCGGGCAGCCCGGGAGTCGACGAAAATTGATTGCGCAAATGCCCGGGGGCCGGGGAAATTTTTTTGGCGAGTGCCCAGGGGCCGGGCACCGAGAACATGCCATATTCCCAGTTCCTTTCGCACCCCATTCCTCGGTCGGATTGGAAGGGGGCCCGTACAATCCGATGGGAATAGATTACTATTTTTTGGATCACCAGGTACGGAACGGTATGACCGATTTTAGTGAAAGAAATGTTGATAAAGTTAGCTATTTACCTTTAAAATGAGCCATTGTTTGGTAAAAATTGAAGGTGTTGTGGCGCAGTGGTGTAATCCTCTGACTTTGCAGCCAGAACGGTCAGGCGGACAGGGTTCGATCCCAGGTAGAGCCCCACCATTTGAGCGTCATGACAAGGGGTCGCGGACTCAATTAGGTCTTCTCTACTTCTGCGATCCCAGCGCTTGGCGCTAAAAAACGCAACTTCACCTTCAATTGATTGATAACGTACGATTGTAATTTTCATCAAACGACGAAACATTTTTTGGTTCATCCGGTACGGCTCACCAAGCCATGATTTCATAATCTTTCGCCTACAAGAAGCAAACTATTTTTGTCACTGCAAGTAATTCTGGCCAATAATGACAGAACTGACACCAGAAAGAAATTTTAGTTTAAGTGATTTTTAAAACGTGTGTACTTTTCAGGCCATTTGCTAGATTGCAAAAATTTAAAATAAAGTGAGGTAAAGAAAGAGAAACAAACCTTGCTTGTTCGTTTTTTGTTATGATTTCTCGATCACTGTTATTTGTTATCACAAAATCAGTAAATTCCCAAGGCTTTCTACATTGTTACCAAATACAAATTTTCCAACATAGTCTACAATAAATAATGATTTTTTCTATAAATATATATACCATAGATATAAAAGAAATATCAAATCTGAACATTTATAAACACCAACTTTATTAAACTTTATGGATATGAACACGGGCTTTAGGAAACTCTGAATTAAAAATTAGATTTTCGGCTGATACATCGAGTATTTTCTTCTTTTGTATTTCGTTCGTGATACATCGAGAGTGAAGCGCGTGCAGAGTGACGTAACCTAGAGCCAATCTCCCGTTCGTTGTGCCACACTTGAGTGGCATAATGGCTCTAGGTCACGTCACTCTGCACGTGCTTCACTCTCGATGTATCACGAAAGAAACACAAAAGAAGACAAATACTCGATGTATCATCCGAAAATCTAATTTGTTAATTCAGAGTTTCCTAAAGCCCGTGATATGAATCTCCAAAATAAATAACTATTGTATAATGTCCTTCATAATTATAAATTTACACGTGTTTTTGTATACTTTTTAAAACATTAAAAAAGTTATATCCTTGTCCTTAAATATACACCAAGAAATAGTATTTGATTGTTCCTTTAATCTGCAATATCTCGTGATCCTCTGATGGTATACCAGAATCCTCTCGTCATATCCCATCAGCCTCCTGTAGTTAGTTTGAAGAGAAAAGTGCTTCAGAGTCCTGTAGAATGAAAAGAAAGATAAAATAAATTTGGGTATATTATATTATAATAATTGATATGATGTAAAGAGGGATCATGGGCGTTCAGAAACGCGGTAGTTATTCCCACAAAATTGTTTCCTCCCTGTGTTCCTATGCCCATTCCTCCCTGTGTCCCTATGCCCATGAAGGTTGTTGTTGTTGCGTCAGGGGAAAGAGCAGGAGAAAGAGAAAGAAGAAATTTCTTTTCTTCAGTTCACAGTCACTCAAATCAGAACATAGGGAAACAAGGAAAACCAGGCATAACAACAAAATCCTTCACGGGCATAGATACACAGGGAGGAATGGGCATAGGGACACAGGGAGGAAACAAATTTTGTTGGAATGACTACCAAGCTTCTTAACGCCCATAGGGATATGCTTATTTCAGCGCAAGGCAAACATGTTCGCAGTTTATAACCAAATGAATAGTTTTAGCTTTACTTAGATGCTTAGAAGAGAGCAACAGAATCTAGAATCTTTAATACGCTTCCATTCAAAATAAACAGCTCTTGACGAGTACTAAACACAATGTAATAAAATTCCACAAACCTTGAGACATTCTTCGATCTTTCGTAACTCTTCGTAATTCTCAGAGCTCTGTTTCTCGTTCAGCTTGAACGTAGGTAATCTTTTAAACTGGTGTTTGGTGGCTTCCTAAAAGTTTAAGAAAAGAAGATAAAGAATCACCTCCATTATTTTTAAAATGACACCTGAAATTGTCAGAAGCAGCCCTTCTTATTTTAGCAGTAATGTTAGGAATATAGCATACATAATTTTTTTTATAAGAAACAGCTTATAAGAAACGGCAGGCTCAATTTTTTTAAACTTAAGAAACTACCCTACCTGAATTTAAAAAGTTAAGAAACTTTTGTAATTTGTAGCTTTAATTTTCCCAGGTCACTCGAAAAAGTTTTGACACTGTAAAATAATAGTGGATGTTTTGGCATTGTTTTGAGGGCGATTTATGTTATAACTTATTTTCAGATCTTACTAAGCAATTTGGAAGCCCTTCTAACAAAAATATATTGGCTCAATACTTGGCGCATTAACAATATAAGAAACACATAAGAAACTTTTGGTAGTAAAATGGCCCTAAAATTTAAGAAACTGACTACCAACCCCAGACCTTAGTTTTTTATAAAAACAATTAATTTAGCCTGGTTTCTGACTCAGATAAGTACACCTGGGGCTTTTGAGGAATCAACGAACATATCAAATTCAAAAATAACACATTTTTACTCACAATCCTCCTCAACTTTGATGAGAGGCTTCGAAGATAGAACTCAATTTCCAAGAATGTGTTCTCGTAACTTTTGGTCCCCTTTTTGTTGCCACTTGCTGTCACGATTCTCTCGTTCTTCTGCATGTCTCTTGTTTTCAGGACGAGAGCTTCGAGTTCTTTGATTGTGTTGCTGCGACTTTTGCCACACTAAAATCGAAATTACGATATATTTATTAGAAGGGGGCAGATTTTGTAACTATAGGATATGTTTATTTCTACTGACATGTAGACTGATTACATGAGTCTCAGTTTTCCGCATTGAATTGAATGATATTAGGAAAACATCACATTTAAAAAAATTGAACGAATACAAGGAATCACGTCGTCAGTCTAACCGACATGCTCGTAAAAAGTGATTAGCAATTGCAAACAAAGGATTTTCATAGCCGATTAGTCAAGCCACGAATGTAAATAAAGCAAGCTGCAAAATGCTCCGTGGATGGCTAACTCACTTGATGTGCATGCGAAGGAGTTTGTCCGAGGGGGGGAGTAACTGATATAGGGGGTTTGGTATGCATGTGACTGCCCGGGTTATGGGTTAGTTTGCGATGTTTTGCCTGGGTTATGGGTCATGTTTTGTAAATTTTTACCCTTGTTATGGGTCTGCTTTTGAGGATTTTCCGTAGATAGGTAAGTGTTAGCTATTATTGCCGTCATTTACGAGAAGTCTTTTGTTCCTGCTCTTTCATTGGTGATGTTAGCTTTGGTTATGGGGTTATATTTTGAAAATATTGCCCTGGTTATGGGTCCCCCTTTTGGATTCTCAGAGGCATATACCAAACCCACTACAAAATTTACCCCTCCCCCTCGGGTTTGTCAGAGATGGCGCGAGTGAGTGATTCTACTGAAACTTAGAAGAACTAAGAAGGCTACTGAAATAAGACGTTCAATTCGAAGTATCTGCCACAGGATTTTATCTATCTAATTGTTCAGAAGCTAAACAGTAGTAGGCATTAAAGTTTTCATTGCTAGCAAATTTGATCAAAGATTTTTGGCCCATTTTGAAGGATTTTGAGATGAATCATTTTATAAAATCGCTTGCAATTTGAAAAGTATACAACGGATTTTGACGAAATAAATTTCTTATCTAAGTTGATATGTTAGCTACACAAGTGTTATCAGTTTATAGGAATCTGATAAATGATTCGAGAGCTACAGGCTTTGAAAGGTTTGAACATTTTTCCGACTCACCTGTTACGTTTGTGTATAATTCAAACTATAAAGGTAAACAAACACTTAGTGCTGAACATGCAAACTAGCTTGTGAACAAGATGACATCTAATGAGTGCTTAAAGGTTGTGATTCTCCTTAGGCTTTGCAACAGCAAAAAAGATTCGTAAGAGTGTTAGAGCTTGATAATAATTAGATAGATCAATATTTCATTTGCTTACTGTGCTCCCTTGGACGAAAACATTCTTCACTCTTCTTTCCTCTTTCTAGAAAAGGAAAACAAAAAAATCTCATTATTGATAGGATAGAAGCAAGATAAAACGGTGGCAAGAAAACTCTTTACCAACCAAGTTTAGAACCATCTATTCAACAAGAATTCTTTTCCATTAACTCGACCCATCTTCTATCAACAAGAAACGTTTGGCACAGCTTCGATTGTATGTTATATTTGGAATGGCAAACAACATTGCACGTTGACCTCATTGAAAGAAACACATTCTTATGCTTTCACTAGTCTATCTGTGTCGCTTTTAGAAACTGACAGTACCTGCTTCTTGGAGAGAGAAACTCGAAGTGGGTGTGCTAATACCGGACTAATACCGGACTATTGTGTTTCATTCTTTCATCGGAGCAAAGAACATAGCTTGATAACGTTGAGAAGATTTTAGTCTTTGTTTATTTCATTCATGGAAATTGTTCATTGATGGTGATTTCACTTTCTAGCTAATATGTTCTTAGATATGACTGAATTGGCCTAACATGAATGAAAGTAAACAGCAACATAACGTAGCTTCTACAACGGAGAACAAACTAAACGGCCCCTAAACGGTAAAGGACATGTACAAATTTCTAGACAAAAATGTTGGAAATGATTCACTAGCATTATGAACAAAAATTATCATAAGAAGACCTGGACTAAGTTGGAAACTGTAGACTGTAGAAACTGTAGAATTTCGAACAAATAGCATAAATTTTGAAAAAGGTTTTTATCCTAATTAGCATTACCTTGATAGATAAACAAGAAAAATACTGCCTTATTATTGTGGGTCAAATGCTTTGTTGGTTTACAAATTTGTTGGGTCACATGTAGAACTTATCTAGCGCAGGGAACATGACACAAATTAAGATACTGGTGTCATGTTTTTGATCTAATTAATAAATACGTCCTATTAAAAGTAATATTGCATTTTATCCTTAATAACATAAAAAAGATACATTTGTTTCATATGATACTTACAAAATCAATGACAACATCTTGTATAGTCTTTCTCATTTTGAGGAATGGAAAACACAATTTATCTCCATTTGTAACAGATATAGATTGGCATTGGACCAATAATATGGCGAAGAATTCTTTGATGCCTGCAAAAATTAGGGGCAGCAAAATACTTTATACAATATCCCATCATGCCTATATCAAACTGATGTACTAGTTATACCGTACATTTATCAGACTTCAATGCCGTTAAATTTGTCAACCTATTTAGAACAAACTAGGCTGAACACTTTACATTGAACTTATTTTTACAGATTTTGAATCTTGGTTACTTCTGTGGAGACATCAAGAATGTGCACAGGAAATAGGTATTTTATCTGAATTTTACAAATTCGAACTTTGGCAACGAATTTGATGCTAAAAGCATAACAATCTAGAAGGCCCTACATGATTCGTTATGATGTATGGAAATATCTGAATCTTGAAGTCTTTTTCAAATAAGAGCATTTTTTTCAAAGCTAAGAAGAAAAGTTGATTGATTTACGAAGTAACACAAATTAAATTAAAGCATGACAATTTTGTGAAATATCGGCAACTCAATCTTCACCTTTCATTTTCTTGGAGTGATGTATTTCTGTCAAATTGAACTTGCTCTCTTGTAACTTCGACTTCTCTTATCTTTGCAACTAAACGTCTGTGAATATTCGCCATGTTCGTTNTCCCCCCCCCCCCGGGCAGCCCGGGGGTCGACGAAAATTGATTGCGCAAATGCCCGGGGGCCGGGGAAATTTTTTTGGCGAGTGCCCAGGGGCCGGGCACCGAGAACATGCCATATTCCCAGTAACTGTATAATGTGAAAGCTCCTAGTGTTGTCAAATGCCCCGGGGCCGGGAAAAAATTGACAGTCAAATGCCCGGGGGCCGGGAATATTTTTTGTGCAAATGCCCGGGGGTGTCCCGGGGGGGGGATGGTCAGGGTAGGAATTGAACGAGACATAACGTACGATTGCAATTTTCATCAAACGACGAAACATTTTTTGGTTCATCCGGTACGGTTCAACAAGCCATGATTTCATAATCTTTCGCCCACAAGAAGCAAACTATTTTTGTCACTGCAAGTAATGTTGGCCAATAATGACAGACCTGACACCAGAAAGAAATTTTAGTTTAAGTGATTTTTAAAACGTGTGTACTTTTCAGGCCATTTGCTAGATTGCAAAAATTTAAAATAAAGTGAGGTAAAGAAAGAGAAACAAACCTTGCTTGTTCGATTCTTTTAACGATATCTCGATCACTGTTATTTATTATCACAAAATCAATTTATTCCCAAAGCTTTCTACATTGTTACCAAATACAAATTTTCCAACATAGTCTACAATAAATAATGATTTTTTTCTATAAATATATATACCATAGATATAAAAAGAAATATCAAATCTGATCATTTATAAACACCAACTTTATTAAACTTTATGGATATGAACACGGGCTTTAGGAAACTCTGAATTAAAAATTAGATTTTCGGCTGATACATCGAGTATTTTCTTCTTTTGTATTTCGTTCGTGATACATCGAGAGTGAAGCGCGTGCAGAGTGACGTTACCTAGAGCCAATCTCCCGTTCGTTGTGGCATAATGGCTCTAGGTCACGTCACTCTGCACATGCTTCACTCTCGATGTATCACGAAAGAAATACAAAAGAAGACAAATACTCGATGTATCATCCGAAAATCTAATTTTTTAATGCAGAGCTTCCTAAAGCCCATGATATGAATCTCCAAAATAAATAACTATTGTATAATGTCCTTCGTAATTATAAATTTACACGTGTTTTTGTATACTTTTTAAAACATTAAAAAAGTTATATCCTTGTCCTTAAATATACACCAAGAAATAGTATTTGATTGTTCCTTTAATCTGCAATATCCCGTGACCCTCTGATGGTATACCAGAATCCTCTCGTCGTATCCCATCAGCCACTTGTAGTTAGTTTGAAGAGAAAAGTGCTTCAGAGTCCTGTAGAATGAAAAGGAAGATAGAATAAATTTGGGTATATTATATTATAATAATTGATATGATGTAAAGAGGGATCATAGGTGTTAAGAAACGCGGTAGTTATTCCTACAAAATTGTTTCCTCCCTGTGTTCCTATGCCCATTCCTCCCTGTGTCCCTATGCCCGTGAAGGTTGTTGTTGTTGCGTCAGGCGAAAGAGCAGGAGAAAGAGAAAGAAGAAATTTCTTTTCTTCAGTTCACAGTCACTCAAATCAGAACACAGGGAAACAAGGAAAACCAGACATAACAACAACATCCTTCACGGGCATAGGGACACAGGGAGGAATGGGCATAGGGACACAGGGAGGAAACAAATTTTGTTGGAATAACTACCGCGTTTCTTAACGCTCATGGAGGGATATGCTTATTTCAGCACGAGGCAAACATGTTCGCAGTTTATAACCAAATGAATAGTTTTAGCTTTACTTAGATGCTTAGAAGAGAGCAACAGAATCTAGAATCTTTAATACGCTTCCATTCAAAATAAGCAGCTCTTGACGAGTACTAAACACAATGTAATAAAATTCCACAAACCTTGAGACATTCTTCGATCTTTCTTAACTCTTCGTAATTCTCAGAGCTCTGTTTCTCGTTCAGCTTGAGTGTAGGTAATCTCTTAAACTGGTGTTTGGTGGCTTCCTAAAAGTTTAAGAAAAGAAGATAAAAAGTCACCTCCATTATTTTTAAAATGACACCTGAAATTGTCAGAAGCAGTCCTTCTTATTTTAGCAGTAATGTTAGGAATATAGCATACATAATTTTTTTTATAAGAAACAGCTGATAAGAAACGGCAGGCTCAATTTTTTTAAACTTAAGAAACTACCCTACCTGAATTTAAAAAGTTAAGAAACTTTTGTAATTTGTAGCTTTAATTTTCCCAGGTCACTCGAAAAAGTTTTGACACTGTACAGTAATAGTGGATGTTTTGGCATTGTTTTGAGTGTGAATTATGTTATAACATGTTTTCAGATCTTACGAAGCAATTTGGAAGCCCTTCTAACAAAATTATATTGGCTCTATACTTAGGGCATTAACAATATAAGAAACACAAAAGAAACTTTTGGTAGCAAATTGGCCCTAAAATTTAAGAAACTGCCCACCAACCTCGGACCTTAGTTTCTTATAAAAAAAAAATGACTGTAGCCTGGTTTCTGAATCACATAAGTACACCTGGGGCTTTTGAGGAATCAACGAACATAACAAATTCAAAAATAACACATTTTTACTCACAATCCTCCTCAACTTTGATGAGAGGCTTCGAAGATAGAACTCAATTTCCAAGAATGTGTTCTCGTAACTTTTGGTCCCCTTTTTGTTGCCACTTGCTGTCACGATTCTCTCGTTCTTCTGCATGTCTCTTGTTTTCAGGACGAGAGCTTCGAGTTCTTACTAACACAACGACGCTGAAAACGGTGTGATTTTAGCTTTAATGCTATATAAATAATCTTCCCCCGTCTAAAACATTGATATCCTATACAAATAAAGATGACTGTACATCTGACTAATGTACAGTCTCAGTTTTCCGCATTGAATTGAATGATATTAGGAAAACATCACATTTAAAAAAATTGAACGAATACAAGGAATCACGTCGTCAGTCTAACCGACATGCTCGTAAAAAGTGATTAGCAATTGCAAACAAAGGATTTTCATAGCCGATTAGTCAAGCCACGAATGTAAATAAAGCAAGCTGCAAAAATGCTCCGTGGATGGCTAACTCACTTGATGTGCATGCGAAGGAGTTTGTCCGAGGGGGGGAGTAACTGATATAGGGGGTTTGGTATGCATGTGACTGCCCGGGTTATGGGTTAGTTTGCGATATTTTGCCTGGGTTATGGGTCATGTTTTGTAAATTTTTGCCCGGGTTATGGGTCTGCTTTACGAGGACTTGCCGTAGATGGGTAAGTGTTAGCAATTATTGCCGTCATTAACGAGAAGTCTTTTGTTCTCTGCTCTTTCATTGATGATCTTAGCTCTGGTTATGGGGTTACATTTTCAAATTATTGCCCTGGTTATGGGTACCCCTTTTGGGTTCTCAGAGGCACAGATATACCAAACCCCCTACTAGAGTTACCCCGTCGGCTTTGTCAGAGATGGCGCGAGTGAATGATTCAACTGAAACTTAGAAGAACTAAGAAGGCTACTGAAAAAGACGTTCAATTCGAAGTATCTGCCACAGGATTTTATCTATCTAATTGTTCAGAAGCTAAACAGTAGTAGGCATTAAAGTTTTCATTGCTAGCAAATTTGATCAAAGATTTTTGGCCCATTTTGAAGGATTTTGAGATGAATCATTTTTATGAAATCGCTTGCAATTTGAAAAGTATACAACGGATTTTGACGAAATAAATTTCTTATCTAAGTTGATATGTTAGCTACACAAGTGTTATCAGTTTATAGGAATCTGATAAATGATTTGAGAGCTACAGGCTTTGAAAGGTCTGAACATTTTTCTGACTCACCCGTTACTTTTATGTATAATTCAAACTATAAAGGTAAACAAACACTTAGTGCTGAACATGCAAACTAGCTTGTGAACAAGATGACATCTAATGAGTGCTTAAAGGCTGTGATTCTCCTTAGGCTTTGTAACAGCAAAAAAGATTCGTAGGAGTGTCAGAGCTTGATAAGAATAAGATAGATCAATATTTCATTTGCTTACTGTGCTCCCTTGGACGAAAACATTCTTCACTCTTCTTTCCTCTTTCTAGAAAAGGAAAACAAAAAAATCTCATTATTGATAGGATAGAAGCAAGATAAAACGGTGGCAAGAAAACTCTTTACCAAGTTTAGAACCAGTTATTCAACAAGAATTCTTTCCCATTAACTCGACCCATCTTCTATCAACAAGAAATGTTTGGCACAGCTTCGATTGTATGTTATATTTAAAATGGCCAACAACATTGCAGGTTGACCTCATTGAAAGAAACACATTCTTATTCTTTCACTAGGCTATCTGTGTCGCTTTTAAAAACTGGCAGTACCTGCTTCTTGGAGAGAGAAACTCGAAGTGGGTGTGCTAATACCGGGCTGATACTTCGGCACTATTGTGTTTCATTCTTTCATCGGAACAAAGAACATAGCATGATCACGTTGAGAAGATTATAGTTCAAGTTTCTTTGTTTATTCCATTGATGGAAATTGTTCATTGATGGTGATTTCACTTTCTAGCTAATATGTTCTTAGATATGACTGAATTGGCCTAACATGAGTGAAAGTAAACAGCAACATAACGTAGCTTCTACAACGGAGAACAAACTAAACGGCCCCTAAACGGTAAAGGACATGTACAAATTTCTAGACAAAAATGTTGGAAATGATTCACTAGCATTATGAACAAAAATTATCGTAAGAAGACCTGGACTAAGTTGGAAACTGTAGACTGTAGAAACTGTAGTATAAATTTTGAACAAATAGCATAAATTTTGAAAAAGGTTTTTATCCTAATTAGCATTACCTTGATAGATAAACAAAAAAAATACTGCCTTATTGTGGGTCAAATGCTTTGTTGGTTTACAAATTTGTTGGGTCACATGTAGAACTTATCTAGCGTAGGGTACGAATTAAGATATTGATATCATGTTTTCAATCTAATTAGTAAATACGTCCTATTAAAAGTAATATTGCATTTTATCCTTAATAACATAAAAAAGATACATTTGTTTCATATGATACTTACAAAATCAATGACAACATCTTGTATAGTCTTTCTCATTTTGAGGAATGGAAAACACAATTTATCTCCATTTGTAACAGATATAGATTGGCATTGGACCAATAATATGGCGAAGAATTCTTTGATGCCTGCAAAAATTAGGGGCAGCAAAATACTTTATACAATATCCGATCAGGCATATATCAAACTGATTTACTAGTTATACCGCAAATTTATCAG
>REGM01000876.1:0-16681 GCA_004194415.1 Aurelia aurita | reverse complement strand
TGGCTTAAAGGCCCATTGTCAACCATGATCCTTTGTGCGCCGAATGAAAATCAAGAGAAAGAGAACCTAGGCCAGAAACAACTTTCAGATCATACGAAAGTCGACTTTGGCGCCACATAGGATCATGGTTAGCAATGGGTCTTTAATGAGAACTGTATTGTTTTGTTTTACAAACCGCCCTTACTGACACGGGACATTAGCGTCATGGACAATAAGTACTTTGTTGTAATGTTATGGTGGAGTTTGTTGATAAGTTGATAAATTTATATTTACTTTTAGTCATTTGTGAAGAAATTAATTTGTGAAGAAATAAGTGTCGAGTAAAATCATGAAACTGCTAGAGTGCATAGTGGAACTAGTGTTTTATACAGAGTGTCCCAAAAAAGTTGTGCCCAGTTTTGTGTGGCTGTTGTGGGGGAGCAGTAATTTCAATTGTGCCGTTTTTTACACAGTTGCATAGGATAAGCTTCAACTCGGAGTTCGAGACCTTGTTTGAGTCAATCTGACAAGTGGTTGCTGACTTATGGCACAGGGAAGGCAAAATAAGTAGATGCTTCAAAAAAACACTTCCTTTGTTCTCCAGCAATGTCAAAATGCAGTTAATTTTGAAAGAAAGGGTTTCAGCGTTGTATTAAAAATTTGAAGCCTATCTTATGCAACTCTGTAAAAAACGAGACAATTAGAATTGCAGATCCTCCACGGCAGCCACACAAACGGAGCCAATTTTTTAGACACACTTTAGTGAAGCTAGTGTCATACGTAATGATATAATATTATGGCCGATCTGTAGTAGTTGAAAACAATTATTCAGTGTGGAGAAGTCAACCCCGATGAAGCTTTTTGTTTTATCACACCATTAAACATTTCTCCATTTTGAATATATTATTTTCCAACTTTAGGTTGGTTATCAGCCATCAACCATGTTTATCCCCTAGCAATGGCCTACGTCCTGGTTCAACTGTAATAGTGTACAATTGTCATCTTGTGAAATTTCAAGAGGTATGTAAAATATGTTTTGGAATTTGATTCTGCAGCTGAGTTCGTATGAAAGGTTCTGAGAAATTGTCGCTATAATTGTCGACACGTGTTTGGCTTTGCAGTTCGCCGATAGCAGAATTTCGTCGATTCAGTTGTCCAGTTTTCTTTTGCAAGCCTGCGTTGGCTGCTCGATGCATTTTTGGCGTTTGTTAGAGGTTTTAGAAAGAACAAATTACGTCACCGTATAGACACAGATATAAGGGCACCACGTATATGAGCGCATGCCCTTACACCCGAACATAAGGGCACGACGATTTTTATCGACTCTTGCTAAATAGTCTCGCATGAACAGTTCTACCTTTTGCATACTTTCCTTTGATCCCTCAACAAAGCAAGTACATAAGTACATGGCACTTCAAGTCCGCCATTTCCTCTTTTGTTTTCCCTTTTCCCAGTAACTTTGGAGCTTAACTTTCCGCCTGCCATCAACATGCAAGTGTGTTTGATTCTGAAATCTGAAAACGGTAACAGTTACCAATTCTGAAAACGGTAGACTTGGTAGACTCGGAATTTGTGTTTGATTGACTTTGAAATTCTCAAAACGGTAGGTTTGGAAGGCCTTCTGAACCTTCTGCTCCAAAAGGCAGAAGGTTTGCAGGCTTTGGGAAGATTCTTGTTTTCATTGGGGAATTTTCATTTCCGCCATGGTGAATCCGAAACCTACTGTTTTAAAGATTGTTGTGTTTGATTGGGAAATATATTTCCGTCTCAGTGAAGTCTACTGTTTTCAGAATTTGGTAGGTTTGGAATTATCAATCAAACACACCCGTAATATAAATAAATTATGTATATATGCGAGCAGGGCCGTAGGAAGCATCTTAAACTTGGAGGGGCACGACACTTCGAGGGCACCTTTTTCATTAAGCAAAAAGGGCATTTCCTCAAACAAAAAGGGCAATTTCTCGTTTATTCCAAAATCTTGGGGGGGCACGTGCCCCCAGTGCCCCCCCCGGTTCCTACGTCTCTGTATGCGAGTCGATTTGGCGAAATAAAAAGCGTCACTTTTTAATATTTTCTGTTATAAGGGCTTGCGCTTACATCCGCGTCTATACGGTATGAATGCATTAACAGTTCTTATTANGTCAAATATACCACGATTTCGGCACCCTGTACCATGGCCCAAAAAGGCTGCCATGCTGGATTTCAACAGCCTCTTTTGGGTCATGGGAACGAGGTTGGTTAAAACCTAATTACAATAATTGATAATTTATATTAAAAGAAACTATTTACAAAGAGAAAGCAAATTACAAATTTTGGGCAAGGGCAGACTCTGTAACACCAGCGCCAGCCACCCCCGATCGACATGCCAAGCCAAAGCAACCGGCGACCGTAGACCCGGACCACCAATCGCCCCAGCCCAGCTTGCCAACCAAGAGCAGCCAACGCTCCCGCCACAAAATCCGCCCTCGCCCCTCATGTCTGAATAGAATTTTTGAAGCTATTCAGAGCCAATTCAGAGAGGATGCCTGTTTGGACTCAGCTGAGAGGCTATTCCATAATTTTGCTCCCCGAAAAGAAAAAAATTTTTGCCCATTCGCAGATTTCTTCTTTGGTAACCTTACGTCAGTGTCAGTATAACGGAGGGTACGGGCGGAGCATTGTGAGTTTCTTGTGAAAAGTCCACACAAGTATTGTGGAGATAGCTCATTGAGTGATTTGAAGACCATTGTTTCAGACTCATTGCTAATAAGTTGTTGAATGGCCTTCCAACCTAGCCCTTCGATAAGTGGTCTGCTTGGGGTCTCAAAGCTGCTATTCGTTACGATCCTGGCAGCCCGGTTCTGAAGCTTTTGCAACTGGTTGATTTCAGTAAGACCACAACAACCCCAAACAGAACAACAGTATCGAAAGTGAGGCTCAACAATACCCGTGTAGAGAGTTTTCAGAGTCTCCCTTGGTAGAAACTTCTTGACATGTTTTAAAAAGCCAACCGCCCTTGAGACCTTGGCAGAAACAGCCTTAACTTGTTCTTTCCAATCCAAGGAACAGTCGATTTGTAAACCAAGGTATTTCGTTTTTTGGACTATTTCAAGCTCATTTTCACGAATATTCAATTCTAAATTATAATTTGAACTTTTTAGAATGTTACGTTTCTGCTTGGTGGTAATAAGCATAGAGTGTGTTTTTGCAACATTCAAGAAAAGTTTATTGCCTTGTAGCCAGGTGTCCAAATGCCTAAGATCGTTGTTAATAGCCTTATTCAGCTGAGTCATATCATCGGACTGGTGGCACAGACTAGTATCGTCTGCATACATGGACACAGTACAACCTTGGACAGCCTGTGGGAGATCATTGATGTAAATGAGGAATAGAAGAGGGCCATATAAGGAAAGGGTGAAATCCGGTCACGTGACTAATAAAATATGCATTTAATAAGGGGCAATTTTTTCCAGAAGAACCAAATAGTGCATGTACTTTCCAAGTCCATTGTCAAATACCTTGTAGTTACCTTGCAAACAAGTGTTCGTTTCTGATCTCCTTCGCAGAGGTCAGACGCTTCAGGCCGTAACTTTGAACCCCTATATTCCCCCCCCCCCCACCCAAAGATCTCCGTTTACCATCACGATTCGTAATAACCAATAGAAGGGATCCAAAAATGGTAGTCCGATAAANGAAATCAGTGAAAGTACTCACTTTATCAGTATCGACTGTTTGTAAGTCACTTTTGTACATAATTAGGCAGAAATAGACGAGAATTAGAAAAATTTCCATTTAAGGAAAAGGGTGAAATCCGGTCAAGTGACCAATAAAATATGCATTTAATAAGGCGTAATAGGCCAGAAGAACCAAATAGTGCATGTACTTTCCAAGTCCATTGTCAAATACCTTGTAGTTAACTTCCAAACAAGTGTTCGTTTGTAATCTCCTCCGCCGAGGTCAGACGATTTAGGCCGTAACTTTGAACCCCTATATTCCCCCCCCCCCCACCCAAAGATCTCCGTTTACCATCACGATTCGTAATAACCAATAGAAGGGATCCAAAAATGGTAGTCCGATAAATTCCGCACAAAAGTGGTACCTACCTCCACCACAGCCTGGTCTATGTGTATAAAACAGATCCAGCTTTGAACTGCAAAACCAGAGATGTCATCTACGAAATTAAATGTACTTGTGGAGAAAACTATATCGGCGAAACAGCACGTAGTTTAGGCGAGAGGTGCAATGAACACTTCAAGAAATTCGAAAGAAAGGAAAGTTCGTCTGTCTTTCATCAGCATATGCTTGAAAAACATGATGGAAGACAACAGGAACTAGCTGTAAAGCTTTTAGGAACATTTCCCAACGACGCAATGCTGAGGCAAGTGACAGAAGCTGTTGTTATTCATGGGGAAAATCCAATTTTGAACGCTAAGGAGGAGTGGGGCAATTCGAACTTTCCAAGAACTAGATTCGATCAAAGATCAAAGGAATCGAACTTGATCAACAACTGGCAAGATATCGATTCAATTCATGAAAAAAAAAAAAAATTTGCCAAAACAACGACATACGGAATTGAATCTGTATCATTTCTAGGCCAACGGCTTTGGCATATACATTACAGTAAATACCCGCAATAAGAACCTATGTTTTTAGAATCAGCCTGTTTGGGTTCTTATTTATGTGGGGTCATTGCATAATCAGGGTGTAGGTTCTTAACATGGGGTAAAGGTTCTTAGATATAAAAAAAAACTAGATATCAACTGTAAATGCTGTGCTATAACTTTATAACTAATGCACAATATAACTACAGGATAAGGAACATCTACACCTGTGAGCAAATTGAAATATGCTTTCACTATATTGATAAAATTCATAGCCGATTTTGTTTTTCTTTATTTTGTGTGTAAACCAAAAAATATTCATAAGAACCTGAACAGAAAATCAGGGTGAAAAGGTTCTTATATCTAGGGTTAGAAATTCCAAATTTCAAGATGTAGATTCTTAATAAATGAAGGTTCTTATGTGCGGGTTTTTACTGTACCTGAAAGTTTTAAACAATCAGAAACAATCAGAAAAATAAGGAACTGGAAAGGACAAGACTGCAACTGTCGCCTTTGTAAAATATATATTGCAGATTTGGGTTATTTATAGTTATTTTTTAAGATTTAGTTTTGGCAAATAGTTGGCTTTAATTATCGTAGTTAGCTATGTGTTTTGTACCTGCCGACTGTAAATAGATAATTTATTATTAAAACAACGAGCCTAACTGCATTCTTTCGCTGGTACTTTCACTTCTACTTCACTTCGATATTTCACTTCAAAACAGCATTTCCATCGTGTTCTTCGTGTTGTTTTTCACCTCCGCCCCCGCAGCTGCTTCGCAGCAGTTTACCTCCTTTTGAAATATGGAATTGAGATTACATTATTTATTTATTTATTTCCACAGATATTGCAAATTTTTAATTCAACTCGAATAGATTTGCGGCTACGCCGCAATAAACTGTATTGTATCAGCATAGGGCTCAAATCTTTCAAATCTTCGAAAAGGTGGGTGTGAAATTCTATTACATTTTTCTTTGAATTGAATGGCTTGAAAGTAACTTGGGGTACTTTGCTGTAAATCTGTCGTGGAAATTTTTTGATATCTTTATTATTTTCAAAATGGCGGCATTTTTATTTTTTTTGAAAGAATTCATGGAAAATTTTGAAAAAATTGAAATTGCCGTAAATCCTAAATCAATAGAGGAAAAATGATACAATCTTCAAGAAAACTATAATTTATGAAGGTCTACAATATGGTGGCAAGCAGAAGTCTGTCGCTCTTCTGGTTTAGGATTTAGAAATTTGATGACGTCACAGCCTCCAATATAATAAATGCTGCCATTTTGAAAATATTCTAGATATCAAAAAATTTCCACGACAGATTTAAAGCAAAGTACCCTAAGTTCCTTTCTAGCTATTTAATTCAAAGAAAAATGTAATAGAATTTCACACCCACCTTTTTAAAGATTTGAGCCCTATGCTTATTGTATCTACTGTATTTTATCATCTTTTCTTAATCATTGTAAATAGTGGCAAATTGATACATACATACATAAACCTGGAGATTCAGTGGTCTCGGGTTCAAAGTTCACTTTGGCATTGTTTTTCTTGGCGCTAAACATGAACACGATCAACAATCTCGATGAACAACACAGGTCTCAGACCGGGGCGAAATTTCATGTGAACGCAAAAGGAAATAAGCTATCGGGCCAATATTCAGATCGGGGTGAAATTTCAAACCGCTTTGAGTTTCTCGTGTAAACGGACCCTTAGTTACGATATCTTTTGTTCTGTAGCTTCAGGGGACCGTATAACTCCAGAGAATAGCGAAACAACCTTCAAAAAGCCTGTCACACGCCAAAGGTAAGATTCTTTATGTAAAGTTTTTGTAGGGTTGCTCTAGTGTTGCTCCAAAAGAGCACAAGTTCTTCAAAAAGTTTCCGCTGTCTTGAGCATGCGCATTATTTATACGATAAATAATCAGCTCCTTTCTAAAACTATACAAATGTAACAAAGAATTTTCGAAAATATAGGAGACCCAAGTGACTCTTCGCTTTTGCTTCATCAGAAAAAACTTTTGCTTTTGGCCGCGCAAAGCATGCTGGTAAAAACTTCCTGACGACCACCTAACAACATAAAAATTCTGGTCTGCCTTTTCGACTAGCTAGGTGTGGTAAAGTTCGGAACAAGTAATCCATGTAAACAAACAGGACAATTTTGTAATTTCAACGCGAATCTTTAATTAAAACTTCCATTCGAATGAAAACTTTAATTTTTCTGCTTTGGAAAGGTTCCCTTTCGAACTATGTTGCATTCGAATTCAAGGTCGATTCGAATTTTAGCAAGCTAGTCAAAAGGACAGTCAAAAGTTTTATGTCGTTAGGTTGTCGTCGGGTAGCTTTTTGCCTGCATACTTTGCAGCAAAGCACAACAGAGTTAGCGGTATTGTCTATTGAGTCTACTACCGGGTGGGTCAGAAAAAACGTGGGGTGTTTGCCAATTTTTATTGATGCAGTTTAATTTGCAAATTCGTTTCTTTAAAGTTCGTTGCATAGAAGAAAAGCTAACTTAGATACGAAAATTTGTTTGGTTGAAATCGGTCTTTCCGTTCCAGAATTACGAGCGATTTTAGTAAAATGGTGTTTCGCAAGATTGCTAAAATATGCCTTCGATTAGATTCTAAACCATGAAAATCATACTACCGGGTGTCCCAAAAATAAGTATACAGATTTGGTCAACCCTAACGATCATAATTTAGCATGAATCAATCCGAAATCATTTTTAAAACATTACTCGATAGTCAACTTGAACATAGATACCTTGTTTGTTGACATTGGTGCTTTGAGAGTAGAGATATAAATCTTCAAAGGACAAATTTGCCTCCACCTCCAAACCAGAGCTTTGGCGTTTTGGCCTAAGCAAATTCTTGAAGCACAGTGAATAAGTTAACAATAGACTAAAAAATTTTGAAACAGGAGGAGAAAAATTTAAAACTGCACAGCTGATACGTTTTAAAAGTGATGATTTGCGTGACACTTATCATCAAGGGAGCTCCGAAGTAAACTTCTTTCATTTTAATATCAAAAATTTATTTCACGAAGTTTACTTTGGAGCTCCCTTGATGATAAGTGTCACGTAAACTGAATTTTGCAAAACGCAGCTGTTGTGCAGTTTTCAATTTTTCTCCTATTGCTTCAAATTTGTTCAAGCCTATTGTTGACTTATTCGCTGTGCTTCAAAAATTTGCTTAGGCCAAAACGCCAAAGCTCTGGTTGGGAGGTGGAGGCAAATTTGTCCTTTGAAGATTTATATCTCTAATCTCAAAGCACCAATGTCAACAAACAAGGTATCTATGTTCAAGTTAACTATCGAGTAATGCTTTCAAAATGATTTCGGATTGATTCATGCTAAATTCTGATCGTTAGGGTTGACCAAATCTGTATAATTTTTTTTGGGACACCCGGTATTTCTCCACCAAAAACTTGAAACAACGCATGCATTGTGTTAGAGCACAAAAGGAAAAACTAATGTTACTTATGTTGTATCCCTTAGGGACTAGTCATTTAAATTATCATTATTAGCAAGCAGAAAGTTCTTTTACTAGCGATACTTTTCACCAAAATGGCTATATCACAAAATCG
This sequence comes from Aurelia aurita, assembly GCA_004194415.1. NCBI lineage: Eukaryota > Metazoa > Cnidaria > Scyphozoa > Semaeostomeae > Ulmaridae > Aurelia > Aurelia aurita. The sequence goes on along the minus strand of REGM01000876.1, from coordinate 8,540 downwards.
CAAATAAATAAGGAAAGAAAAGACAGATGTTAACAAACTATATTTCTATAACTAATTCAATCTTTCTTCTGCAATACAAAACTTCAACACGCCCGATTCGACTTGTTTTTCACCAAAATATGGCTTGCTAAACGCCCCACGTTTTTTCTGACTCACCGGTATATTTTCGAAATTCGTCATTATTTATATACCGCGTCCCAAAAAAGTATACAGATTTGGTCGACCCTAGACATGAGAATTTAGCGTGAATCGATTCGAAAACATTTTTAAAACATACCTCGATAGTCAACTTGGACATAGATACCTCGTTTGTTGATATTAGTGCTTTGAGAGTTGAAATATTAATCTTCAAAGGACAAATTTGCCTCGACCTCCAAACCAGTGCTTTGGTGAAGCACAGCGAATAAGTCAACAATAGATTTGAAAAAATGTGAAACAAGAGGAGAAAATTTAAAAACTGCAAAACCAGTGCGTTTTGGAAATATAATTTACGTGACACTTATCATCAAGGGAGCTCCGAAGTAAACGTCATTCATTTTAATATCAACAGTTTATTTCACGAAGTTTACTTTGGAGCTCCCTTGATGATAAGTGTCACGTAAATTAGATTTTGTTAAATGCATCTGTTGTGCGGTTTTTAATTTTTCTCCTCCTGTTTCAAATTTTTTCAAGACTATTGTTGACTTATTCGCTGCTTTAAGAATTTGCTAAGGCCAAAACACCAAATCTCTGGTTTGGAAGTCGAGGCAAATTTGTCCTTTGAAGATTAATATTTCAACTCTTAAAGCACCAATATCAACAAACAAGGTATCTATGTTCAAGTTGACTATCAAGGAATGTTTTAAAAATGATTTCGGATTGATTCGCGCTAAATTCTCATCGCTAGGTTCGACTAAATCTGTATACTTTTTTTTTGGGACACCCGGTATTAATTTTGAATTATTCTTTGTTTGCAACAGCCTCACTAGACATAGTGATCGTGCCATTTTGGTAGAATTCCTTGTTCCTAGAAATCTGTTTATGTTTACACAGTATTTGGACTGCACTTATTCAGCTTTCAACCGGACCAAGTTGTTGACTTCATGCGATTGATATATTTTATTCACGCTGGTTATTCTAGTAGTTGATTCATTGCGTTTTCATTTAGTGCACTCAAGAATAAGTCTGCAAAGAAAAGAGGAAGCAGCAATTCTACAGATGCGACAGTCCTTCGCGAAAAGAAGAAGAGAACGTTGTTCAGTAAAAAGAACAGCTCACTAATGTCATTGGGATTTTCTATGCTGCAGGTATGAAACCTATTTGCAAAGTGACGTTTGGAAAACGTTTCAGTTTCTGTTCTCTTATTGAGCTTGGAACATGACATATACACAAGTTGTCCCAAAACATATTTCCGACTTTTAAATTCGAATAAATCAGGAAATATCTGATAAATATGAACCAATTTGGAGTTATTTGAGAGCTGAGACATAGACATGTAATTTTCTGTTGAGCCTATTCTAGTTCAAATTTGGCAAATTTTCAGAAACCTCGAAGTTGTGACCAATCTTTCATGTTTTCACCTTTACTCTACTATTGTCTAACTTTACAGTGATATCTATTGTTGGAAAACAAACTAGCGTTCTTCTTGGTTGAAATGAAGACTGCCAGTTTCTTTCTTTGAAAATGAGTTACTTGAAATACACTAAATCGAATTTCTTTCACTGGTAGAACGGTATGATACCCCCAAATAACGCAGCGATGGATTGTGCCAAATTGGACCTTGCAATGTACAGAGTTGGAGAAAATTATTGCCTGGTTTCCAAAGGATAATTGAACGGATTTGCAGATGCTACTTAAGAAACTGCCTAAATGTCCGAGATGCCTGTAATTTGAAAACGGAAAGTTTGCAAAGCGGGCCAAGAACTTGAAAGAGTTACCGTGTTCACAATCAACAGGCTAAAGACTGTACTCTTTATATCCAATGTTTAGGTGTCTCCCCGTCTGGCAATATCTATGATTTGAAAAAAATTGGCAAGTTAGTAAATTAAATTCTCAGGTTTCTAAAAGTATTTCAATTGTGAATAGCAAGAGTAAAGAGTGAAAAAAAAAACACGTAGACGTTAGCCTCAACTTTGAAGAACCCCCTGGTTTCTTAAAATTTGCCTAATTTAACCATTGTACGTCTCAGCTTTCAAAAAAATAACAAAATGGTTCAGATACATCTAATATTCTCAGATTTATTAAAATTCAAAAGCCGTACACTTTTTTGGGACACCCCGTATATCTGATGACGTAAATCCGAACGGCATATACGGGATTCGAACAGCAGTCTATTCCAAAAGTATAACGCAGATCGAAGTAATTTTTTCCAATTTTTATTCTCATCAAAAACCTGTGACGTACGCTACTGGCCGAAATAATCCTGCCACCCTGTATAAACCGTAAAATTTCTTGTAATCCAGTGTGACTGATTTGGCTTCCCCCTGCCAACATCACCTCTTTCAGACCTCCACCCCACGTTAACCAATTAACCATTATCACCACTGATCCTTCAACATCAGATCTAACTTTACATGCTATTCGTCCTGTGTCATTTATTGCATCATCTGCGCTAAATCGCCAAATATCAATCCTGTTATATCGGCGAAACCTCACGGCAAATCAACAACCGTTTTGGAGGACCCTGGCGGTAACATATCAAATCATATCAACTCGGCTAACCATTCAACTGCCGATATGTCCATTCTTGGTTTATTATATGTCCCTCAAGACAGCACCAAACAAAGGACGTTTGAGAAGGGTTAATTTTTGCTCAAGAAGTCTTTATCCTAATGGACTAAATAAGCAATTTACTTTTCTACAATAGGGTCTTTGTTACTCTGTTCTTACCATCATCCTATTTCCTACACAGGTTGCGCCACGTCGCATCTCACGTTCTTTCCTATCTGTCGAATCTTACCTTCTCTTTGGTTGGCTCTATTGATTTCGTTTCACTTGATGACGAGTATCTGCTCGAAAAGTCCTGTTTTCTACATCTACGCTATTTTATGGGGCTATTAGCAATCACCGGTCTCGGCCCAATGGCGCTCATCCCCCTCCCAATAATTTTTATGCTGGAAAGTTAAAATTTTGATCCAAGTATATTTCTTAGGCCAAGTTATGGCGAGAAACAAATGCTCAAATAAAGGGCGATAACTTTCGAAAAGAAACAACGAATAATATGCAATGTTTACTTGTCTCACGTAAAATCCTGGGGCCGTAGTTTTGCAACCTAGTTTTGGCGCACACTTTGCTATCTTGCTCTTTGTGTTATGCGATGACGTATAGTTTTGATCACGTGAAGTTTATCAAGAGTTGGAGGAACCTAATCATTATATTTGAGTTGTTCACTGAGAAAGAGAATTTGGGTTTGAGTTGACTGTTCGTGATTATGAGTTGAGAATCGTTCTCGAGAACCGTTAAAGACAGAGATTTGATCGCTAAATACTTATTCTTTTTCTTCACATGCGATTTTTGACCCAGATTTAGCACCCAAACTTTAGTCTAGCCTACAATCAGTTGCAAAAGTGTTGAGCCATTGTGAAAAAATCGATTTTTCTTGCCTTGTGTCCCCCTTCCCCCTTTGCAATGTTGAGACCGGTCTAAAAAGTTGTATTTTATGACCTTTCATTAGAAAAATCGCGTTTCCTCCGAAACAACATTGCAATGGGGGGAGGGGGGGCAAAAATCCATATTTTCCCACAATGGCTCAACACTTTTGCAACTGATTGTAGCTACAGGTTTTCAAACTGCTGGCGCTTGTGATGTTCATTTTATGACGATGTGAGGTTTGAAACTTTATAAGGGATTTGACTGCGAAAATCGTTCGGGGTGAAACTTTACACCCGAGTCACTTTTCACGGTTGAATCCCTTATAAATTTTCAAACTTTACATCTCTATAAAATCAACATTAAGACCACTAGCAATCATTCTGCAGAATCAGTGTGTGCGAGGGCTATGACATAGACTACTCTATTGAAAAGAGATTTCCTCCTTTGGGCAATGTGATAACAATGAGCTTTGTCAAGAATGGAATTCCTTAAAAACAATAGAAATATTGCGCTGGCAAGCTAAATGCTAGGGCTAGCTAAATGCGTGCCAAACCTAGGTTGCAATACTACGGTCCCAGAATTTTCCGTGAGGCAAGTAAACATTGCATTTTATTCGTTGTTTCTCTTCGAAAGTTATCGCCCTTCATTTGAGCATTGGTTTGTCGCTATAACTTGGCCAAAAAGATAAACTGGGATCAAAATTTTAACTTTCCATCATAAACATTATGGGGCCGAGTGCCATAGGGCTGAGGGCCGGGGTCGGTGATTGCTAACAGCCATTTTATAGTACTTTGATCATTTATTTGTTATATTTTCGTTCGATTTTGGTGGTACCACACCCACTAAACATATTCTTTTATGAAAAATGTATCTAGGCCAAGAAGGTATCTAACCTAAGTACAAAACAACTATAAGTTTAAACTACAATAGAACGAACAAATATCAGCGATAAGCACAAAAAACGTCAACCTAATAAAAGCGAATGATACAAATGATAAGACAATTTAGACAATAATACAAATAATACAAATGATACATTAATACAAATGAATTATAAGACAATTTAGTTTGTCAAAATCGATCATGTCGTTCTCAGATTGCAAGCTAGTTTAAAAAAATGCTTTATCTCAAATTCTCCAAACATGCCTAAAATCCTTGATCAAATTAGCAAGCAATTTAGCCCCACAGCTATCATAATCAAACTCTGTATGTCTATCTTATCGCTTAAACATTTACTTGGTATATAAAGAGGCTGCAGTATGATTGGATACAGTTGGGACTGTCATTCATCTTTTTTTCGTCTATTTTCTATTTTCATGACGCTGGATTGCTAGCTAATTTGATAAAAAAGGATATTATGCCTGTTTTGAAGGATTTTGAGATGAAGCATTTTTTTTTTATACTTCGTTATTTAATAACGATACGACCAATTTTGACAAACTAAATTTTCTTATCTTAGTTAATATGTTAGCTACACATGTATTAATCAGTTTGTAGAAATCTGAAAAATGGTTTGAGAGCTACATGCCGTCAAACGTCTAAACATATGTCTGACTCACCCGGTAGTCTGGAACGAACCACATTTTGTACATTTTGCAGAAATCTGCTGAAGTTTCGAATATCTATAATAGTGATAGAAACTTCCACATCAATCACAAGAACCTGTCGAATCACATTCGAATCTCTTATTCTGAATAGCTGAATACACGCCCGACAACCGCTAGTTAGGCTTTCTTAGCCTTGCTTCGATGGTAATAGTGTTTCTATAGGAGCAGAATTTTTTCTCGAACTTGGCCTGATTTTTGCCAAAGAAAAATACAACCTGCATCAACTTACCTTAGCAAATATTGTAGAGAATTTATCAGAGATTTTGTTTACCAAAAGTTTGTATTCATCCCAAAATTTTAAAAGGTCGGGTATCAAGTGTTTTTGAAGACCGGTCATACATTTTTCTAGTAAGCCCCATTTTTACATAGAGCTTAGTAAGACCCTTATTTAGTACAACTTTCCAAAGCTCAAACAGGTCGACAAGTCGCTTCGGGAAGAGAGATTAATTGTGATAGCATTGAATTTTCCAAAATATATGACGAGGATTGACAAAAATTTAGGATTTTCATATAGTATGTTCAGCTGTCAGGTGAAAGATGGTATAGACATGAACGACAGGCCAAGAAAACACCTCTGAGCCGCTAGAGAGCTTAAAAGGTTGGAGCGGAGATCGTCTGGCCTAACCAAACTAAATGGTGCGTGAGATGAATCTTGCCCGCGCCTAGCTAATAGGCTCCCAAACTCCAATAAGAAGCATGTCAAATTTTACATCAAGAGGAAGCCAGATAATTTTTAAGTGGCTTAGAAGATTTCATTGTTCTGTAACCTGTCGTTTCTAGAAGAAAATACACTCCCAATGAAACAGATAAATTTCCATGAAATTTGACGAAGTTTCAGATGAATGTATGGCATGCAACTTGAATGAAACTCTAAAAACACAAAAATGCTGCAAGCTCACGGAAGTAGATTTTTTTGCTGAAAATATTGATATAACACGGGCTTTAGGAAACTCTGAATTAAAAATTAGATTTTCCGATAATACATCGAGTATTTTTCCTAACTTTTATTTCAATCGCGATACATCGAGGGATCATCATCATCATCATTACTTTATTTTTACAGTAGGCGAGAATTAATTATAGCTCAAATTTACAGCTAATTTAAGCCTACTCTACAAAACAATATATACAATATTACAGAAAACATAATTAGATATATNTTGGAAGTGTATGTTGGATGAAATGTTGAATGCGTTTGACCAAGGCTTTACAGTAATGAAATTTTCATGTGTTAGCACGTTTTATCCTCCTGAGACGATGAAATCTTCCGTAAGATTTTTGTTTTGCTCCTTTCGGGCTTACATTTTCAACCCCTTGAAGGTTTTTTGAAGATCTCTCATTTGATCTTAGGCCGTTTTTGAAGGTTTTTTGAAGATCTCTCATTTTCAGAACAAAGTGGCTGATTTCAATCAGGTAAATTGTCAAATCTAATTCAGTTTGTATGCCAGTAAATAAAATATTCGCTAGTATTATTGCTTTAATATCCAAGGAACAGTTGCCATTCAAAAAGGGATTGTTTTAATGGGTTGCCAGTATATTCGATATCATGATAAGACATTTGGTCTTTTATGTGCAAACCCACAGAAAGCGAAGTTAGATTGGTAACTTATTCCATTTTTTGCATGATTTTTCATAATTTTTATGTCTAAATAATTCTTTCATCTGTTTGGTTTCTACTTGCACGAATGCTCTAGTAGATTGAGTGAATTTGCCCTCTCACTTTCAACTTTAAGTAATTCTTTGCACAAAAACCTGCCAGAAATACTCCATTGCAGAAGGAAACAGTTTTCTCTCCGAGAATGGTAGGTCCTGTATTAGATTCTACTTGAGCAAAATTTGGAGCAAATGCACCACTAACTCTTGCTCCCAAATCCCATTTCAATTAATTTGCGGCAGTTAGAAATTTTGCAGTAGGTCCATCTTACATACATAGAGCCAACGGCAATGCACAGCCTTTTTGCTGTGGTCTCATTTTTGGCTTCTTTTTCGTAATTCGTCAACTTTCAGCTTCAAAAATGCACTGACGAATTCGCCTGTTCGCTAGGAAACAAAAAAGAAGAACTTCAATTCGCTGTCGATTTCATTCAGAAATTCGCTAACGGTAAATGGAAACCGGCCTTTGTAAGTTGTTTATAATTTTGCTAGGTTTGTTAAAAGTGCAGACGGATGGGTCATGTGATTAAATTTCAGCGTATTTTCCCGCTCTTTGTTGCTCACGTTTGTTATGGGCCTAGCTCAGCAGCCAAAGCTACGAGTAGTGCCGGAAAACTGTCTACAATTGCCTTACCTGTCTTTAAGACACTTGTTATGTGGCTCAGTCGGTTTGTAGAAGATTTGAACAAAGTTTCCATCATGGCTGGTGGCTTTTTTATCACTGTTGCATCTTGTCCACTGCCATCTTTGTCACCGCTTCGACCGCTTTGCTACAGTTTCCTGTACCTAATTGAATTGAATTTCCAAGCAACATGTAAATTCCGATTTGTTATGGAGCCCTATGAGTGATCTGGTTTTATAACATTGCAGCAATCAAAATTGCAACAACATAATGTTGCTGACGTAATGGTTACTAACTTAGTAATACTAAGTTCATTAATAGCATCAACACAAAAATATTACTCGATGACTTATTTCTTCATTCTTATATAACATAAAGGAAATTGGTTAGTGCAGCGTTTATAGACTTAAGTAAAGCATTCGATACAATAAGTCACTCAAACTTGTTAGAGAAACTACCTCAATACGGAATTCGTGAAGAAGAGCTTAACTAGTTTACAGATTACCTTTTCAACCGGTCAATAGTTGTGAATTATGACAACTGTTTATCTAGCGCGCATGATGTCCTAACAGGAGTACCCCAAGGCTCAATCTTGGGTCCCCTGTTATTCATAATTTTTCTTAACGATATCACAGATGTAATCAGAAGTACAAAAATCATTAAGTACGCTGACGACACTGTGATTTATGTCGCCGATAAAGATATCAAAGAAATTAAGTCAAAACTTTCCAAAGATATGAATGCTATAGCAGACTGGCTAGATCAAAATGGTCTGATAATCAATTTGAATAAAGGAAAAACCGAATCCCTTCTTTTTGGAACATCGCAGAGGATCGCCAAACAAAGTGAGACACTCAACGTAATGTACCGAGGCTCCAATGTATCAAATACCACTCACTACAAATATCTTGGCATTGAAGTAGACAGCTCATTAAATCTAAATTCGCATTTTGAGAAATGTTATAAACGTGCAGCAGGCAGACTAAAGTTATTGGCAAAACTCAGAGATTATCTTGATCTTTCTTCAGCAATGACTATATATCGCTTGATGATTCTACCTACCTTCACCTACTGCGGAATTTTGCAGC
>REGM01000874.1:4771-16834 GCA_004194415.1 Aurelia aurita | reverse complement strand
TTTTGTATTAAAAATACTAACTTAGGTGTAGAAATCTATGTCATTAAAGTCGGTCATACCATTCCAGAGTTCTAGAAAATTTAAGGTGGAAGCTTATTTTTTTTAAATTCTTGGAAATTGCAATCAAATTCTGTCCCGGTTTTAATTCGAAAGAATGTGAATATGCAATCAATTTACTTTACAGCTACGAGACACATATTATTTGTTTTTGCTCCCTAGAAGATGATCATGCTCACTGTCATTGTTTTGAAACTGGCAAAATGTTATCAAAATTACTATTGGTTGTCCTAAAAAAGTACTTCTGTTTGAAAAATCACCAATATTTGATTACAGGGCCAATCTTTAAATTTCTTTTTTTGACAAGTAGATCAAAGACCAAATAATTTTCCCAGTTATAGCTGAGCTTTTGATTGGTTTAGAACTAGTAAAATTAGCTCTTTTTAGGGCTGCCTGGTTTTGAAGCATACTGCAAAAGAGCACTGATGATTTCCAGATTAATTTCTTTTTATAAATTAAGCTCCTAGTTTGGTCATAAATGTCAGAGAGAAGCGCAAACTATCATTGCAGACTTGAAAAACAATGAAAAATCTAAGCAAGATTTACGATGTTGCTTAAAGAGTATAGCCCAGAATAAGGTTTTTCAGCCAGTCATTTTATACCCTTTAAGTATTGAAAACAAATATTTTATTATCTTTAAATATATTTGGAACCTTATCAAAAGAGATCAGAAAGAAAATTTTATGATACGTTTAATAATCGAGTTTTGGTGATTTTTTAAACGGGAGTACTTTTTATTGGGATACCCGGTAGTTCTCGTTCAAGCTTGTTATAAAGCAACTCACAAGCAAAGCAACCCAGAACCCCAGAACGGTGTGTCCGATTTTAGTTAAATGGATTTCGCAAACGCCAATACAGTAGGACAATTTGGTAAACCAGGTGCTTTGGATTGCTGTTTGCTGGTGTTTGAAGTAAATCAAATATTTGAAGGAGCAACTCTCAATTTTCATTTTATTTAATGAACTGTTTGGGAACAACAGCGGAATTTAATTAATTATCTATCAAATTTGTCCTTATGCAATTTTAGATATAAGAATTGTATTAAATATTGATGGAAATAACCTGATGGTAATTAAAAGCAAATTTCGAAAATGTGCTAAACTCAATCAACGTTTCACTTTCGTTTCATCAGAAATGAAGCGATTGAGCTGTGTGATTTTTGATGAACGTCGAAAGGATTTTGTCTAGTCTCAATTTTAATTGGATGAAGTAAAGGAAAAAGCTTTGACCTCTTTCCCAGTTATCTTTTCCTACCAACGCGCCTAGGAAATGCACGATTTATCTTTGACTGGATTGATGCGAAATGCACTTGTAACATATGTAGATAAACTAGTTATTTTTCCTTTTATCTTGTATACTTTTATGATATATTTGTAATTGTTTACGCGTTAGTGAAGGAGACTTAAAAATCATCTTCCAGACATACTACCAGAACTGGCCGCTCTCCCCAATCCCTTTTTCATATGGTCGAAAAGGTCTATTGGTCTGAAATTAGCTAATGCTATGTTAATAGCCAACTTTAAAGAATATAAATAATAAGAATAATAATTTGACTACTATGAAAACGAAATCGACATTCCTTTTTTTTGGTTTCACGCATGCTATTTGTCTATCTTGGTCTCCTTTTCACAAAGAGACTCAGGAAAGGTCGATTGAATCTACTATATTTTCAAAATTCTCTATAACAGTTATATGGTTATATGGTTATTAAAAAGGAGCTTACGATTTATCGTAATTAGATGCATATAGGACTTTGATTGATTTGAAATTGCACAGTCATGTTTTCAGTTTTTTAACGGAGATAAATTACGTAAAAGGGCTGTTCTCAATTCTCATAATATTTGATGAAATATTCATGAACAAAGGTGCTTTTTCTTATTTGAGAAAACGGTAATTTTGAAATTAATGTTTCTCCTAATTGACAGAAAAGAATTGTACTTAACAAATACAGGATCATTAGTTTAAATGATTCAAAATGCAAAACCAAGCGATTGGAACTAAAACAGTTTCGAACTTCTGTCTGCTTTGTTATACTATAAGCTACATCAGAAACTTCTTTATTCTACTAATAGTATATTATTGAGCTGACGATATTCAAATTGTTGCATATTCATGCTAAACAGTAGTTGAAACGAATGCCTGCTTTGTTATACTATAAGCTACATCAGAAACTTCTTTATTCTACTAATAGTATATTATTGAACTGACGATATTCAAATTGTTGCATATTCATGCTAAACAGTAGTTGAAACGAATGCCTGCTTTGTTATACTATAAGCTACATCAGAAACTTCTTTATTCTACTAAGAGTATATTATTGAACTGACGATATTCAAATTGTTGCATATTCATGTTAAACAGTAGTTGAAACGAATGCCTGCTTTGTTATACTATAAGCTACATCAGAAACTTCTTTATTCTACTAATAGTATATTATTGAACTGACGATATTCAAATTGTTGCATATTCATGCTAAACAGTAGTTGAAACGAATGCCTGCTTTGTTATACTATAAGCTACATCAGAAACTTCTTTATTCTACTAATAGTATATTATTGAACTGACGATATTCAAATTGTTGCATATTCATGCTAAACAGTAGTTGAAACGAATGCCTGCTTTGTTATACTATAAGCTACATCAGAAACTTCTTTATTCTACTAATAGTATATTATTGAACTGACGATATTCAAATTGTTGCATATTCATGCTAAACAGTAGTTGAAACGAATGCCTGCTTTGTTATACTATAAGCTACATCAGAAACTTCTTTATTCTACTAATAGTATATTATTGAACTGACGATATTCAAATTGTTGCATATTCATGCTAAACAGTAGTTGAAACGAATGCCTGCTTTGTTATACTATAAGCTACATCAGAAACTTCTTTATTCTACTAATAGTATATTATTGAACTGACGATATTCAAATTGTTGCATATTCATGCTAAACAGTAGTTGAAACGAATGCCTGCTTTGTTATACTATAAGCTACATCAGAAACTTCTTTATTCTACTAATAGTATATTATTGAACTGACGATATTCAAATTGTTGCATATTCATGCTAAACAGTAGTTGAAACGAATGCCTGCTTTGTTATACTATAAGCTACATCAGAAACTTCTTTATTCTACTAATAGTATATTATTGAACTGACGATATTCAAATTGTTGCATATTCATGCTAAACAGTAGTGGAAACGAATGCCTGCTTCCCACTTAGTAATTGGAGTCGTTTGGATCGTTGTAAAAAATGACAAGGACTCAAACGACCGAGTGGAAGCACGTTTCCCAGCGACCCTAGTGACGCAAACAACTCAAGCGACGATCCAAATGTCTAAGTTCAAACCAGGCTTCTTGACTACAACGACCCAAGCGACCCAGTCGTTGGAGTTATTTTTATTCTTCACCACGACGCAAACAGCCAAGCGGAAACCAGGCAGGCGGAAATAAAATACTAGATAACATACACATTTAAATTGCTACCTTGAAGCTAGGGGAACAATACCTATTCAAACAGGGGGTATTTCTGACTCACCCGGCATTCCATCTACCGTAGATTTAAAGTTTTAACAGTAATGTTTTTCTTTTAGGACCTTATCCGTTAGGAGAAAAGGGACTAGCTATGGCAAAAAGTGAGTCTTTTTTATTATTGAAACACATGATCCCCATTGCGCGATAGAATGTTGTGTGTAAGCAATAGAATCATCACCTTATTTTTTTACATCACCAACAAATATGATAACATTTCTTTTGGGGGGGGCAACTTAGCATTTGGTGGTACGGAGACATGCATTTTTAGGGTACTCTTTTCGAAAATTTGCGGAATTATGGGTATCTTTTTCATTTTATGCATAATTTTTCTCCGGTTTTCAAATTTTCTGCAAAATCGGTTTCTTCCTGAGATATTTTGCAAGATTTCAAGAATCACAGGAATTTGTTCATGATTTGCGGAATTATGACCCAGCTTTTCTTCAAGTTTGTGGAATTATGACCCTGAAATTTGCAATGCTATGGGCTGATCCAAGTCTCCTATAAAATAAACTTGTAATTGCTTTTTCAAGGCGAACAAACGCACAAGATACCAATTGAAGGGATGGCCGTAGAAGGTGACACTTATGCAAAGATCTACAACGATTTATGCGAATTTGTTATGGTTGGAAAAAGAGTTGTTCCTCCTTTGTTTTGTAAGGTTTGTACCATTCGCAGAGTATGCTACTTAAACTATCATTTTAAGATTAGAATTTAAAGCTTTCGCACATACCATGCTTTTTATTCATTTGGAACATACCAGATGACCCCAACATAGTTAAATGAAACTTTTTGAAAAATCATCAAAATTTGTTATATTACCAATCATAAAAGCTTTCTTTCATTCTTTCAGTAAATCAGTTGCTCCAGTCCCATATCATGTAGGAGGACTCGAACTTTGATATTAAAAACATAAGATGTAGCTTCTTGGTTACAAGTACCATATTTTGTACAATACTATTGCTTAAAATGTGGGTTTTCATGTCGTTATTGTGTTGTCTCCCTCCCTAAAGAATAAAATATTGATCATCTAGTGGACTTATTCGGATCTTGATACGAATACACACACAGACACAAACTAAAGATCGTTAACGTAACTAAATGTTGGTGACTTTTCGAAAACTATAAAGGATAACCATAAAAGCCTCTCAGAGGGCTCTTTTCTTAGGGTCCTACGTTATAGAAAAATTTATTTTCCTCATATATCAGGCTTAGATAGCTCAAGAATTCCCCAGCGGAATTGCTTGTTTTAAGATAACGAATCAAAAAGCGATATCAACTTTACAAACAGTTTTGGATCTCCTAAGACTTTGGTCACGCTCTCTTTTGAACGTTAAAAAAACAAACAGTAAAAAGTCTAACATTTCAGAATAGTGCAGATCATCACGTGAAATCTCCAATAGGTGAAACCGATGAAGGCCACTGTTAGTCATTATGAATTTGTTTTTAATTTGCAGGCAACGGAAGTTGAAGCAAGTGACTGTTCTTTGAAGTGGTTGGTGTTCAAATCAGGTTTGTATCTTTTGTTTCATTTGCTATTATAAACTCTACCATTTTTGCAATATTTCAGTGGACAAGTATTGATAATGGACAAGCGTATCCAGTTGAAAAGATCAGTATCTCATTAATCTTACACTGACCGCCATAATCTGTTAATTGCAAGTTTCAAACATCGAGCACACATTTTGTTTCATCCGTTTTTCTTAGAGCGTAAACACTTTTACAAAGCTAAAATTCTGGCACGCAAATAATTTGGACAAAATATTTTGGGAGGTTTTTTTCTTGTGAAACTTTGGCTGTTTTTAAAAAAATGTAGATTGAAAAACATTTGTTTCAGTACCCATGCCTTAATTTGGTATATCCATTACAGTTGCTGTATTTAGGTCTTTTTGGGAGGGCAGCAGAAGTTGTGATGTTTTATTTGTCCCAAAATTTTACCGTCCAAAAATTTGGTTTTAAGTTAGGAGAAGACTGTCTTATATTAATGGAGTACCATTTGTTTTCTTATTTTTAAGCTATACACAGGGATGAATATTCTTCACAAGAATAAATCATTTATCCTAGAAAATTACTCTGCATCATAATTCTTCTTTCTTTAAATGATTTATGTAGAACTTCATTACCCTTTTTAGAACTTCATTACTCTTTGGAATATTGCAGTATTGTGTAGACTATTTACCCCTTGCTATATATCAAGTGCACCTCCGTAATACTATGTAAAGCGAAGTCAGAATTGCAGATTGATCATAATCTTAGTAACACGTTTCCCCTTGTGGTTTTCAGCAATGAATTGTTTTCCCAAGAAATTTGAATCTTCTTATAAGCCTACTTTTATTAATATATTATAATAACTTTCTTCTGAACAGGAAAGCAGCCGATGCTCAGAAAAGTGTACGAGCTTGAAGGTCTGCTTCAAAATCTTGAATCTCATCTGGCTGGCAGAAAACCTGACTTCGCCATGTCGGACGCTATAACATCTAATTTCCTGTCTCAAAGTGCGTTTGACTATGAACGAAATACCAGGTGATTATATCTTCATTTATATTTTATAAAGCAGGACTTCCCGAGTTTAAAACTCGGTCTCACCATAGTTTTTCCAAATTTCCCATTCGCCGAAAATCTTAGTATCGAAATAAAGGTTAAATAGTGTTAGTATCACAATATATTTTGCAAATATTCATAGCCAAATCTTCTTTCAAAAAATGACAAATTTTTCGTAGAAGCCAGAAAAAATGTGCGTACTTTTAAAATATATCATATGTTATGCCTGGTCTGATTTGATAGCTTTGATAAAAATAGCAATGCATCTAGAACTAGCAATTATAATAAAATATGACTGATGTGGTAATTCGGTAATTGTTTCAAGGATCAAATGTAAAAATTCCAAACGCTGCTAACAAACATTGTTATTATAACATTGAACATTAGATATTCTTGCGTTGAATTTTTTCAAGGAACTACATTGAATTAGAAACAATATTGCAGCGTTGACCAGGGTTATATTCTTTAATGTCTATTATACACAGTCAATGTGAAAGAAAGTCTTGACTTGGCCTGAATCCGCCCATGGTTGCATGTAATATATATTTCAAAAATGGCTTGACAAATAGCTGATAAACATGTTTATTTTAGTGAATAAAAGTAACTTTTCTTCTCAGTTTTTTATTTTTATCGTATTCGTTATAGATGCACATTTCACGAGAAAGAGGACGTAAAATATTGCAGTCAGGCCATGGTCAAGAAATGGGGGTATGTTATTTTTATTTTCTGGCAGAGGTGGTATTTTAATTGTGTTTATTGAGGAACAGAGTCAAGCCGATATTCCACTTAAGGAAATTTCTGTGAAATACTCAAACTGGGTATGAAACTCTAAGTTGAAGTCTCTTCTATTATTCACGAGTCTGAAAAACGGGAAAATTGGATTCATTGCTCCTTCAACAGTAGCTAATTTTTTGGGGCACCTTTTATCCTTAGTAGTGGCAGAAACTAAATTATAAATCATTCACCCAAAATTCACCCAAACACTGAGATGCAAAATAATAAACTTTCAGTACTAAAAAGCAGAAATTTTAATGCAAATTTAAGAAACTTTTAGTACTATGGGCTGATCCAAGTTTCTTATAAAAAAACGTGTACTCGAGTTTCTTAACTTTTGGTGATCTAACAGTTGAGTGTCTTTATAGAGAGTTTCTTACAGAATATTTGTAAATCTCGATTATAAATTTCGGCAAACATTTCATGATTTACCCGATTGTAGAACATAGGAAAATATGCACATACATAATTGGTGGACAAAAACGTCATCATATTCAGGGATATAAGGTATCGCTAATAGATAGCCTGCAGTCAGCTGCCGTGGTGCATTGGAAACAGCACTGGTTATTATATTCAGATTGTGCAAACGTTAATTAAAGGCGTCCTCCTCCATTCAGGCTTACTTAAGCGTCATTTGAATAGAATATGATTGAAGTTAGCAAGCGCGAATCACAACAATCGTACCAGTAGCATTTTAAGGAGGTAACCGAAATCAAACAATGTCTGCTGTTGTGCACACCCATTTTTTTTAAATTAGGTCCGGGGCTGGTAGGAAGTTTCTTAAATTTTAGGACTTTTTTACGACCAAAAATTTTCTTATCATTTCCTTAAATCGTTAATTTCTAAATGTAGAATGAATCGTGATCGATTTTACGAGAAATATTTCGCATTTCGCTTAAACTTTCTCAAATGGAATAGCGGTTTAATGCAATCGTATCTTCGATTCTTTATTTGTCTTGATGTCTTACCTTGCGATCTCATAAGTGGAAGTTGTTAACTTCTACCCTTGTTTCTATTCGTAGTGCTTTAAAAGCATTTTTAACTTTGATTTATTTGCATCATTGCTTTTAAAATCATTTTAACTTTAATCACTTGAATCATTATATATGAGATGATGAACATTCCCACAATAATTGACTGGTGCATGAGTAATTACGATTTATTGCAGATTTTCACTAAACATCAGTTTCGACTTAAATTTGATGTCAATTCCGCCACTATGTCAGTTAAAATATCTAAAAGTAGTCCATTTCGAGCTCTTCAAAAATTTCTTTCATTAGGTACTTCCTCTCCGACTATTTATGCCCAAAAGCAGGAGTTGCGTTTACACCAAACCACCTTCCCAGCGTTAGAGATGACGCAGAAGAGGAACCAGTAATGCTTAACAAACAACACTGGAATCAACCGCAGCAAAGAATTTTGCAAAAACCTCAGCAACAACAACAACAACAACGGCAGCAACAACAAAATCCATGGAACCCTCACCAACAAGAATCAAACCAGCAACAAGCCTGGTTGCAGCAGCAACAACAACAACAACGACAACAGTGGGATCAGCAACAACCAAGACAACAACAACAACAACCAAATTGGAATCGACAGTCAAGGCCACCAATGAATAATCAGCAACAACAACAACAACGACAACAGTGGAATAATCAACAACCAAGACAGCAACAACAAGAACAACAACCAAATTGGAATCAACAACCAAGGCAACCAATGAATAATCGGCAACAGCCACAACAACCACAGCAAAAGCCACTACAACAGCAACCCGAACAACAGATTCTGCAACAGAATCAAGAATTTTTAAAACGTTACACTATGCCAGGTATGAAATATCTTACTAGTCTAAAGGCATTTCACTGAACAATGTTGAGTCATGTCCAGTCTTGTTCGGCGTTGTTGAGTATGAGTAGGGGGTAGCCAAACGAATGAACTTTTCACTGAACATTTCACTGAACAATGTTGAGTCATATCCAGTCTTGTTCGGTGTTGTTAATTAGGAGTAGGGGGTGGCCTAACGACTGAACTTTTCACTGAACATTTCACTAAACAATGTTGAGTCATGTCCAGTCTTGTTCGGCGTTGTTGATTATGAGTAGGGGGTGGCCAAACGACTGAACTTTTCACTGAACATTTGGCTCAACACTCGGAGGGCTTGGTAGTAGTAAAGCTGTTTTGTTTCCTTTGTAAATCTCTTTGCCTTCCAGAAGGACTTTGTCAATTTCAGCAAGGGTCATATATTGTCTTCATTGACACCAGGGCTAGGCCCTTCTTCTTCCCCATTGCAGATTGATGTAACATAATCTGATTCAAAGTCCTGTTCTCTTTCTTCGTTAAAGTATGATTCTGTTTTTGACGGAATCCATTTTTGACAGTAAAATTATATTTTGGCCTCAGCACAGTAGATAATAATTCAGTCAAATGACCGATGTTAAGTCTCAACTACAAAGATGAACGTTTTGGCGAGAAAGAGTACCTTGTTGCTCGTGCGTGCACGAAAATCGACTGAGCATCGCTCAACAGCAGCTCAGAAAAATAGAAATTCACTGTTCACTGAACATTTTTGACCAAAATCAAACTTAACTAAACAACTCTCAACATCGCTGAACAACGTGGCCAAAATGAAGACGATACAACCCTAATAAACCAATTCCCAATCGCTATACTAAGCGTTGAATATTATGTTTGAATCAACCATGATTTGAAAAATATGATAATTGAACAATTTGCAGACTTTGCTTCCTACCCGTGGTCTTCGTTCAAATATCGACAGTTTTGTTCTAACATCGGTTAAGGTTACGGTAAACATTTGTAGCACAAGATTAGGTTTTCTCTCCCCAAAAGCCAAAGTGTTCGCGGAATCTAGTTAAACTATTCGCCAAAATGTTCGCGGAATGTAGCGATTCTAGCCATATCAAAATTATTTAAAAGAATGTAAAAAGATATTGTCCAGGCAACTTTATTGCTTAAGAGAGCATACCTCCTTCAAAAGCTATTTTGTACCCTTGCGTTTAACATAACAAAATCTAACTTATATCAGCAGGAAGCGCACATCCTAAGCGCACATCCTTGAAAATACACGCACTCAAATTTGCAATTAGCTTCTCTGCCCTCCCACAGTTGTATTAGGCTATAAAAGGCAGACCAGAGGACATACCGAGATTCTGAGAAACTTTTTGCTTGCCTGAAGCCTGCTCTGGTAGTGTGCAAAATGTGGAGCCATTCCATTGGTTCCTTGGGTACAAAATAGCTTTTTCGTACTTGTACCTAGTGGATTTGTAAGTCCTGAAAAAAGGGAATTTTACTGATGCCACTTCAAATGTAAACATCAAGGTCAAATAAGCCACAATGTAATCCGGGTCAACCAATTAGATAATGTGGTTTCCTCTTTGTTTTCAAGCACACGACCGGCCTAATAGGTCAAACAGCTAGTATTAGAATTTAAACCACACACAAAAACTTTGTGTGACAAGTTGTAGCATCCTTCCTTTCATCAAGAATTCTGCTTTTTCAATATTTCTGTTACTTCCAAAGATGGTATCTTTGTGTTTCTTGAAATTTGAGCTTTTGAGATTTGAAGAAATCCGAAAATTGGCTTTTTCGGCCTACAAACGTTTACCGTAACCTTAATCGAACATTTTATGAATCATTAGGCCATATCATGGACATTTAAACAATTGATTTAGACATTTTTTTCTTTACTCCAAGATTGAGTAGTACTTCTACTTAACGATGTAAATACTTTTATTATAAAGGTTTTATTCTATATAAGTATTTCTATTGATATTAGTATTGTTATAATGAATGTTGCTTCACAGGTGATTCTAACCACTACACTACTGAGGAGAAAACACATCATCTGATTGGCAGAGGTCGTGGATTAGCGTCGTTATTAACACAACAAAGGCGTCCAGGCGAGAAACGAGATCAACAGCAGGAGCCACTTGGTAGAGGGCGAGGTAGTGCAATGGGAAGGAACGTAGCTGAACCGTCAGCGTTGAATAATGGGATGTCTGCTTTACGTTCGGCGTTAGACGAATCTGTCAATAATAGCGAGGAAGGTTTGTGATAGTTTGGTTTTGCATTGATCGAACATTTTGCAGTTTCAGTTAGTTTTCCAACAACAAAAACTTCTATTTTGTAACAGGTTAATAATGAAAATTGGAACGAGGACCATTGCCAGGGTCGAAGACCCTCCCTCACAAACAATTTTGAAAAAACCGTTTATAGGTCAGGCTCCCTTGACGGCGCCCTATTGAGAGCATCGGAAATAAACATGGAGAAGAACCATTTTAAACAAAAATGACCGAAGACAAGAGTGTCGACTGCTTTAGCTTCTAATTATTTCAAATTCTTTTTTCGTTTTTAATTCTATTTTTCATTTCTGATAAAATGGATACAAGCGCTAACAAAAATGGATGGAATGAAAAACACCAAAATTCCGGCATCATACGTGTCTTTCAAAGGTTGCTGTTTTATCTGCTTTGTCAAATTACTTTGAACAACGAGAAAGTTTTGTTTCCATCGGTGATAGGGTACTTAAAAACCTTATTTTGAACCATATACTCTTTGAACTATTCCGTATACATCATTTGGCCCATTTGGCATATTTTCATCAGTTTGATTTTACAACCAAGAATGAAACTTGGTTTAGACAAAGTCATTGATTTGATGATTTAAGCATCTGATCGGAATTTTGCAAATTAAGACCTGACCACAATGGATAAACTGTAGCTGAAAAAAAATTATGAATGGTATTCTGATAGAAAGTTGATGTATTTTCAAAAGTGGGTTTTTTGGGGACGCCTGGTATATTTAACTGTCGATGGTGTCATAAGTTTTTATCATCACGTGATCGTTTTCAATTACAGAACCATCAGCACGACCGAAGCCGCCGCCTGGTTTCGACATCAATAGATATGCACAAGTGGCAGCTGCACCACCAGCCTCATTTGCCCCACAACCGCCAAGAGAATGGACATTCAGCTAAAATTAGGTAACTTCTATTCTCTTGTCCCTCCATCTTAAAGTTTTCTGTTAGTATTGGGATTAAAGATCTATCATAAATAGCCAAGGGATGCGATTGCCGGAAATACTTAGTGAAGCAATTGCTTGATTTTCATATTTAAGAGAGCCTGCCTGTTTTGAA
>REGM01000871.1:0-16932 GCA_004194415.1 Aurelia aurita | reverse complement strand
AATGAACCGGCTGGAACGCAAAGATGGATGCATATGAAGATGTTATTCGTCCGCTGCCAAATAACCATGAACCATGGCTGACAAATGCTGAGCAAAAGTTGACAAAGGCTATAGAAATGCTGCATGACCTCTATTTTGAAATCCTTCAAGGTAAGCATGAAAGCAAACAACATTCTGACTGACTGACCTGAGCAATCCAATTTTATTTTTTCTCAACTCAACCACATCAACAAACAAAACAAATTAGAGGCGAGCACAGCGCAACCAACAATTGAGTGATGATTTTGGTCACATCTATACACTATATGTACACCATATAGCTTAGTTACGCCTTGGGCTTCCTTCTTTCGAAGTTTATTTTGCTTTGCAGAGACTGGAAAGTTTTAGAAAGTTTTGTTGATGTTTGATTATAAATTAAAGGGCTTGCTTTGCTTTGCAGGCAAGTCTGGGCAAGCCATTTTACTGTCCTTGCATGTGTCCTGGGTCAGATGGAAGGTTTGAACTCAACTGTGGGCTGACTATGAAATCCGTCGCAAGATAACTGCATCTGTTTAAGTCTGGTATGACCCTGTACCAACCACTTTCAGCACTCTTCCCCATACTGGGCAATTTTGCCTGATCTGGCAACGATTCCTGGTGAGGAGGCAATCTGTTGCTTAATTAGAGTACAGTTTCTCAGTTGAGAAACACATATATTACTGCATTAACAGTCAGAAGGATATAGGGGAACCAAGGGAAAAACAAATCGGAGAAGTGATACAATTTTGCGAATTGGATTTTTCAAATTTTAAGACTTCTCTCCCAAAGTACTCAATAATTCTTGAAAAAATCATCTAAAATCCGATATAACTTGATATCTATGTTACAAGTGTATACCTTGTATAGAATCAACCTGTCAAGTCTTATCAATAAAACCCTGCCACGCTACGCGTAACACACATAAAATATTGGCCTACTGTTTGCTGGCACTGTACGCTGCTTGTAATTTTATTTCAGAGGAATGGGTGCCACTATGGAATAAGTTGAATTTTGTGCACTGGACATGTGCACCGATAAACAATGGAAACCGTCAAAACTTACTGCTCTGTGTGCCAGACATGTCCAGCACACAGGCCTTTCTTTCCATACAGGTTCGGCTGTGATGAAGCTTTGGGCTCAAAAGAGAACAATAAATGTGGGTGCAGGTGAGCTCCCAAGAAAGAGAGTAACTGCATTTATGATTTATTGTTTTCCCCATTGTTCATCAATTTCTTTTAAAATTCAGGTGCATCATTGGGATTCTCACTCAGAAATTTTGGGTGTGCTTGTGTCATACTTCCCAGACTGGGCCCTTCAAAATTCAATAAAAATTGCCAAATCTATACCTATCGACATGTCTGGTGCATTCACTCTTCTTTTTTTACTGGGAAATGCCTTCTTAGCCAAAGCTAAATATCAAGTTTCAGTAAGTATGCAACCCCTACTGATAAAATATAACTGTTTCAGTTAAAATCCCAAATATGACAGATAATGATATCAAGTTGTTAATTTGTTGCAACATCTTTTCTAACCAATTTTATTGTATAAATTGTTCTTCTGTAAAATATGTTTGCTTCAATAGTTTTTGAAGAGCACTTTGCTTTGGAGTATTAAGATGAACATTATGCAGGGGTATACTATTGAACTGATAAAAATCTGCATCAAAATTTGTGACAGAGTTTAGTATTGTATGCCACATTGAATTAAACCTGTTAACTTGATCATTTATTTTAGAGGGCGCAAAGAACAAAGTATTGGAAGATGAAGCTAAAACATGCCAATGTGGACAAGAGAAGCAAGTTCTGGAAAGTAGATGCAAAGAACTTGAGCTTGAAAAGAAAAGGTAAGAAACGAGTTTGTTTCAATCTCACAAAAGTAATGACAAAACTAGATCAGTCCAATGCTATATCACATCTAAATGTTACAGACATATAGTACAGGTCTTGTGCACATTAACATGACAAGAATTCTTCACATTATATTAAGAATTCTTGAGCCATATGAAAGATTTATATAAATTTTTTAAACAAGAATTCTTAAGAAACTAAAAATATTCTTAAGAAGTCTTGAGAATTCTTAGCCTGGAAAACCATGTTATTGTGCGCAAGGCCCTGCATGATATGTTAAGGACATATGATGTGCTAAGGTCATGATGATATGATGTTTATGAATGAACTGTAAACCTTTTCACAAGATTTACTCTTACTGGACTAGAGGAAAAAGGGCAGGCAAGGCTTTTGAGATGTCTACACGATAGATAATGCTAAATTTTTGAGGCTGGTCATTTTGTCTTTCATCTTTATCATTGC
Source organism: Aurelia aurita (assembly GCA_004194415.1). Lineage (NCBI taxonomy): Eukaryota > Metazoa > Cnidaria > Scyphozoa > Semaeostomeae > Ulmaridae > Aurelia > Aurelia aurita. Next base: position 14,605 of record REGM01000871.1, on the reverse strand, counting down.
TTCATCTCAGCCTGGCATGAATACATGGAGCAATGCGGACACCTTTATTTTGAATTAATTTTTTATCCGTAGCTACTACCTTAATCTCTTCAGAGGAGCGCTGCGAGCGTAGCGAGCTACCTCTCCGGAGCTCACAGATAAGGTAGTAGCCGCGGATAAAAAATTAATTCAAAATAAAGGTGTCCGCATTGCTCCACGATGAATATAGCAAAAAATGTCAACTTTAAGATAATTTGTAGGCAGGAATACCACATGATGTTGTTGTTGTCAACTTCTTTTATTTCGAATAACTTAATCTAGCTTCTAATTACAAGTAAAAAGAAACTAATCAAATTTGAAAATAAATTAAACTAAATAAATATATAAATGACGAAAAACAACTGCAACTATGTTTAAATTTAATGATATGATAGTATGTAGTCTTCATGTTTAAACTTTCATTGTTTGTACTTTTCAGGAAAAACATTTGTTTCGGACATGGCTTTTGTTATATCATTTGAAAATGATGATATGAGCGTAAAGCTAAGATTTGAACAAAGCTTCAAAGTCTGCAGGGAAAGTTTGGTTAAACCCTGAATGTTTTCCAAGCTTTCCACGAAAAACAATGTGGTTAAGCTAAGCCATTATTTCAAGTCTACAATTAAAAAAGCTTTAGATCTTAAGCTTTTTAGCTAGATGTTTTAATTCTCATATTTAATGTTTTGTTAAACATCTTCATTTCAGATGCACTACAGATTTCGATGCAAAAGTGCAGGTGTGGAAAGAAAAGTTTCAAAAATTAAAGAAACATTACAAAGTATTAAGAAGAGCAGTTTCACCTCAAAAAAGAAAGAGGTGCCACAAGAGAAATAAAGTCAATGAAGATGGAAGTGCAAGTAAAAGCAGCGATGTGGTATGTGATGAAAGTAAGACCAAAACGAGTCATGGTAATGTTGACGAAGGGAAGGAAAATGCAATAGTAGATAATGCAACTAGAGTAACAGGACAGGAGAAGTCGTATGAAGTGTGCTATGTAGCGGATACCGAAGATGTTGATATGACTAGATTCACGGAAGACAGTAAACTTCATCATGTTTCCAAAGCAGCATACACTAAGACGACCAATGTCGACTTGATTGATGTTATTGATACAAAAGATACCCACAAAAGGATAGAACCATCGCTAGGAAATAATGTTAGTAAGGAAATTGAACTGACAAAGAGTAGGTCAATTTCAGGGAACGAAGCATCCTTGAGGCTGAAAGAGACCGAAGATTTGTGCACTGTGAATGAAATTACTAAAATGTACGCTGAAGAACCAACTGAGCCTAGTTGGAGAAATAGTAGTGTCGTACTGAAAGGCAAGCACAATTCAAGAGTTGTATATCATGACAAGAACTCAAAAGGTGACACAAAGACTATTGATCATTTCTTCAGGCCCAAGCCAGTGAAGCTGCCAAGGAAGATTACTTCCAGAAGATCAAAAAGGCAGAAATCTGAGGCGGAACTTGATTCTCCAGAGAAAAAGAGATCGAAAGAAATTAAGCTTCATTCTTCGAAGCATCAAGGCATTGTTGATGTAGACAAGTCAGATTACACAGAAAAACAAAGGATTAAGATAGTAAATCAGTCAAATGATGTTGACAATGTGTCTGTTGACGGGCAATCGGGAGATCTACAAGCATTACGGAACTGCATTGTGAAGGTCGACCAATTAGATGCCATTAACAAACAAAAGGATTTTGGAGTTTACCAATCAGAAAGAACTGAAAGATTGTCGAATGTCGTGTCAGAAAGAAAGGATGTCGGTAGGACTTCACTCAAACATCCAGAGCCCCATCGAAAGGTTGCTTACATTACAAATGATACAACTGAAACGATTTCGTTGGTCGAAGAAAACGAAACAAACCGCCTTTCCAAAACACCAGTCGAATCCATGACTCGTAGACATCAGTTTCAAAGCCTTGTTTCATCAAAACCCAGACCCGTTGCTCTTGATAGCGAGGTAACTTGTTGGGATGTAGAAGAGCATGTTGGTCTGCCATCACTTGCAAGTACTCCTGTTATCCCATTTGACAATGATCTCAAGAACCACAGGTGAGTAATTGCTTTACTTTCTGCAGACCATTATTATTTGCCGCAATGCAGTCAGCCTTGCTTGCATTGGGTCGCTATGGACTACCGGGGCTGTACAGGGTGTCCCAAAAACGCAACCCAAAGTTAATTCGACATTTATCAGAAAATAATGATATTTGAATTATTTGGATGCATACCATCTGAAAGCACAATCTATCTTCTTTCCAAGGATATCCAGCTTGGGTACATTAATTGAATTATTTTCTGTTTAATTGACGTTTTAGTAAGTACGGGCTTATTTTAGATGCAGCAAGTGGTATAACATTTACATAAGCGAAAACTCATCTTTGTGAGAGCTTATTTTATCAGTTTTGATGACTGTATCCAATGGGAGTAAATTTGTATGTTTCTTACCAAAGGGCTTCAGCTCAATTTCTTCTAGGACTGACATGTTGTCACAAAATGTGTTTTGTAACTTTTTACGGTAAAAAAGGACTTGGTTTTACTCTTACGGCATGCTGCATCTAAAATAATAATAATAATAATAATATCAATTTATTTTAAGTTGGTTAAGTTCTAGTTCTACATTAACTAATGGGAACTAATTTACACCAACTATTTACAATTTTTACAAGAAAAGAAACCTATGATACAATATAATATAAAATGCTAATAATCATTATCTACAAATCTTGCAATTGCATTTGTCTCCACTCCAATTTTTGATGTTGGTCTTAAATATAGCAGCTGATGAAGCACTCTTTATTAAATCAGGTATGCTGTTCCATAAGAGGCTTCCTCGAAACTTGATAGAATCAATGCCAAACATGATACTTTTTGTTGCAGGAATTTGCAATAAATCTTTTGTCCTTAGGTCATATTTGGTTTCCTTTCTGATAAAACACTCCTGCATGAAGGACGGATTAGTACAGTTAAGTGTTTTATAAAAGAGGCCATACTTATTAAAAGATCAATTAAATGATAAATAATTCCATTATATTTCCAACTGCATATCATTGGAAAGAAAATTGATTGTATTTTCGATACGATACCTTACATCTATTAAAATCTTATTATTTTTCAAAAAAATTTCAATTATCGTTCGGTTGCATTTATTCGGGACACCCTGCATAATCATTCTAATCTATGCGAAACTAATTTCTGCAAAAGTAGCATCTTATACGAGTTATATGGGAAGATAAGAACATTTCTTATTATGTGCCGAGGCAGCTGAAACAGTGTTACTACTGCAAGCAGTTTCCAAGTGCTTGTGTAGAAGCAATAGATTTTTGCTTGACAATAGCAACTTTTTCCTTTGCCAGTAAAAGAAGCTCTCGCAACCCAAAATTAGCTCGGAATTTTCACATTATATCAAAATTGAAAGAGGAGCAAAGTCTCAAAGAAAGCAATCTTTGTTTGTTCAAGGCATATGAGCCAGTGTTGCAGTGAGTCCTTGCTGCCAGAAAACCAATTAAAATTATACAATATAAGCAGTGCTTTTGGTTACTGTCTTTGTTTAATGGATCGGTTATTCTTACCACTGTGATGGCAGTCATTTCAAGCAACGAGAGCAGGTTTGGTTAATCTCTCTGGCCGGTTTCAAAGCGATCAGCGTTTGCAAACAAAGAAGTTTCAACGACTAAATGGTCAGCTCGCAAATGTAAACCGAGGAATCCGTAAAAAAAGCCTGAGCCGAGATGGCTAACTAACTCATTATGCAGACGAAAAGGGGCTTTTAAGAAAAAGCATGAATTTATATCGAAAGGAGAAGGATAGAAGGATAGATCCAAACATCTGCCGCCTCGATTCTATTTTTCTGCTTCAAAAGCTGAACAACTCATTGCAATTCTTGTATTGTTATTAAAACTTTTAATGTTCAGATTCGGAATGACCTTTCGTTCCTTGTTTCCCTGCGTTCTTTGACTTGATGATATCTCTCCGGTCAATAGGGTTAGGGTTGACCGGATTGAACTATTAACTTAACCCTCTTGACCGGAGAGATATTATCAAGTCAAAGAACGCAGGGAAACAAGGGACGAAAGGTCATAAGTCTATACCTTCAGTATAAATTCACATCTTCTCTTAAACCTCCTTTTCGCTTGTACAATGAGCCATCTCGGTTTCAGGCTGTCCCTTGCGGCTTTCTTTGTTTACATTTGCGAGTTGACCAGCCAGCCATTGAAATCCCTTTGTTTGAAACGCTAGTGTCAATCAAAAGCAAGGGATGCTATCGTTACAAAATCTGCTCTTGTTAGTTCAAGCGGCCAGAAGGAGATAAATTCGATAATAATCGTAAGTCCAATTGGTGCAAAGTAAGGTATGTTTTGCTGTCGGAAAAAGTAACAAACTGTAGGATTATCTGCGTTTGATCACAAGCAAATGAAGTACGATACTTCACTGTGAATTGCCATATTACTCTTATGATACTACTATACTTCTATATATACTACTATATATTATACTATACTTCTATATCAATCACGGTACTATGAAGTTACGATGCGATAAAAGTGAGTTACGATACTATACAAAGACATGAAGATATATAGTTATAAGTGACTGATCGCAACGAATGAATTACGGCAATAGACGATTACGGAAAAAATGGCGTCGGGGGACATTTGACCGAGATGCATTGCGTTCTATGATGGAATCAACAGTGATTGTATAGAGATTCGATCATCAAACGCGATGCATCTTGGTCAAATGCCCCCCGACGCCATCTTTTCCGTAATCGTCTGTTAATTATTCTTCAGTTTAGATGCGAAGCTACGCAAATTCATGACAAAAAAGAACCTACATCGATCAGAAATAGGAATAAAAGACGTTCTAGACGTGCATCACAAACGAAAATTTCAATATTTTTTTGTTTATGTAATTTGTGTATGCATCGATTTTGATTAGTTTACTTGTACATATGTATATAGTAGAGTAGATTATTTATTTCATCGATGTAAATTAAAGATACAACAACAGCAACAAATAGATACAACATTAAGGTAGCCTTACCGTTTTGCTAACAATAACTACTTTAAAGTAGTGAAAGGGAGACTAAGACAGAACAATTAAGATACATGGTTGACAGCAAAACGGAGGACAGTAAAATGGGGCACTCAGTTCTAGGGATAAATGTAATTTTAAGGGATCTTATGTGCCTTCTTTTTTCAGCAATGGAAAGGATTTTGACGACACAATGTGGTCAGCACCACACAGTCCATCAGTGGTCCGGTCAATGTTTTCAACACCCGCCAGACCAAAGGATGGCAAGATATCAGCAGCCATCAAGAGGGTATGCATATGAATTTTCTCATCACTTTTTAATCGGTGCTTGTTGTGTGAAAATGATAGCCTTTGGTATTAGTATTGTTCCACTTATTGCGACCACCTTATGATTCAGGTTCAATATTTTTCAACTCAAAACACCGTTAGCTAAAACATACAACCTATCTAATAATTCTTTAAACCGAATAACGAAATAATGACCGAGTAAGATAGTAACACGAGCAGAGTCCAGAAAAGTTGTAAATCTTCCTCGAGCAAGAGAGTTCATATATTTTTCATATTCGAATGAATAAAAAGGCCCCACCAGTAAAAGTAGGTGGAAATCTTCCTCGTTAACTCATTGTTCTCAAAACCCTCCCCTGGCAATGATCTTGAGACCAACATGTTTTCTTTACTTTGAACATGGGAATTTAATTTAAGCCAAGTTCCTAATATACTGTTCATCGTGGGGGTCGTGCTTGCTTTTTTCCGGCTTATAAGGAGGTCATTTAGAAGAAGTTGAGTTTCGTTATCGATTGATACAGTGAGCTGCAATGTTTCGTATTTTCCAACAATATGTTTCAAATAACAGTCTAACTATGGTGAAATCCCATTCCATGTTTTGATTTTTATCTTGGGACTGCAAAATCGTGTCCATTTCTTGCTTGGTAGGGTGATAATGAAAAACGGTTAAACTATGACCCAGGGGAGGACGGGAGGTACTCAATAGTTGATTGTTGGAGATACCATATGGCTGTTGGGGGTACCCAATGCTCCGTTGGTTGCTAATTGAAAATATGGCCAATTTTTTATTCCAAACATACTCTTGTTATTGATTTACCTGCTTTCATAGTCTTGTTGTAGGTCTCGTTGATGTTGTTATTCACGGACGCTAAATGTTGATTTAATGTGAAATTCTACACCCCTACTAATGACACAGACCTCCCCTTATCAAAACTTAGCAAGTACTCCCAACCTTCCACTGGGAACTATGATTTACCGTTTGAATCTAAAGCCTGCGTCAATATTACATGTCATACGTAATGATTTCCTTGTACCTAATGAAAAAATTCATTGAATATCTAAGGTTAGCGGTTACAATTCTTTCCTAGTCCTTTTCTTTTTAAATAGATACGTATGCGCACCATTGCAGTCAGGGCTTGTGATATTATGCAGGTCATCATGTGAAAGTGTCACTATTTCAAGATCATTGCAAACACAGGCTCAAAATTTTTAAGCCTGGTTTCCATATAGCCGTAAGGTGCCGCAGCCATTTGCTGGAACCATTGCCGCCGGCATGCCGCAACCATTTTGATTTATATGGAAACCATTTCTCCCGGTACCGCCGGCAACCGCAACCATGATGGTTGCGGTACCGTAACGACTTGGAAAAGTTGAATCATTTCAACTTTTCCCGATCCTTACGGCATCGTTACGGTATCTTAGGCACGATGGCTGCGGCACTTAGTTCAGACGTCTCCATATGAATAGTTCGACTGCGGTACTGGGGCATGGAAGATGGCGGAAGACTGCCGCCGGCAACCNATACAACATTTACACTAGACTGACGACGTGATTCCTTGCATTCGTTCAATGTTTTTAATCTGATGTTTTTATTTTTTCTCATACAGTTTAATACCTTTCAGTTTAAAGCCATAAACATCATTCAGTTCAATGTGGAAAACTGAGACTCATGTAGTCAGTCTACATTTACACCACTTTTAAAAATATTTGTAGCCTATAAGCCAAGTATGCGATAGTCTCCATCTCCAGGTTATAGACGTGTGGAAAATGACTCTGATTCAGTTTTCTTGCTTGGATTCTCAGTGTCGTCGATTGAGCGTGTCCCGGAACTGTCCGTGCTTCTTTGTTTCATCTCTTTAGCACCTTTATTCTTATTCATCTTACCTCTACCAGATCTCTTTTTGCAACAAATGAAAATTGATTTGAATCCTTGTCTGAATTTCTTGCTGAAGAAGCAATACACAAATGGATTCCAAGCAGAATTTGCGAACGCCATGACCTGAATAAACAGCCAAAACTTCCTGCAAAGTAGAGGAATGAGGAATCATTACAGTTTGTTAACTCATCTTATCGACCAAACTAGAAACTATGTTCATAAACGATAGCATTCATTAGTTCTGCATGATTCACTTTGGACAATTTGCAGTGGACAATGTCTCCCGGGGGAGTAACTTCAATAGGGAGATTACGGGGGTGTGCCATTTTGACATGTGAAATGACACCCTAAAATTTACAAAATTTCCAAAAACCATACCCCAAAATTTACAGGCCATGCAAAATGCATACCCTAAAATTCAATATAATAGGTCAAAAAAATCAAAAACTTTACCCTAAAGAATCATTTTTGAAAATGATACCCCAAAATTTATGATCATTCCAAAAATGATACCCCAAATTAGTGGCTATTTATGATGTTACCAAAATGAGACCCTACAATTTATTTTCTGCCTGAAAAAAGGTACCCCAAAAAATGGCACATCCCGTAATATACGGAAGTGACCCCCCTGGCAATGTCTTCATCGTCCCCTTTTAGTAGGTTTTAGACCACAAAAGATCTTTGACTATAAAGAACTTCCAGAAGTTTCTTTTATCTATGACTGAATAGAAACAAGCATGCCGTGGCATCACTGTCTCATTGTGCCTGCTGTCAGAGCATTTACACAGCTGTGGACGTTCTTTCAGTTCGAGCTATTTAGTAATAGCTTCTCCAAATTTACTCTAAATTGTTTCACGTTACGAAGTGATTGATTTAAGAGGGGCAATTGATTTCATATGTGATTTTATGCAAAACCCAACAACCTTTGCGAGTGCACCTTTTTTAACTTACTCTAATTATCTTCAGTTCATGATCTGATAGCTCATTGAGCATCATGCAGATGTTTCTTTAATATTTCTAGTGATTCAATCCAGGATCAGGACGAATCGAGTTGCTAGCGAAAGACTGCAATCCTTAAACTTCCTTTTCCTTTTCTTCTATTAGACACGAGTTGTCTTGGCGTGTAATAAAAGCACTACGTTTTTCAGTAAAATAAGATCATAACTGTACTTCACTCACGGGTAAGTCAATGCTCGAAACTTCCAATGCTTAGAGTCCAATGGACATTAAGTTTTGGCCTGTTCCCCCTTTTACTCGCCCCTTATAGTTGTCGGAAAGCCTCACGCATACTGTGGGATACATAGATGTAACATCAGATTAATGACCTACCCGACGATCCCTGGATCCCCAAGGTTTAACTGTTTTATCAAGTACAGCACGGTGTACGGAAACCAAGAGACAAAGAACAAGGTCGTTGCCAAAATCATCATTTTGATGCTTCTCTTCTTCTTCCCTGAACGATCATTTGCGATTGAGCTAGCCGCTCCTCCTGTTCCCCACAGCTTACTGCAAATCATTGAATAACAAACAATCATTATTATAAAGGGCATGTAGAACCCAACCACAACAATGATGAACTTATAAGCAGTGTAATGATCTCGGCTAGGCCAAGCTGAATGACAGTCGCAACTATTCTTCCATGCGTCAGCACTTTTTCTGCAGAATATAGGGAAAGGGAGGAAGAAAACAGCTGCTGCAAGCCACAGGATTGCTATGATGTACTTTGGATGTAGCGTCTTGCTGTTACCAACATTAGGACGGCAAATGCAGTTGTAGCGATCAAGGCTTATATAAGCGAGAGTTGATATTGATGTCAGCATGAATATATCAATGACGTAAATGCTAGACTTGCAGCCAGCAACACCTATAAAAGCGAAAACGAGTTATAATAATAATAATATCATAAAAAGTTGTTGATTTTATAATGCGCTCCTATATTATACAATATTCTGCAGCGCATACATTTTATAGTTACGAGTTACAAAGGTTACATTAAAAGTTACAATAGCTGTTAAGATTACAATAAAATCCTAAAGATTACAGTATTTTTACCATAGAACTAGGCAATTAAAAATTAAATGCTTGTTTAAAAAATTGGTTTTTACTGCCTTCTTGAGAATAGTAATATCCTTAGATCGTCTGATATGGACAGGCAATGAGTGCCAGATATAAGGTGCAGGGTATTCAAATGCTCTCTTGCCAAAAGTTATAACTATTGAGTTACCGTAAAGCTCTACTCCGGAGGGGGGCTTAAAAGAAAGGAGGCTTATTAGATAGGGGGCTTATTCATAAAGTCAAACGACAAGGCTCTGCCCCATAAATGATAGCTTTTTGTGTTTTACCTCATATTTTACGAATCATCATACAATTTTGGTGAGTCAATACAGAAACTCTACGCAGTTTTAATCCAAAACCATATGAAAATTAAAATTGTTTTAGCTAAATAAATGAAAGCCTTTTGTAACCTCTTGCATTATATGCTAAAGGGGGTGCTTAGCAGAGGGGGGTGCTTAACTGATTTAAATATTGGCTTAGAAGGGAGGGGCTTCTTAGGGAGGGGGCTTAAAGGCAAACTGTCGTGGCGCTGATTGGGTGATTGAGACAATCAACAAGAATGAAGATTGGATAAGCTTGGATGATTTCGATTTACATCGAAATTCATGAAAGTGATAACGATCAGACTTTCTTTATTCTCGAAAGAAAGCTTGATCCAAAGGAAAGAAGGGTTGGTAGTTGCTCAAGCACCAGATGTTTTTGTTAGTGATGTTCATACTTGCATCTAGCCAATCTCGTTCACGACAGTGTGCCTTTAATAGAGAGGGGGTAAATAGGGTTTTTACGGTAAGTAAATATGACGCGCAAATCTTTATTGATAAAAATCTCAATTTGAGTGCTCTGATTTTAAATTTAGATTTAAATTTTAACTTTAAACTTTCCAAACCTACGCTTTTTAAAGATATCGCCGTTCAGAAATCAACTTTCTGCTTGAAAAAATGTTCCAAAGGTCTGGATCGGGCTTTGAGTTGTGACGTGAAGTGTTTGGGTAGACTTATGACCTGATTCGTTGTTTTTTCTCTGCAAACTTTATTGAATTGAATTTACCTATTCGCTCAAACTACGACTCATAACCTTACTGTTCAAAAACCCGGACAAATGTCCCCAACTTTTTGGGGCGGCGATGTTTCTAGATGACAGGATTACATAACAGCTGTAAACAAGCCAGAGGTTATCTAAAGCATTTTGTGAAACAGTCTCAGCCGTGTTGAAGAAAAAAGTTTTGCATTCGCGTGCCTTTTTGCATTAATGTTCAAGCAAAATAGAGAAAGGGGGTATCAAAGATAATTCTATCTTACAGTTTTTCAGAAAGATTTTCAGAGAGCTTTTGTCTCGAGATCTTTAGGCGTTGTTGTTTGTGCCCAAACTGATGTTTGGAAATCGTTTTACTTTGCATTCTTTGCAACGCTTTGAAAATTCGCAAAATTAGTTGTCCTCGTATCTTTTCGTAATTCCAGTGTTTGGGTGAGAAGGAATGCAGATGGTCACTCAACAAGAAATTGTGCCATCATGAAAGGGGTTCTTGAGTTTTCAATTGTGTACGAGGGCAAATCTTCTCATTCATTCATTCATTTCTTTATTTTAAGTAGGCTGGCACGATTTCTATCTACAGGATATTAGAGCTAATTTAGGCCTACTATGCATGCCGCATCCAGGCATGGCACCCCTAGTTTAACGTCCCTTCCGAAGGATGGCGAAGTGAGTTGCTTGGTCAGGCATCTGGAAGGTCACCCATCCGGATTTTGACCTCACACGACCAAGCTTAACTTCAGTTACCTAATGGAAACTGTATGAGCGGCTCGGCCACTCACCCCGTGGCATTTACATGTTACTCTATATAGAAGTTGTACGTTACAGGAGACTTTGTATTTACCAGTGTGCACAAGATAGAATTGCTGGAGCCGTACACTAGAAAGAATTGAACGCTTGAGGGTCTGTGGCCATGGAGATTTCAATCACTTTAGTTATGTATGCACAAGCTTAAAAGAGAATTGATGTTTGTAAAATTCGTTGCGGGATATCAGAGGAATCTGTCATTACTCTGTTTGCTCGTTTATTTCTATTAATTACACATAACGCTTCTTCAATTATGTGCGATGTGTAATAAGCTTGTTTCCAATAAGTAAACTTGCTCTTGTAGACCAATCAGAAGATCTATGCTAGTCAAGTGGTAATATCTTGACCAAGTACGCTTATGTGAAACAAATTTCTCCTTTCTTCCCGGATGATGAAGCTTGCGTGGTTTGCTTTCGTCAAAAAGTTGACTCCAACTTGATCTTTAGTATTCTGTCTACTGGAAGCTTGTAGGATGGGTTCTTCTTCTTCCCTGAACGATCATTTGCTATTGAGCTAGCCGCTCCTCCTGTTCCCCAGAGCTTACTGCAAATCATTGAATAACAAACAATCATTGTTATAAAGGGCATGTAGAACCCAACCACAACAATGGTGAACTTATAAGCAGTGTAATGATCTCGGCTAGGCCAAGCTGAATGACAGTCGCAACTATTCTTCCATGCGTCAGCACTTTTTCTGCAGAATATAGGGAAAGGGAGGAAGAAAACAGCTGCTGCAAGCCACAAGATTGCTATGATGTACTTTGGATGTAGCGTCTTGCTGTTACCAACAGTAGGACGGCAAATGCAGTTGTAGCGATCAAGGCTTATATAAGCGAGAGTTGATATTGATGTCAGCATGAATATGTCAATGACGTAAATGCTAGACTTGCAGCCAGCAACACCTATAAAAGCAAAAATGAATTACCTTAAAGCTGTCTTAAGCCCCCCACTCGGGGGGTTATTTGAGTTTGAAGACTCCGGAGGGGGGCTTAAAAGAGAGGGGGCTTAAAAGAGAGGAGGCTTATTAGAGAGGGGGCTTATTCATAAAGTCAAATGACAAGGCTCTGCCCTATAAATGATTGATATCGTTTTGGGTTTTTACCTCATATTTTAGGAATCATCATACAATTTTGGCGAATCAATACAGAAACTCTACGCAGTTTTAATCCAAAATCATATGGAAATTAAAATTAAAATTGTTTTAGCTAAATAAATGAAAACCTTTGGTAACCTCTTGCACTATACGCTAGAGGGGGTGCTTAGCAGAGGGGGGTGCTTAACTGATTTAAAAATCTTGGCTTAGAAGGGAGGGGCTTCTTAGGGATGGGGCTTGAAGGCAAACTGTCGTGGCGCTGATTGGGTGATTGAGGCAATAAACACGAATAAACTAGAATAAGATTGGATAAGCTTGGATGATTTCGATGTACATCGAAATTCATGAAAGTGATAACGATCAAACTTCCTTTATTCTCTTAAAAAAGCATGATCCAAAGGAAAGAAGGGTTGGTAGTTGCTCAAGCACCAGATGTTTCTGTTAGTGATGTTCATACTTGCATCTAGCCAATCACATTCACGACTAGACTGTGTGCCTTCTCTCTAAACTTTATTGAGTTGAAATTTACCTATTCGCTCAAAATACGACATATGACCTTACTGTTCACAAGCCCGGACAATCGTCCCCAACTTTTTGGGCCGGCGATGTTTCTCGATGACATATTTGGATAAAAGCTGTAAACAAGCTCGAGGTTATCTAAAGTATTTTGTGAAACAGACTCAGCCGTGTTGAAGAAAAAGGTTTTGCATTCGCGTGCCCTTTGCATTAATGTTCAAGCAAAATGGAGGAAGGGGGTATTATCAATGTTATCAAAGATAAAGGAAGGGTGTATCAAAGATAAGTCTATCTTAAAGTTTTTCAGAGAGATTTTCAGAGAGTTTTTGTCTCGAGATCTTTAGGCGTTATTGTTTGTACTCAAACTGACGCTTGGAAATCGTTTTACGTTGCATTCTTTGCAACGCTTTCAAAATTCGCAAAATTGGTAGTCCTCGTTTTTTAATAGTTTGTGCATTTTTTCTTTTTTTTCATTGCTTTATTTTAAGAAGGCTGGCATGATATCTAGCTAGATTACAGCTAATTTAGGCCTTATGCATGCCGCATCCAGGTTTGCTATACCCCTAGTTTAACGTCCTTTCCGAAGGACGGCGAAGTGAGTTGTTTGGTCAGGCATCTGGAAGGTCATCTATCCGGATTTTGACCTCACGCAACCAATGGCCCATGGCCCCTGGCCCATGGCCCCATGTACACTAGTGCTTAAAAGTGCAATTAGCATTCGAAGAAAACCTCAAGTTTCTCTTTTCCGGCTCAAGATGCTTGATTTCACAGTATCCTTAGCTGGATACCTGTGTGGTCATAAATTGACCATAGTTTGTTCACACTTCCTTTCATCTGGGTTCTCAATTTACTCATTAAACAAGGAAGAAAAGAGCAAGATGGCCTATTCCCATCATGCCATAGGCCTATAAATCAATGAAAAATCAAAATGCACCACTTTATGGTGAAACTGGAGCAACTGAATTCATGGTATACCCCTTTCACCACATTTCACGGTTCTTTTCAGTCATTTGTTCTTGGCTGCAAACAATGGCTGTGGTTTATAGGACCAATAGATGACAATATAATTTCGCAAAAGGAAAAGGAGCAACCAATAAAAGCATAAAATCCACAGACATAACAATAGGGATGCTAACATTATTTCTGATTTTTCGATACGACCCACAATTTTGCAGCTACCAGAGAGCGACTTTCGGGGTGGAGATTGTTTCACCAAATGATAGTGGACAATTGTACACAAAAACTTAGACAGAATGAGCCAGGTTTCAGAATAGCTCCCTCCAAGTTTTGGGCACCAGTCAATGGCAGCCAGAAGCTGTATATGAATGTTATCATTGTTGGATTCGCCATTTCCTCTATGAAAAACAGTGATACGAATAGGCAGAATCGCCGTTCTTCAAGGTGCAGTGCACAGCCTCTGGAACACGAAGACGCTAGCTAATAAGCAACCTATCGATGTTGGTCTTCGTCATATATTCTGCAACAAACAAGGCAGGAGCATTTATTTTTCAATAGCATTGATGTCAAATGCAACGAAGTTGAATTTGAGATGCCCTGTTTGCCCTTCTGGCATAGAGGTTAATCCTTAACGACCACAAAAGCGCATTTTGAGAACTTTAAGCACCTCCAGAGGGTGCTCAACTAGACTCATTGCAATCGTCGTAGTTTCGCTCCTTGATGGGCTGATAATCGCTACAACTACGACTCATAATCAAACAGTTCGAAAAATCAGCCAAAAATCCATGAACCTCGTTTTGATGCCGGGCGCTTAGGGCTTAAAAGGGCCTAGGCCAATTCAACAAGATTCGAACTCACCGATTCTAAAACCCTTCAACTTCATGCTTCATTAAGATTGTGGAGAAAACAGAACCTACCAGTACCAAGATTAGT